>CM055116.1:414728928-415178928 GCA_029206835.1 Rana muscosa | reverse complement strand
ACAAAACTACAGCTCTTCGCCGACATTTCCCAATACACTCGCCAACAACGGAGCCAACTTCAGACCATCACCAAACCTCTTAACAACCATAAGATCACTTACCAATGGGGTTACCCAACCAAACTTCTGATTACCAGAAATGGAGTTAAACACAGCATCCAATCAGTGGATGAAGGCATTCAATTGCTCAGAAAGTGGAAAATTCTCCCTGGCACTGGCACCTCGCTGCAACCACACCCCATGGAGAGCTCTCCATCCCATGCCATGGGAGACCATCCCAATGCTAAAAAGTGATCTTTTGATTAGCGTACTCATTACACAAGTTTAATATTGCACTCAGATTCAGTGCCTGTTCGTTGCAGTTACCCCACGAACTTACACCCTCCTTTACGTTCGGTAGTCTGACTGTTATACTACTGACCCTGTTTCCATCCCTTGCTCCCTTTTATCTCCCTGCTACTAATATCTTATCTGTTGCCTCCCCATCTTCTTCCCTGTCATCCTGGATCCCCCGGAGAACGCAAACTCTCTGAACTACAACCCTCATCGAGAGCATCCTCTTCCTGAACATCAAGATCTTCAGTTACTGCAGGTTTTCCTAAGTATACATCTGCACCGCCTACGAATTGTAAGTACCACTTCATCTTTTTCTACCACATCACCGTCACTCTTCACGATGCCGAAATTTCTTTCACTAAATGTAAAAGGCTTGAACCATCCAACCAAGAGGTCTTCTATGTGGAGAACGGCGCAGGACAGCCACTGTGACGTTCTCTGTGTACAAGAAACACACTTCAAGCTCACCGCAGAACCCTCCTGCACCAATAAGAATTTCACCAACATCTTTAAAGCCTCAGGACCTGATAAAAAGAATGGAGTCTTGATAGCCTTCAAAAACACAATCTCTTTCATACTCCATCACACCTTACTGGACATAGATGGCAGATATCTAGCTATAGACTGCTCCTTAAACAACATCAGATATACCATTGTGACGGTATATGCCCCCAACAAAAGGCAAATTAGATTCCTGTCTACACTGATGAAAAAACTCAACTTCAAACAAGGACACCTCATTATTTGTGGGGATTTCAACATTGTCCTAGACAACTCCATAGACACTTCGTCCCGCTCCAACAGATATGCTTCCCCTATGGGCCCCTTTATAAGATCCCATGATCTTTATGATGTTTGGAGATGTCACCACACCACCGAAAGAGACTATTCTTATTTCTCCCCGTGTCACAACTCGTACACCCGGATCGACTATTTCCTAGTTGATAAATGGACCCTACCCAAGATCTCAACATCGGAAATATCCACCATCACTTGGTCGGATCACGCCCCAATCACCATGACTTTGAATGACTCAACCTCTTCTCCGCAGACGCGGATCTGGAGAGCTGCGGCCTCCCTTATCCACTCGCCATTATACTCCGACTGTATCCAAAAAAGTCTAGAAGAATACTTTACTAATAATGTTGGCTCGGTTAATGATAATTTTGTGCTTTGGAACGCCCACAAAGCGGTCATCCGGGGAATTTTTGTACAATTGGGAGCTAAAGAGAGGAGGAGGAGGAGGAGGAGGAGGAGGAGGAGGAGGAGATCACAGCGCCTAGATTCCCTTTCAGCTGAAATAAAAACACTAGAAAGCCAAAATCAATCTCTCCCTGATCAGACCACCAAACACAAGCTAGACCTTCTTAGACAAGAATTGAGAGCTCATCTACTAGACTCTTATCAAAAAGCCCATACCTACTTCAAAGCTAAACACTACTCTACCGGCAATAAAGCAGGTAAAGCCATGGCTACCAGACTCAAAGGACACTTCTCCAGGTCAAAAATTTCCCATTTATACCACCCCTCTACCAAACAAAAACTAATTGATCCTTCTGCCATTGCAGATGCCTTTAGCTACTACTATAATACATTATACAATTTAAAAGATAATTTGTCAACTACCCAACCTACTCCCCAGGATATATCATCCTTTCTAGAGGAAATCAACCTCCCTAAGCATTCGATGGATCAACTAAATTTATTGAACGCTCCGTTCACACAACCTGAAATTTTACGTACAATCTCAGCTCTTCCTTCTAACAAATCCCCTGGCCCTGATGGTCTCACGAGCGAGTATTACAAAAAATTTGGTACAATCTTAGCTCCTTTCCTAGCTCAGATCTGCAATGACGCTGCCTCGTCCTCCTCTCTCCCTCCAGAAATGTTATCTGCATTGATTGTCACACTACCGAAGCCAGGCAAGGAACCCACATGCACACAGAACTTCAGACCCATTTCCCTGCTTAACATAGATACCAAGATATACGCCAAACTAATTGCCAACCGATTGATAGACCTAATGCCACTTCTCATACACAAAGACCAATCCGGTTTCACCAAGGGGAGACAAACCTTTGATGCTACCCGCAGAGTTATTAACATAATTCATAGTGCTGGATCGAATCGAACGCCTTCTCTGCTCCTCTCCCTGGACGCAGAGAAGGCGTTCGACAGGGTCAATTGGAACTATATGAAAGCAACTCTCACTAAATTTGGTTTTCAAGGGCCCATCTTGTCTGCCATAATGGCCTTATACTCTTCCCCCTCGGCTCAGGTTTACTCATCAGAAATGTTATCTAAACCTTTCCTTATCACCAATGGCACCCGTCAAGGATGCCCATTGTCACCACTTATATTTAACCTGATAATGGAACCTCTAGCAGAACACGTCAGAAGCAACACCAGAATAGCAGGCTTTAAACATGGCACATTAGAACATAAGATTAGTTTATTCGCGGATGACGTGATACTGATGATTACAGACCCCATCTCCTCCCTGGCTTCGGTACAAGAGTTACTACAGCGCTTCGGTAACGTCTCTTACTACAAGGTAAATGAACATAAATCTTATATTCTTGAAATGGGTCTAGATGCAGTTACTAGCAATCTTCTCAGGAATAAATACCCCTACCCATGGGCAGATACAGGGATACCTTACTTGGGTATCACACTCACTAAATCCACAAAGGGTCTTTTCACACACAATTATACTGCACTGAAACACATGATCATCCGAGAAACGTCAAAAATATCCAAATTTGAATTCTCCTGGGCAGGCCGCCTCGCTGCCTTTAAAATGATGATACTACCTAGGCTATTGTACATCTTTCGTACACTCCCTATACCAATCCCTCAATCCTATCTTAGGTCCTTACAATCTATTCTAACTCAGTATCTATGGCAAGGCAAAAAATCCAGATGCAACCATGCAAAACTCATCAAACACAGATCTGTAGGTGGGATGGGACACGTTGATATAAGAGACTATTATATAGCGACTATTCTTTCACAACTTAAGGAATGGATGAACTCTACTCCTACCACACTTTGGGGAGATATAGAAAATAGCATGACTCCTGGGCATAACTTGTCCCACTGGTTATATAGTACAACCACAGGAAGCACACCACTACACCTTTACTCCCCCACTGTTCAAGCCTCTGTTAAAATATGGAAAATAATCCACTCGTCTACATGGGTGAATCTCCCAACCAAAAATATCCCGGTACCTATAGGGACTTTGTCACTACTTACTCCAGACCTACATATCCCACAATGGATTACTACTCGAGTGTCTAACACACGTGAACTGCGCTCTTTAGTTCTCGACCAGCCATTTTCCCATGCTCAAGAGACACTCGAAGCGCCTAACGCAGATTACCTTACATATTTTAGAGTGCAACACGGTCTCAATACGAACCCTTCCATAGAAGGCTCCCTACCCATTAACTTATGGAACTACCTCTTCTCTAACAAAACAAAGGCTAGGGGCACCTCCTTGATATACTCAATCCTACAGGAGAAAGACACATTTAACAAATCCAAACCCATCACTGACTGGGAAAATGACTTCCTTACACAGTTCTCTGATCAACAATGGCACACAGCAATCAAATCAGTATATAAATATACGTCCTGTACCTCTTTGTGGGAACTCCCCCAAAAGTTGTTGATGAGATGGTATCTGACACCATCCAGAATAACTAAATTTCACACTCACACATCCCAAGATTGTTGGAGAAATTGCACCCTCTCTGGTACACTCATACATATTTTCTGGACATGTCCCCACCTGCGACAGCTCTGGACTGCAGTAGAATCAACACTGAGAGACATACTTAATTTTCCTATCTTACTGACCCCCCACCTAGCTCTTCTGAATATAACCATTGATGACATACCACCCAACCTTAGGCTGGTGGTCACACACATCCTCCTAGCGACAAAACTTCTGATAGCCAGACACTGGAAATCCACAGACATCCCCACTCTCCCAGAAGTGGTAAACTTGGTACAAACTGACCACACATATGAAATCATCCTCTCACGGGGATCACCTGCCAACCCTGCTTTAAAGAGAGTCTCTGGAACCCATGGAAGCTTTGGTACGAAACCAAATTCAACGGCTGATTTATAGTATTCCTTTTAAAGCTCTCTTGCGTCTCCTCCCCTTCTACCCCCCCCCCCCATTTCTACCCCACTCCCTCCTGACCTACCCTCCCGCTTCACCTGTTCAAAAAAAATAAAATAATAATTTTCATTGTGTAGATGCTTATTATTTGAGAACTACTTATTGTTTGTTTGAAAAATTCCAATAAAAAGCTATTCAAACAAAAAACTGGTCGTCCGTGCTGCCACCAAACCTACGACACAGTTAGTTCCCAAATTGGGGTGTCTGGGTGCGGGGACAGTACAGCCACCATGCAAATGGTACTAATACTACATTCACTGTTCAAGCTTCAACACGACTTTTGTTATGTCAATGTATCTTGGCAAATGATCTTCTACTGTACGTTTTTATGAATAACAAGAACTGCCATTGATTTCTATTGTTACTATGTGAAAAAATCTTAATAAAAACTATTGTTAAAAAAAAAAAAAAAAAAAAAAAACTTTCTTTCCATAAACTAGCTTGTAATTTATCTTTAGCCATCTTTAATATCACCTGTGTCAAATCTAAATATGGCAACCTAGCAAAAGACCATCTCAGATAGTTTTTGGACAAGGAAATTGCAGAAAGCATTATGATCAGTAACCTCCTCTTTATTGATGAAGAAGCTAAAATAAAAAATAAAAAAACTGGTGAAATGCCCAGACAACTTCAGACATTACATTTTTCTTACTAAATAACTAATCAAGAAGAACAATGGCAACCTTTAAACTGACATACCATAGTATCTGTACTGCCAATGCATTCAAAGGAATAATGCACTCCATGTTCTGTCATATCCATGATCACCTCCTGGATTGGCTTCTTATAATTGTTGGGATTGATGCAGTCAGTGGCTCCAAACAGCTTTGCCTTTTCAAACTTGCTGCTGTTTATATCTATAGCAATAATTCTTGATGCACCAGAAACTTTACATCCAATAATGGCTGACAGTCCAATGGCGCCCAATCCAAATACAGCACAAGTAGTACCAGGCTCCACCTGTACAATTACAAAGCACCGTTAAATGATTGTAACATTAAACTTAAATATTTACCAGCAAAATTCTATCCCTGGGGCTGCTCATACAAATCATCTTTGCAAGAAATGAAACCAGGTTGACATTCACTTGTAATCATCATTCAGTGAAGGAGTTAAAACATATCTAAACCCAAAAACAAAAATGACATATTTCAGCTCATCGGTCCTCATTTAAGGTAGCTGCATTCGTTTTCTTTTATAATGTTTTTAGGTTCACCTGGTAATCCTGCAAAAAAACACACCTTCTTACCCAGGGTGACTATGCGTAGGCCCCTTTCACACGGGACGGATCTGTGATGATCCGCCTCATGAACCTCCGCTTGCTCAGCGTGGATTGCTCCGTTGATCCCCGCTGAGCCGGCGGATGACAGGGCGGTCCCCGCACACTGTGCAGGGACCGCACTGTCAGATCTCCGCTCTCCCCTATGGGGGGGGATCGGATGAACATGGACCGTCTGTCCGTGTTCACCCGATCGGCTCTGCAGACGGATTGAAAAATAGGATTTTCCTCCGTCTGCAGAATCTGAGGACTGCGGACCCGGATGAGATCAGGTGTCAGTGGTTCATCCGCTGACACCCGCTATCTCATAGGGACCAATGCATGTCCCTTTTTCATCCGTAAACGGATGGATGAAAAAGCGGACATACGGGCCGCATGTGTGAAAGGGGCCTTACTCATTCACTAAATCCATGAAGAAAACCGGACTTATTTTTTTTCATCTGTAAAATCGATCGTGTGTACAGGGCTTGAGAGAACTCAAGGGTTTGATTCCACATAGTCAATGTGAATAAGGGAAGAGGGTGCCAGAAGACACCACCACAAGGATAGGCAGAAAGTATGTTTAGATCATAACCCCAAACCTGCGGGATGGGGACCACCAATGGGCAGTAAGGATCAAAAGAGTGCTTAACATGTTCTCTGATACCACAGGGGACTCTGGTGCCTGCAGAAGAAAATGATGTGGCCATCTACCCAATGAAGCATTGACAGCTGTGGACCAAGAACCAGGAATCTTAGCTGAAATGCTAAAGGCCCGTACACACGATCGGATATTCCGACAATTGTGTGATGGAAGGGTTTTGACGGATAATCCGGCCGTCTGTATGCTCCATCGGACAATTGTTGTCGGAGTTTCCGACAACAAATGTTGGCTGTGCAAGCTCTCAAATTGTCCGACAACAAATGTGTTCCGCCGGATTATCCGATTGTGTGTACACAAGTCCGTCGGACTAAAATCCAAAGTACAAACACGCATGCTCCGAACCAATGCTAACCATCAGACATTAGCAGAAGTTGCCCAAAGGGTGGCGCTAAAGAACTGAAAAAACACGTAATTGCGTGTATGTTGGCTGAAAAAGTTCACAGCCAACGCCCTTCGGACACAAATCTGTCCGACGGAAAACCGATCGTGTGTACGAGGCTTAAGAGTATCATACAGAATAAAGACAAAATCAGAGAAAGGGCTTTGCCCAACAGACTAAAGCACTATCTGAGTGGGGCTATCATGCTCGGCATCATCCAGCACAGGGCTCTGACAACCTATCCTGTTGCAGGAATACCTTACACTCCTAAAAATTAAGGCACTGCAACACCTAGGAAAGGAGGAGACCTTAAGGAGGATCATGCAATATGGGGAAGTGCCCATGTTTCAGAGACAGGGAGCATTCCTGGGGGAGGGGGCCCAAATGGGACAAGTTCCAGAACTTAAAATATCATAAGGGCTTGAGGTTGGAATAACCCAGAGAGTCTGAGGAAGGTGCAGAATCCTGATCCAAAGCGCAGAGGAAGAGTGAGGGAGCATCTGAAGGGGCACCAAAAACAAGGGTTTAGCCTGAGGTCTAAGAGTAGGGCCCTGGCATCTGAATGTTTTAAAAAGGAGACTGCCTCGAGACTCAAGTATGCAGTCAGCCTCCACTTAAAGAAGTGGGGATGTACCTTCATACAGAGAAATTAGTAGACCTCTAATTTGAGCACTATGGGCTGAGCAAGAGTCAGGCTCAAGGGACCTAGGGCACCTCACTGCAGAAGCAGGTGTAGGGGAAGGATGGGATTCAATCAACCTCCTCCTAGACCTTCTACATCAGGGCAAGCGCAAGGTCTGATCCTCCAAATGCAGGATAGAACACACTGCATCGATAAGATCTGACACAGCGCCCTAGAAATTTGAGGTGATGGCAGGCGACTGCATGACTCAAAAACAATCTATTCCAGTGGCGGCTGGTGCTCACAATTTTAGGAAGGGGCGCAAACAAACTGAAAAAAAAAAAATCATCAATTGCCAGCACTGTGCCCAAATGCCACCAGTTTGCCCCCCTAAATGCAGCCAGCTTGTCCCCAAATGCAGCCAGCTTGTCCCCAAATGCAGCCAGCTTGTCCCCAGCCCTGCACTTACCTTCCTCGGGTCATCGCCGTCCTTCTGTCCTCGATGTCGTTTCAGCCAATCAGGTTACCGGTAACCAGACCCGGAGAACCTGATTGGCTGAGACGCCTGTCAGTGTTAACCAAGGAACGCACCCCCCGTGCGTCCTCAGGTTAACTATTACTATGACGATTACAGCCCACAGGCTCCGATAGGCACTTCCAAAAACCAACCAGCCGCTGTTATTCAGATGGCCGGCGCTCACCAGGGGGCCGGCCATCTGAATAGTGGGCGGCAGCGGTGGCAATACATGCATGAACCTATGTATTGTTGTTGTGAGTGACGGGCGCAGGAGGGAGAGGGGGCGGCGCTCCTGCGCCCACTATGGACGCACCGCCACTGATCTATTCTGAAATAGACTGGGAATTAGGATGATGTCTCCAAGTCAGAGATAGCGACAGGGAACAGAGAGTAATGAAAAAAGAAAGACTTGAATACTATAACTGATGAATTAGGGACAAAAATTATATATTTTTCCCAGCATCACAGCCAACCAGAAGATACAGTAAGGCTACGGACAGCAGTGGGGCTTTGTGGAATATGTGGATGAGTACCATGCTTGAAATTAGAACCAGTTAGCAAGTAGCATGAAGGTAATAACTGCTACTCAGAGCTTGAAAAAGTCAAGATCTCTTATGTCACTCCCACATTCAACACTTGATTATTGATAATGATTCCATGCGTTTCACTGAAGTACCAAAAGTGGAGAAGTGGAGTGTAAGAGGTGAGAGGGAGCATGCAAAATCCTAAAATTTCAAACCAAATTTAAGATTTACGTACTAAGTTTCCCAGGCTTCATTACTCCCAGAAAACTAGCAGATTTGTTGAAAGTAAATCAATCTCTCAACCAGCAGCTTGCAATACCTCAGTGAGCTGCCAGGACCAGCAGAGCTCCTCCAGCCAGGGATGCGAGTGTGGCTCCCAAAGTGATGAGGGAAATCCCATGGTCTTTGGCTCTGGATATTTAGTGGGATCACCTGCTGCCCACCTTCTAATTGACTGACCGTGTTTTGGTTTTTTTCCTCTGTGCAGGTCTCTGGATCTGTTGGGGTTTCTTTTCATTGTTCCCTGATTGATTGACTGGTTGACTTGAGCTGTGGATGTGTTGGGGTCAGCCCCTGTCCACCCCGATTGGTTAAATTGAGGTCCGCCAAATTTTTTATTTTACTGCAGCTGCTGACTTTTAAAATAAGGACACTTACCTGTCCAGCGCGCCCGCGATGTCGGCACCCGAGGTCGATCTCTGCCTCGGCTTTTCGGATGCTGCCGCCACCATCTTCGGTAAGGGAATCAGGAAGTGAAGTCTTGCGGCTTCACTTCCTGGTTCCCTAATGTGCATGCACGACTCGCATCCGAAGGCAGGCGACGTGGCAAGTGACCAGCTGCATATGGTGGCAGGTGACATGGCAAGTGACACACTCAGGACCCCCACTGATTCTGCATTATGGGGAGTTTAACTATTTCATTTTATATTACAAAGTAATAACAGAAATCATCCTGACACCATATCAACCACAGCGCCCTGATGATTGAAGTGCCAACACCAGCCATTGCCCCGACAAATTGCCTTTGAAAACTCGCATTGCGGAGCCATCAAGTTCTTCAGCTAGTTTGGTTTGCCTCATATCAATAGCACTGATGTCGTATTTCTTCTCTTTATTCTATATAACAACTTATGTCAAAAGTACATACAGTATATGCATTGCAATAACATTATGCATTTTTAAGCCTTTTGATGCCACTATTCAACAAGAAATCCAACGTGGTATAGGCTGTTCCATCACAAAGAAAAGAGGTAAAGCATCACAGGAGATTCATGTATTTACTTTTTTTTCTACAATGATTTCCTAACGCATGTGTATGGTGTTGATTTGCTAAAGGCAGATAGACTGTGCACTTTGCAAGTGCAGTTGTACTCATTTTTCCTAGAGCCTAATGAATGTGGGGAAGCTTCACTTTGTAAAGAATACCCAATCAGATGCATCTACTTACACAGTAGTTCCTATTTAAAAAAAAGGTACAAAATTCTGAAATTATTATGATGAAAGTGAAAGACATTAACTGCTTAACTTGGCAGTGTTGACAGCAGCTCCATATCCAGTGGGAAAACCACATCCAAAAAGACAAGCCTTGTCCATTGGAGTTTTGTCATCAATTTTTGCAACAGCATCAACAGGCACTACTGTGAATTCAGAAAAAGTGCTTGTCCACAAAAAATGATACACAACTTTCCCTTTGCATGAAAACCTGGTTGTCTTGTCGGGCATTACATTCTGAGATTCGCTGATGCTGTATTGGAATGATAGAAGAAGGAAGAATAATAAAGCAAACACATTTAAAACACTGAAATAAATAAATAAATAAATATATATATATATAAAAAATTTTTTTTACATATACACATTAAAAGGAGTTGTAAAGGCAGATGCATTAAGATAAAAAACATTCTGTGTGTATCAGGCCCCCTCAGCCCCCCCCCCCCAATAACTTACCTGAGCCCCTTCTCTCTCCAGCGATGTCCACAATCCCCTCAGCCATCCAGTACACTCCTCCTGATTGGGTGAGACAGAGCAGCGGCGCCATTGGCTCCCGTGGCTGTCAAAGTCAGTCAGCCAATCAGGGGAGAGAGGGGGCAGGGTCAGGTCGGGCTCTGTGTCTGAATGGATACATGGAGCTCTGTCTCAACTTGGTTGCCCCCTGTAGCAAGCTGCTGGCTGAGGGGCACACAAAGGAGGGAGGGGCTAGGAGCAGCAAAGAGGGACCCGAGAAGAGGCTGCTCTGTGAAAAAACACTGCAAGAGAGCAGGTAGTATAACATTTATTTTTTTAAATGAGCCTTTACAATCACTTTAATAATCAAGCCGTTTTACTATATACACAAGAAAATAACCATGTTGACGTATATAAACTATTTCCAAAAATTGAGCATTTCCATAAAAGGAAACCAATGAAAAAACTGATCACATGCTATTGGCAGCAACTCAAATTTTTCATGAAGCAACCTTAACCAATTTACTTCCAGAGCACTTTTCAATCACATGTTAAAATCTGTATTTTTGACAGGAAAATTATTTAAAATCCACAAAAAAAAAAAAAAATAATAATAATTTTCTCAAAGAAAAGGCCCTTTAGAATAAATAGATGGTAGTTTATTTTTTATTTTATTTTTTGTCGCACGGTATTTGCCCAACTGGTTACCAAATCTATTTTTTTCGTAAAAAGTACACAAAAATGAGTTTTAGTGCACACAAACATGATTTAATCCCCATTTTTGTACAAAATAAAAGATGAGATTGTGTTAAGTAAAGTAAAACAGATACCAAAATATGGCAAGCCTCAAAACTGCATGCACCTGTGAAAAATGACATTACCAAAAATTATCTATAGGGGACACGTTAAGAGCCTTTATAGCCAATTATTTTAGAGTTAGCCCTAAATGAGGGACATAAAATTATTTCTCTCTGGAATGTGTGGCGATACCCAATATTTGTTGCGCAATCATTGTTTACATACATGTGCATACCCTAGGTGCGCGTTTGTGTTTGCATGTGTGTGCACTGGGCTACATGGGTGCTTTTACATTTTTTAATGCTCTTTTTAAGCCTTTTTTTATTTACTTACCGTATTTATCTTTAAGAGGGAAGTTTCAGGAAAAAAAAACTTTTGTAGCGGGGTCTTCAGATTTAGTGGGATACACCTGGGGGTAGTGTGACCCAGGTGTGTAATTATGTCAGGGTTTAGACCCCTTTTTGTTATTCGTGGAGGATTGGGGGATGTAATATTCTCCTTTGCCTGTGGGTGGCGGAGTACCTACAGGCTTCAGGTAGAATCATCACCACAGTGCTACCCTTTTTGTCCCTTCCTGGAGATGGTACGGCTGGGGCGGGGAACCCGCCGTGGTGTTGATGGGAGGAGATAAAAGGGGGAGACGCCCTCGCCACGAGGTCTTCGGGGATCATCTCGTCACGCACCCAGGCACCTTCGGCCTGGGTGCGGGCGGTTCAAGGTTCCGGCCTAGGCGCCCTAGGCCTGGCCGGAATGAAGCTGGGATTCCATCCCAGGCACCTTCAGCCTGGGATGAGGTACTATTGAGGAGGCCTGGGACCCAGTGACTCCGACTGGGTCCCACAAGGGTGAAGTGATTCCAGGGTTCCCCTTGCGAGGGGACCCGCATCTGAGGTGAGGAGGCTGGGGAGGTCGCCCGTCCGAAGATTCCGGTGCAGCGTCAACCCGGTGACGGATGGGCCTCCGGTAACTCTCTTGGAGGACATCTTCCCCTGATAGGGGCGGCAACGCAGCGGAGGTATTCAAATTAAGACTCCTGCAACCCTTGGTCATAGCACAGGGGGTGTAGGGACCCAGATCAGTATAGTGCCTCGACCTGCTCATCCCACCGTATCCTGCCATCGCATTGCCTGTATGTGGAGATACGAAATAAAACCAACAGTTGGACTGTGATCGGTGTATGGACTCTGTTAATGGGAGCAAAGGGTGGTTTGGTGGTTTCTGCACAACAGACTCGGTACATGCCCAAGACACACCGGCCCGAGGAAACATCAGATATTGGCCTTCACCTCACCCACAGTTATGGGGAGGACATGGGCCGTAGCGCACCTCACTCTGTAGCGTGACATACCCCTAGCTAAAGAGGACGGGGTGAGGCCGCTACACTTTAAACAGCCCCCTGCGTATAAAACGCAGGCACAGTTTACCCATTATTTTCAGGGTAAAAAAGTGAGTGTTATACGCCAATAAATACAATAACTGTATTTCTATCACAAACAGGCCAACAAGTCCCCTATGTGATAGCATTGGGCAGGTGACAACAATTTTTTATGGAGATATCAAGGGTCTATTATATTCCTAATGTCTCCCCTGCCCTCTGCTTTAGCATAGACTGAGCTTGATCAGCTGTACACTCAGCTTTGCAGCTGGAATTTGACAATTCTAAGGCTGGAAGTCTAGAGCAGCGGTCTCAAACCTTTTTGGCACCAGGGACCACTTTTGCTGTAGCCAATTCTTCAAGGGAGCGGGAGGGGGGGGGGTGTCAACCCGCCAGCACTGCACTGTAATATAAAGGGGACTTCCCTGTAATGATAATGATTACAGTGTTCCTTTACAGTGCAGTCCCCTTTATATCACAGTGCCCCTTGCAGTCATTGCTCCACCATCACAGTCCTCCTTGCAGTCATGTTTGCCCATCACGGTCCTCCTTGCAGTCTTGGCCCCCAATCACGGTCCTCCTTGCAGTCTTGGCCCCCAATCACTGTCATCCTTGCAGTCTTGGCCCCCAATCACTGTCATCCTTGCAGTCTTGGCCCCCAATCACTGTCATCCTTGCAGTCTTGGCCCCCAATCACTGTCATCCTTGCAATCTTGGCCCCCCCATCATGGTCCTCCTTGCAATCTTGGCCCCCCCATCATGGTCCTCCTTGCAATCTTGGCCCCCAATCACGGTCCTCCTTGCAATCTTGGCCTCTCATCAGTTCTCCTCGCAATCTTGGCCCCCCATCATGGTCCTCCTCGCAATCTTGGCCCCCCATCATGGTCCTCCTTCCAATCTTGGCCCCCCTTTCCTCTTTAAAAGAACAGTGCCCCTTCCAATCCCTGCCTTCCCTGCAGTGTCTTACCTTCGGAGCTTGCAGCCTGTGTCTATTCTTCCAGGTCTCCATCAATGTCTTCCTATTAGCAAGGCAGGGGACGGGAGCAGCTGCAGAGAGAGATATTCACACTGCATGTAGCCAGTGATGTCATGGGTGCATGTGCTCTGAAGATCCGGCACACTGTGCTGGAACTCCAAAGCTTGTGCCGTAAACGAGGGCTCCCACGCGCATGCGTGTGAGGGACGTTGGCACGACCACTCATGTAGCTGGGGCCACGAACCCGGAAGGAAGACCAGGTGAAGATGGAAGCCCTGTCAGTGGTGACAGCATGCCACTGGAGGGATTTATTTTTCAGGTAAGTCTTGCATTATATGCTAGTACGCAATGCCTACTAGCACATTATGACATTGCCTTGCAGGGGACTTTTTTTAGAGAGCTGGGGGTGGAGAAACGGCAGGACACTGATCTTCACAGTAAATGGTTGTGCAGGGGAACATGTCAGCACAAATCTGATCTTTGAAGGACAGGCAGACTGTTCTCCCAGACAGAAAAGTGACCACACTGAGATGATGTGCTCTCATGCCTAGCTTGGTCAGTTTGAATCAAGAAAGCAGGGGGACTGGCAGGAACAGATATTTCACAAAAGCAATACACATAGACCAGGATTCTTTTTAATACAAGCACACAGTACAAGAGGCACATATTGGGAATATGAAATGTTGGGGTAACATAAAATTTAGGATGTTTGAGGAGCCAATTTTTATCAATCCACTATCTACGTAAAATGTAGGAATTTGCTTCTGAAAAAGTCAATTCTATTCTGTAAATCCCCTTCTGACTTGTTTTTCTTGATGGTGGGACAATATCTACAACACAGTCAAGGACCAAAAAAAAAACGAGAACATTTTGTGCCTCAATTCCTTCCACCATGCAATGCATACTGTCAGCACAATTTGCAAACTATATTTTATATATATTTTTTTATATATATCATAGTAGTGTGAATTACTTACCTTAGATCAAAGCCCCCGAAGCCGTCCTTGTCTCCCCCTCCGGCCAGGGCCGTCTTTACCGCAGGGCAAACCGGGGCAGCTGCCCAGGGCCCTGTCACTGTTTGGGGCCCAAGGCAGAGCTGCCATTAAGCCCGCAAATCAGCTCTGAAAACCCCCACACACACAGTCTGTCACTGTCAGCGCGATGCGCGCACAGTGCCAGTGCTGCATTTTTTCAATGAAGGAGCTGGCCGCGGGTGGGCGGGGCTTTGAGCGCCACTGACGCTCTGGCCCCGCCCCTTGCTATCCGTACACCTTACAGTCACTGCTGCCTGGTGACATCACGACAGGAGAGCCCTAACATTCGGATTCCTCCTCCTCGCGCCTAAGCTCCGCCCCCGACTCTGGGTCTTCCCTGAAGATGAAGGCTGTTCCTGCCGACGGAAGAAAGGTAGGAGAAATGCTCCCTGCACTGCCCTGAGTAGCTCATGGTCACTCTGCTCCCTCCCATACACAGTCATTCTGTACAGTCCCCCCCCCCATTATACTGCCCTCCACTACCCCCCCCCCCATACTGCCCTCCACTACCCCCCCATACTGCCCTCCATTACCCCCCCCCCATACTGCCCTCCACTACCCCCTCCCCCCATACTGCCCTCCACTACCCCCCATTATACTGCCCTCCACTACCCCCCCCCCCCCCCATTATACTGCCCTCCACTACCCCTCCCATTATGCTGCCCTCCACTAACACCCCTCCCATTATACTGCTTTCATTTGAACGGGCTGCCATGCCTGCGTTTCCTGCACACGGCACACCTATGCCCATCAAGCAATGAAATACAGCACTGTCTGTCCATTCTGCTTTTGCACCATGTGACTTATCTGCAGTTCCTGCACCGCCAAAACTTGCTGCATTTTTAGATGTTTAGGTCACGCTTTTAAAAACACAGTGCATTTGTGTGTGCAGGAACTGCAGGTAAGTTGCATGGTGCAAAAGAAGAATGGATTTCAAGGCAACTGCATTTTTAAAATGCTGCATGCACCTTTTTTTCTGCAGGAAACAAAGGCATGGCAGCCTATTCAAATGAATAGGCTGCTGTGCTTGCGCAAATGGCCAAAACACATACATGTGAACCAGCCTGGCCCAAAATAAGCTGGAGGGGGGCCCAAAAAAAATGTTTGCCCAGGGCCCAAACCATATTAAAGACGGCCCTGCCTCCGGCCGCAGACATCTCTCCGGAAGGTTACTTCCCGGTATCGCCGATCCGGCGCTATGATTGGCCGGAGCGGCGAAGACATCACTCAGCGCATGCGCGCGGGAGCCGGCATTAGCCATTCACAAAAAGTAGTGTGAGAATTTTTCCTGGATCACATCTGTTCTTAGAGAGTGGATATGCACAGGTCATGGGATATGACCGGTAAAAGGCGTGAAGCTTCCATAAATAAGGTTGCTCTTTTAAAATACAACCGCTCCTAATATCTTGTACCACCACTGCGCCAATACAAAAAAATGTGAAAAAATATATTTAACTAAAGCTGCCACTTAAAATGATAAATATGAAAACAGAATTTAAACCTAAAAACACGCAGGTGAAAATTAGGAGAAAATGTAGCGCTAATAAACGAAAATCACTAAACTAATATAATAACATTCACTAGTGAAACTGTGATAATCAAATTGTACTCCACGTGACATGTGATAAAATTCAAAAACAATAGTCCATAAAGTGAAATAATGTTCCAAAGAAGAAAGAAATATTCCAAAAAGAGATGTGTAGTCTTCTTAATAGAGAATATCTTCCACCCCACCGTGCACGTATCAGCTCCCCTTTGAAAATACACTCACCAGCTGTAAATGCCTCCCACTCTCGTGTTCGGCTCAAAGGCTTGCTAGTTAACCACTAGAAGGTGAACGACCATCAGCTGAAAGATGATGTGAAAATAAAACCAGCCTTAAATCAATCACAGCAAGCAGAAAAAAGTGTAAGATGGCACTGCAGTGATTTGCGGTCACGGCGGACCCAAGGTGTACGCTCGGTACAGGTCTCTCCCCCCCTCCTGAGCTCCGGGTCACAGCAGCCGTGTAGCGTTCTTAGCCTCAGCGTGTCACGATAATGTCAATAATAATGCAGCCATGCACCCGACGTTTCGTCACTAGGACTTATTCATGGGATTGGCTGCTCATTCCCTCACAACTTCCCTTTATGCTTTCCCACCTGCCTCTCACCAGAACTTCAATCCTGCACCTGCACACTTCCTGTGTCCCCATGACCGCAAAGTGCTAACATGCCGATGCCCGGTGACACACAGACATAACAGCTTGCGCTTGTTAGTGTGTAAAAAAATGCAAAACAATAGTTTAAATGGTTTAAAGCCTCACTGTTGAGAGTATGGTGTGCAGCAAACTAATAATAATACAAATAAAATGGAACACAAATCCATTTCAAATTTAAAATCATACCTGAAAAGAGAACCACTATAATTTGGTATAATAATTAATGGGGCTTAAGAAGCATCTATTTAGCAGGTCATAATGATTGCTAAAAACTAATTTAACTGTATCAAAAATACAGGAAAATAATTACATTTATTAAAATTATTAAAATTATTAAAATCTCCTCTAACAAAATAAGGAGGGCTGTCACATACAGTATGTAACAATGGATGGTCTCATCAAAAGGGTCGTAAATGAGCCATCCACCGCAACACCCCAAATCCCAGAGCCATTCGGCACATGATGGCAACTGTGCTTCAAATTAACCCCGGATTCAGGTATATTTACAGGCACCAATGGTAAAGCCAAATAACTGCTGTCTGTAAGACCTCCCTCTTTTAAATAAAAATGTCACAACCGCAAAAGGCGAGGGGAAGACACTGTATAGAAACGTGCAAGTTACTGCACAATCCCAAACAGTGTCAACCCACATGGAACTAGATGCTCACTAATCAAATGAGCCTAATTATACGTAATATGAAGAATAATAAAAAAAAGTGTGAAGAATAATAAAAAAACACCAAATCTTATTGGAACAGGCACAGTAGACAATTATTATAGAAAAAATCATTCTAAAAAAGTAGGAAAAAATAAAATGATCACTATAATTACTACAAAGCTGGTCAGAAATTATTAATAAAACAGTTTAAGTTGACTTCAATGTTTAACCCTCTAGGGCTAAGACACTTGAGCAGAAAAATCCAGCGGGTTTCCCTTTGGGACAGGTCTCTCACCCTGTTGGAACCCCTCCAGGCTGGATAGACAACATCTATCCCACAAAATTGTAATAAAGACGGATCCTGGTTGTGCTTTTCCTTAAAGTGTAATGACACACTATGGAAGCGGAACCCCTTTCTTATATTTGATAAATGTTCAGATATTCGTACCCTCAGAAGCCTTTTGGTCCTTCCTACATACAGTAATCCGCATGGACACCACATTAAGTACACCACATGTGTGGAATTACACGTGATGAATTCATTAATGTCAAAGGACTCCCCATCACTACTAGAGACTTCAGTTTTTCCTCTATTGCTTACCCTAACAGTCCTACAGCAAATGCATTTTCTACAGGCAAAAAAACCTTTTAAGTCAATCTTTAGAAATTGCTTATCTGGGGGGTCCAAAATCTTCCTTACTACTTGGTCACCGAAATTGGGGGCACGCCTGTATATAAATTTCGGTTGTTGAGTTATTATTTGCCCAAGATGTCTGTCCCTCCCAAGTATATGCCAGTGTTTTTTATAGATGTTTTCGATCTCTTTATACTGGCAATGGAAGTTAGAAATGAACCCCAATTGGTGTTCAGTTTTTGGTATCTCCTCTGTAGATTTTTTTCTCAGGCATTGTTCTCTTGGTATCTCAGATACCTCCTGGATTATTTCATTTAAAGAGCCTTCTGTATATCCCTTCTGCAGAAATTTTGTCTTCAATAGTTGGGATTGTAGTTGGTAATCTGACAACTTCGTGCAGTTACGACGGACCCTCAACATTTGGCCTTTTGGAATGTTCCTAATCCATGATGGATGATGTCCACTTCCTATTGACAGATAACTATTCCGATCCGTCGGTTTAAAGAATACTTTAGTATTCAGTCTATTGTTATCCTTTTCAATGGTTAAATCCAGAAAATTCACAGTCTCATCACTTATCTGATATTCCAATTTAATGTTATTCACATTATGATTTAGACCCTCTAAGAAGTCCACAACAGATTCACGTGTTCCCTCCCAAATAAACAGGAGGTCAGCAATGAACCTGCGGTAAAACTTCAACTGTGGGAGCTGTTTACTGAACACCTGCCTATCCTCCCATTCAGCCATGAACAGGTTGGCGAGGCTAGGAGCATATTTGGCTCCCATAGCCACGCCAACCTGCTGCGAATAGAATTGTCCCTGCCACCAAAAGTAATTGTGTGACATGCAATATTCTAATGCATGTCCCAAGAACCTTTTTTGTGTATACGGGATATCATCCCTTTTGCTCAAGGCCCAGTTAAGCGCTAATGCTGCATCTTCATGTTGGATGATGGTATACAAAGAGCACACATCAGCTGTCACCAAATAGGTTTCAGCAGTGGTGCTAAGTTGAATATCTTCCATCAGTTGCAGTAATTCTGAAGTGTCCTTCAAGTAGGCCTTGGTTGCCTTTACACTAGGCTGGAGGAACTTATCTAGAAATTCACCCAATCTGGCTGTTACCGATCCTATTCCATTAACTATAGGGCGGGCTGGAGGATTTTGACTGTTCTTGTGGATTTTAGGTAACGTGTAGATGATGGGAATTCTACATGCACTGGGTACCAAATATCGTCTCTCCTTGGAGTTTAGGGCATTAATGCCATAGCCCCACTCCACTAATAACTCCAACTGGGTAGAGAAAGAATCTGTTGGATCACTTCCAAGTTTTTTGTACGTCACGTTATCTTCCAATAATTCATTCAATTGTTGACTGTAAAAAGTTTTGTCCATCACCACCACCCCTCCCCCCTTATCAGCGGGGCGCACAATGATGTCCTTCCTTTTTTCAAGTGATCTGATGCCCTCTTTAATATATTCAGGATTGACTCTTTTCTTAGGAGCCAGTTCTTCAATATCCTTCAGCACCAGGCTTTTGAAGACTTCAATGAAATGGTTACTTGGATTCTGGGGATTGAATATGGATTTATTTTTCAATCCGCTATCAATTCTCTCAGTAGTGTAAGTGACCTTTTGCGAAACTTCCGCTGTTTGGCTCAGAAAATATTTTTTCATGTTTAAAGTTCGAATAAATTTGTGCGTGTCTATATAGACATCAAACTTATTTAAACATTTTTTTGGGGCACATTTTAATCCCAATTGGAGTATGTTTAATTCATATGGGCCTAGATCCATTTTACTCAGATTATATAAGCCCGCGTTCAATGGTTTTGCATCCGCTTTTTTGTGTTGTTTCCGTCGGCCTGATCTGCATCCCCTTCTTCTCTTAGAGTGGGTGCCAAATCTTTGTTCAAGTGGTATGGGGGTGCTCCTTTCTCGCCTCCCTTGTGTTTGTTGGGTTGGGGGTTCTTCCTTGGTGTTCCCCCACCCTTCCCCCCTCTCCCTCGATGTCCTAAAAAAGAGGAGGTTGGATACCGGTTAGGGTACTCTTCATAGTATTCACTATCAGCCAAGGCTTGATACCTATTATACATAGGTGGTTCATTCCTTGGATCCGGGTAGTGATACGGGGGAGGGTGTTGGTACCATTGTTGGTAATCCCGTGAGGGATAATAATTATTCTGTGGAGTTTGGCTTTACCATTGGTGCCTGTAAATATACCTGAATCCGGGGTTAATTTGAAGCACAGTTGCCATCATGTGCCGAATGGCTCTGGGATTTGGGGTGTTGCGGTGGATGGCTCATTTACGACCCTTTTGATGAGACCATCCATTGTTACATCATGTATGTGACAGCCCTCCTTATTTTGTTAGAGGAGATTTTAATAATTTTAATAATTTTAATAAATGTAATTATTTTCCTGTATTTTTGATACAGTTAAATTAGTTTTTAGCAATCATTATGACCTGCTAAATAGATGCTTCTTAAGCCCCATTAATTATTATACCAAATTATAGTGGTTCTCTTTTCAGGTATGATTTTAAATTTGAAATGGATTTGTGTTCCATTTTATTTGTATTATTATTAGTTTGCTGCACACCATACTCTCAACAGTGAGGCTTTAAACCATTTAAACTATTGTTTTGCATTTTTTTACACACTAACAAGCGCAAGCTGTTATGTCTGTGTGTCACCGGGCATCGGCATGTTAGCACTTTGCGGTCATGGGGACACAGGAAGTGTGCAGGTGCAGGATTGAAGTTCTGGTGAGAGGCAGGTGGGAAAGCATAAAGGGAAGTTGTGAGGGAATGAGCAGCAAATCCCATGAATAAGTCCTAGTGACGAAACGTCGGGTGCATGGCTGCATTATTATTGACATTATCGTGACACGCTGAGGCTAAGAACGCTACACGGCTGCTGTGACCCGGAGCTCAGGAGGGGGTGAGAGACCTGTACCGAGCGTACACCTTGGGTCCGCCGTGACCGCAAATCACTGCAGTGCCATCTTACACTTTTTTCTGCTTGCTGTGATTGATTTAAGGCTGGTTTTATTTTCACATCATCTTTCAGCTGATGGTCGTTCACCTTCTAGTGGTTAACTAGCAAGCCTTTGAGCCGAACACGAGAGTGGGAGGCATTTACAGCTGGTGAGTGCATTTTCAAAGGGGAGCGGATACGTGCACGGTGGGGTGGAAGATATTCTCTATTAAGAAGACTACACATCTCTTTTTGGAATATTTCTTTCTTCTTTGGAACATTATTTCACTTTATGGACTATTGTTTTTGAATTTTATCACATGTCACGTGGAGTACAATTTGATTATCACAGTTTCACTAGTGAATGTTATTATATTAGTTTAGTGATTTTCGTTTATTAGCGCTACATTTTCTCCTAATTTTCACCTGCGTGTTTTTAGGTTTAAATTCTGTTTTCAAGGTTGCTCTTTTGCCTATACTGCACTGGAGGTATATCATCTAAAACAGTTTAGAGCCAAAGTTTTTCTTTAGTTACCTTTTAATAATAAATACATATTACTAATTATGCTAATGAAAAAATGACTGACTGACTGTCCTTAGAACTTGTTTCAGTAGAGTAACAGAACAAGAAAATAAAAGACGTACTGTGTTTTGAGGCAGCAGTTGGTGTGAGGATTTAAACAAGAGCAGCATTGTCCACACTGAGGAATACACAATGGAATCACTTTATCTCCTAAAGAAAAAAAACACATGTGTTCAATAATATTGAGCCTTGTTTTTTTTATTATTATTATTTTCTTGTTTGGTGCAACAGAAGCACTTGTCTGGGTCATCCCAGCTATAAGTTGATTGTTTGCTGATCAGACTTCAACCAAACTTGGGTGTTTATTAATGATGGGCTTTGACGTGTTCGGATCGTACCCACCAGGAAGCCGTCACTACACACCGCCAATCATAGGCAATGTGTGTAAGTGAAGCTGCGGGCCCGGAAATGCCTCACTGCCTATGATTGGCGGTGTGCTGTGATGGCTTCCTGGCGGGTACGATTCAAGCACAGCCGAGCCCATCCTTAGGTGTTTATTTTAGCCCATATAGAGGACCCTGTTTGCTATGCCAGTTGATAGCAATAATACTCCTTAGGCCACATGAACACTGGTCATTTAGCCTGTGTGCAGCCATTCCTGGAGTTTTAGTGCCCTACTGCTCGTCTATGGCAGGCTGAAAGCTGTACTTGCATTTAGGGCCCTATGTGTTCTGGGGCGAATGCCTGGAAAGCAGAATACTTTCATTCCAGACATTTGCCCTTTTAACAGATAGGGCCATAAATGTGAGTACAGCATTCAGCCCCATCCAGCTGCAGCAGCTTTTAGCCTGCAATAGACTTTGAATGGCTGCAGGCAGTGGGGCTGGGCACTGCACCTTTGCCTAGGGTGACCACGTGTCCCGGATTGCCCAGGATTATCCCGTAATTTTAATTTGTGTCCCGGGAGTCTTCATTCCGGGACAATACAGTGTCCCGGAATGAAATAAGGACTGGCTGCCAGCCTGCCACAGTGCCACTGTAATTAAAGATTGCCAAACTCACTGGTTGCTAGGGCCGCCCCGCTTGGCGTGTTACATTTGCATTACATTACATTTTGCAGAGAGAGAGAGGAGGCAGGCGGCCAGCCGAGGGAACAGGCCTTTACCCAGTGCTGCCTGCACTGCGCTCTCTGAGCCTCCGACTCGACTCCACCCACCCACCTCCTCCTCCTCTCCTCCGGCCACGGCAGAAGCAGCAGAGAGAGCAGCATCACAGTCACTCACGTCCGACTGAGTCCTGCGACCTCCACCTCCAGCCCAGCCCACTGCCCAGTGACCTCCACAGCTCGGCTCAGGTCAGGTGTTCCCGGTCCGTCCGTCCCGACCTCCCGCTGCCCGCAGTGCATTTCAGGCATCATCAGCCCGGGCCGCGACATCTCCGACCTCCTCATGGTTTTTTTCCCCCCCTCTTTAAAACACACTGTGTATAGCTGGTTGCTAAGTTGCTGCATCCTTAAAATGGAAGTAAACCCTCTGGGAGAAGTTACACCTTCAGGTAAGCCTAGATTAAGGCTTACCTGTAGGTGTTTGCAATATCTCCTAAACCTACACGGTTTAGGAGATATTTGCCAAAAAGAATGCACCGATGTCTACGGCGCATGCGCGCCGTAGACAACGGCGCAGGCGCACGGAGAATGACGGTTTTGTGAATGGCTAATGCCGGCTCCCGCGCGTGTGCGCTGAGTGACGTCTTCGCCGCTCCGGCCAATCATAGCGCCGGAGCGGCGATACCGGGAAGTAACCTTCCGGAGAGATGTCTGCGGCCGGAGGGGGAGACAAGGACGGCTTCGGGGGCTTCGATCTAAGGTAATTAATTTATAATGAGCTAGTATGCTAGTCATACTAGCTCATTATGCCTTTGGCTTGCAGGTTTTTATTTTAAAAACTAATAATAATTTTGGGTTTACAACCACTTTAACAACTGATGAGTCATCAACTATCAGCGGGGTTCCCCACTAACAGCTAAATGTAAAAAAATAAATAAAATAAAAAGAATGGCTGTAAAAAAAAGAAAAAAAAAAAAAAAAAAACGGCGTGCCCCCCCTCCCTTCGGGTCTGGTATGGATTTGGAGGGGAACCCCGAGCCAAAATTAAAGAAAAAAAATGGCGTGTCCCCACACCCCCAAATTCATGCCAGACCCTTTATGACACCAGATGAGAGAGTGCCCCCCCCCGAACCATACCAGGCCCCATGCCCTAAACATAGGGAGGTTCTCTGCCCCCACCCCAAAAGCACCTTGTCCACATGTTGATGGGGACAAGGGCCTCTTCCCCCCCGGTTGTGGGGGTCTGTACCGGTCAGTGACGTCACAAGGGGCTGGGGACACCAAGCAAGAAGCAGATTTAACAAGCGGGGGTGATCCAAGAGACGTGTCAGACGTAGCCGGGTCAGGAACAAGGTTAGTAGACATGGATTAGAATCAGGAACACAGGAACCAAAGCTGAAGACAATCCAGCACTGAAGCCAGGCAGACTCTCCGTTTAATTAGACTACTATCAGTGGGGAAGCTCGCCGACAGCTGATGACTCATCAGTTGTTAAGGAAGCGGCAGCCGGCTTCCCAGCTCGCTGCTTAATAACCAGCTATTCTTCACAAAGAATTGCAAATTTTTTGACAGATTTGAATTCCGATTGTTCTGAAAATTTGAAATTCATTTGAAAATTAAGAAACAAGACAAAATTTAACTAAAGTGAAACCAATTTTTCCGTTCTGCACATGTCTAATTAGTGCAGGAGAGGTGCTGCTTGAGCAGAAAAAGAAGCGACAAAACGCTTGTAATCTTCCAAAAAGAAGCTCATGTACTTTTTTGAATGACAGGTGTTTTGCTTCAGGTGGCAGAATGCTCATATGTGAACAGGGGCCATTGAAATTAATGGGATTTGGCTTGTTGGGCGTTCTTGAGTGTAAAGCCTCGTACACACGGTCGGACTTCCATCGGACTTTTCCGTGGTTTTTTGTCCGAACGGAGTTGGTTGGGAACACCCATAGCATACACGCGCTGACTTTTCTGCAAACTTTCTTAAAACTTCTTACAACATCACGTGTTTTTTCTGCTCTTTTCTGATCTTTACTGCCACCCTTTGGTCAACTTCTGCTATTGTTGGTTGATTTTAACATTAGTTGTTTTGTCCATCGGACTAAAGTCCGATGGTTTTCTGTACACACGGTCGGACTTTGCTCCATCGGACTTTTGTTTGGCAAAAGTTTGTCCGTTTGCAGACCCAACTTTTGTCCGATGAAATCCAAAACCAAATGAAAAAAAGTTTGTCCGATGGAGCGTACACACGGTCGGATTGTTGGTCCAACTTGCTTAAAACGAAGTTTGTTGGGCAAAAGTCCGACCGTGTGTACGGGGCTTTAGGCCGGGTTCACACTGGTGCGACAAACGCTCCGACATTGGGAGCTCGTGTCGCATGACGTGTGAAAATCAATGTTTCCCTATGGGAGCCGTCTTAACTGGTCCGACACAAGTCGGTCCGACTTTGAAAATGCTCCCTGTACTACTTTGGTCCGACTTTGATCCTACTTCAGCCCATTGAATAGCATTGAAGTCGGATCAAAGTCGGAACGCCGTCTTGCATGCTCCGACTTTGGCATGCGACTTGTGCTCTGCTGATCTTGAGGGGGAACTCCATGCCAAGTTTTAAATAAAAAACCGGGATGGGTTCCCCCTCCAAGAGCATACCAGGACCTTCGGTCTGATATGGATTTTAAGGGGGAACCCCCTACGCCGAAAAAAAACACGTGGGGTTCCCCAAAATCCATACCAGACCCTTATCTGAGCACGCAGCCCGGCCGGTCAGGAAAAGGGGTGGGGACGAGCGAGCCCCCACCCCCCTCCTGAACCGTACCAGTCCGCATGCCCTCAACATGGGGGTGGGTGCTTTGGGGCAGGGGGGCAAAGCACCTTGTCCCCATGTTGATGAGGACAAGGGCCTCTTCCCGACAACCCTGGCCACAAGTTTTTTTAATCGTTTCATTTTAAATAAAACAAACAAATAGCAGAGAGCACTATGTTGTTTTGATGTTTCATTGAGGAAATAATGTAACTGGAGTGAAGCTGGGTGTGAAAACCTGGGAGAAAGGATTACCTCACCAAGACCCACGGTACTACCTGAGTTTGAGCCAATTATGCCCTCATATGACATAGAGGTCTAATGAAAAGAATGAGAGTTTTGTCACACTGTTTTGTAACAACATGTTTCCATAAGATACAAGCGATTGCTCATATCTAGCATGCATCTACTGTACTGTTGTGAATCTGTGACATCTCAGAGGAGTGTCCCCTCCAGCTGGCTGATATGTTTTCAATGTTTCATAACTGACAGGTGTAGGTTGTTAAGCTCTGATTAAAGGGCTTTTTTACCCCATGATCCTCCTTGTATGAATAAGCTCCAGATGGAGCGGGACCAGGTGGAACGGTTTTTGCATTGGACATGTGAATAAGCAGGTATGTGGCTTTTAATGAAGAGCAGCTTCTGTCGTTTCTTTTTTGTTTAACAGTGGAACCTACAGAGTAGCCAATGACCACTGGGAGCCTGCACCCAGAGCCAGGAGGAGTGATGGTGGTGTGTGCCTGGAGCAGGGCTAAATATTTTTCAATAAATATAAAATGCATGTTAATCATTGCCTGTGAGAAAGAAGCCCAACATTTTATAAGTGGACATGACAAACTTTAGAAAAAAAAATACAGTATGCCAGGGTTTAGACAAAGTATTTTTAAGGCTCATTACAGTCAGGCTCAGCAATTAAATATCTCCATGCTTTCCTGCTCTGCCCTTTGTCTCTCCTGTCCCCACCAAGGCTCTTAGGTATTACCAAAACTTGATTCTTTACCTTGATACCTTCTTTTCTTTTGCTATATGTATATGTTGAGTTTATTCCTTTTGTGTCATTCGTAGCTGTTCTACACTTGTTACAAGGCCCATCTGGGACTGACCCAACCATGACAGGGGCTTTTGGAGGGGAAAGCAGGGTGGCCTTTTGTCTACTGACTATGGGCCTTGGCTTTTAACGGAACACTACTCTTTGGGAGGTGTGTGCCTGGGGGACCTATAGAGAGGTCTTGTTTAGGATTCAAGTCCATATCTCCCCAAAACACACACACTCTGGGAATGGGAGGACCCAGATACATATTTGGGGCCCTATGCCCAATTCAGCAATGACTTCTTTAGACTGAGACTCAAAGCAGATGTTAATATAATCACCTCAAAGCAACCTGATTCTGGGGGTCTGTTGTGTGATGTGTTAAGTGTCTTTGTCCCATTGTGTGCCTCCTAGGTGAACGTCTCCATTGTTAATTGAGTCACCTATTGTTTCTGTCTGTCTGATCATCTCTTGGAGATGTGATTACTATTGTGACTACTGTACCATGCTATCAAACTATTGTGGGATATTATATGTTTATGTTGATTAGCTTACTTGGATTATGTTCATGTTGGCTGTTCTTTAGCCAAGTAATTATATTCCCATTTATAGTTTGTATTGTTAAGGTAATGTGATCAGGCCCTACCTGGTTCTATGTGCTATATAAATTATGTGTGCGTTTTCAATAAAGAGAGTTCCAGTTTGCATCCAAGCTATTGTTGGGTGCTCAGCTATAATATCTGGTTCCTGGGTCCAGACTGAAGGAAGCTTTATAACAGAAGCACCCAAGCTGGGTGCTGGACGGTTCAGTCACACCATCCTGAAGCAATTGTCAGTAATTCCATCTGTACCTATGTGTCCTGCAGTAATTTGTCAATAGTTCTGCTATATTTTTTTACTTTTCCATCCATACCTGGATTTAGGTCAGTCACTCCTTCTCCAACACTTTCAACTATTCCAGCTCCTTCATGGCCGAGAATAACTGGATAATCAATATTTTTCATGTCACCACGCAGAGCATGATCATCTGTCCGACATATTCCTGTAGCCACCATCTGAATATGTGAAAACAATCAGACATTTGAGTCAGTGCATAAAAGTTAACCTTTGTAATACTTAAAGCGGAGGTCCACCCTGAAAAAATCTTTACACTAAAAATAAGAAGAAAGAAGAGAGAAGGGAGAAGGGAGAAGGGAGAAGGAAGGGAGAAGGAGTATAGATCAAAAATGTTAATCCTAATCTTCAGAATATGATTCATGTCCTTGCTATTGCTAAATACTCCCTACACAAAGTATGTAGCATCCTATGCTAAGCAGCACAATATCCCTGGTATTGCTGTTATCATTCCTGTACAAATGCACCATCCAATGCTAAAAAGCTAAGGTAGTGCCATGTCCCTGCTGCTTCTGTCTGTCACTAGCTCCTGCATAAATCTGAAATCGATTGCTTAGCAATGTCTCTGTCACTAAGTGTAAGCAGGGCCCTTATTCACTGGCAATGGTCATGTTGGCTAAGGGTCCCTCCCACCATCCTCCTGTACAGGAACAAGACAGGGTACACACACCAAACTTTTGTGTGACCGTGTCTATGCAAGGCAGGAGGAAAACCATTGTTTTTTTCAGACGGGAAAATCACTCGTGTGTACGGGGCATAACATGGATGAACTCTGTCATGTTTGGTCACTTACGTTCTCCCAGCCTGAGACATAGGACATAAAAAGATTGAACTTGTGCACATTCCTTAACACATTTTACTGTAAGAGAATTGCACTGTAAAGTTCTTGGCCAAAACACCCTTCACCTCTGCCGCTTTAGTCCAGACATCAGTAACTGCACAGTTCAAGTTCAACATTCCATTTTCCTCACTGTAGGTTCCCATAAGTGCGTTCTCGAACAGAGCTTGTACTTGGCCTACCCTGAAGGGTTCACTTATTAAGGCTATAAGCTTTGAAAATGCTCCCTGCACTACTTTAGTCCGACTTTGATCCTACAAATAACACTGGGCCTGGGAAATGGACCAGCTAAAAGGTGAAAGCCTGGCAACCTACAGAAAGAAGGTTTGTGCGAGGATTGCGAGAGTAGTCAAGGAGGAAGAAGAAGAAGAAGAAGTACTGGCAAAATTAAAGATTGACTTCAAGCTTAAAAAAAAATTCAAGTAACCGGCTTCACAGTTCCAAGAGAAGACAGATGCGGCCTGAGTTAATGGCTTTGGAGGCCAAAGTGGAAAAGCAGAGTCTGCTGGTGGCCGCATTGAAAAAACCAGTGGAGCTTTCAAGGAAAAGTATGGCAACGATGATCGCTCCTGTGCAATGCGCAGAGGAACCATAAAAGGCCAGTGGAGGGCAGGCATCACTAGAGTGCGAGAAGCCAAGGTCAGTGCAATACAAAAAAGTTTCTGTGGGCTTGGACTGTGTTTCCGGCCAGCACGCTGGAAAATCTTTGCCAAGTACCAGTATGCCTGCAGAAAGTGGAGAAAGCTCTGGCAGACAGGCTGCGGGTGATCAGCAGTCAGATGTTTTGTCTGGCAGTATGTCATTGGGCCAAGGAAGTTCTGTGCCCTTGTCACCGCAGCATGAGGTCATGGAGCAAGATGATCCATCTGAGCCTGTGAAGGGAGCAGGTATGCTAAAGTTAATTACAGAAATGGAATCGCCTTTGCATGGTCGCAAGTTTGCCATGTCTGGATCATCTGAGGATGAAGAGGAGGATAATTATGTCCCCCCCAAACATCGGGTGACAGAAAAAAAAAGCTGTTTTTTGTTCATGACATGCCTATACAACATAATAGAGGTGTAGTTCCTATGGATGGTGCAGTAGAGGGCGGCGGAGAGCAAGCTCATATCCCCACCTGTGTACTGCCAGTCAGTGGAGGGTGTGCAGACTCTTCTGTGAAGAGTGCTGATAAGGACACCTCCACTGTTAGTAACCCTCCAGTTACTAGTATAGCGCTTACCACCCTCTCCTCCTCGTCTTTGGCTCCTCGCTGGAAGAGAGGGCACACCCAGCTCTATATGCCCGTACCCTCCTGTGTGAAGAGGTTGAGCGGTGTTGTGATGGGTCTCCACAGCCAGATTCTCCAGAGAATGGTTCTTATCTCTATAGACAATAAAGACAAGTCTCTATTTCCCCCAATGACCTCAATGTCCACACCAGCTGTAACTCCAACGTAAAGTTTATTTCTCTTAAAAGACAGTCTGATAGACCTTTCACTCATGCGACAAGACTTCCAAAAACTTCGTGAGCGTGTCACGACAGCCGAAACCCGCATTGGAGAGGTGGAGGACACCGTTACGCCGCTCCAAGTCAGCTCGGATCGAATGCAGCTCCAAATCAATCAGATTCTAAGCAAGCAAGATGATATGGAAAATAGGCTCCGTTTCATCGGGCTCCCCGAGGGAGCTGAGGGCAAAGATCCTACCACCTTCTTGGAGAAACTCCTTGTTGACACCTATGGCCGCGAGGCCTTCTCCCCCACCCTGGCGGTGGAGAGGGCCCATCGTATGCCTGCCAGATCTCCTCCTCAGGGGGCTCCCCCCCGCACGTTTATAGCAAAATTCTTGAACTACAAAGATAGAGATGCGGCGCTGCGCATGGCCAGGGAAAAAAAGGTAACATCCACCTTGGAAACTCCAAGATCGCTATTTTCCCCGACTTTTCTGCCGAGGTGCAGCGCCGCCGCCAAGGCTTCATGGAGGCGAAGAGGAGGCTCCGGATACAACATCTTAAATACTCTATGCTATTTCCAGCTCGTCTTAGAGTCGAAAGGGACGGCCGTGTGTTCTTCTTTGAGGATCCTCAGGAAGTCATTGCCTGGTTGGAGCGTCCGGGGCCCGCCAGAGGGGCGGTGGAGTGACCTGACTGAGCATGATCATCAGCACTATTGATTGCCTGTCATCATCACCAGCACATTATACGCCGCAGCGGGAGTCTGCAAATCCTGGTATGTTACCCCCTTTTGTTGTCTCCCCTTTACTGCCCGCGGCGCATACCCTATTGCTCCTTACCCCTGGGACCCCCTTTTGCCTTCCCCTGCTATAATCCTCTTTCAATTGTAACCTGCAGAGGGGGTCTCCCATACTCAGGGCCCCCACTGACTGGTTGATCCATGTAACTACCCTGGAGACTGTAATTGCGGAGCACAATCAGTCCTACACTCCACATGCCTAACACAGCAAATTTTCGCCCCCCCCCAGCAACCGTAACACGCATCTCTTTATTATGTGACTGCAGAACTTTATATACCATCGACCCTGCACTGTACTTCTGGTTCACAGTACAAGAAGAGCCTGTTGCTCTTTATTTGCGGGCATTGGATCTTCCACACCTCCCATGAGAGGCGATCGCTGCAGATCTTTTACGTAACAGCAAGATATTCTGGTTTTATCTGCTACCGGTTGTTACTTTCTTTTGGTTTTGGGAACATACCCGCATCAGTTGGGGAAGATGCAGGGTGGGAAGGGGGGAGGGGGAGGTTCGTTTTTTCTTGATGGAATGCAATACAACGAAGTGCATGCTAACATTGATACTGCATAGATGGCAAACCTTGTATTCATGTAATGCTACTGTCCCACGATATGTTTTAATGTTTGAATTATGGCATCGATAAAACTGCTCACTTGGAATGTGCGTGGGCTTGGGGACAAGGTAAAGAGATCTGCAGTTTTCTCATTTCTCAAAAAACAACGAGCCGACATTGTGGTGTTAGTGGAGACACACGTTGAGGGTCGGCTCCAGATGGCACTCCGCCAGCCATGGATTGGGTGGGCATATCATTCATCCCACTCGTCCCACGCCCACGGAGTCTCAGTTTTGATTGCCAAGACGGTACATTTTGAGCGGTGTGATGTTCAGTCTGACCCACAAGGGCGCTATGTCTTTCTTTCGGTTAAATTGTATGGTGAACCTTTCCTACTGATGGCATTCTATGTACCTCCACCATTTAATTCTACTATAGTCACAGAGGGCTTGCTATATATGACTCGTCATCCTTCGATTCAGGCGGTGTGGCTGGGGGATTTTAACGCTACGTTGAACCCTATATTAGACAAACTGTCACCCTCACCATTATCTACTACAGCTCCAACCCACACTAGATTCACCCGACTTATCTCTTCCTTTAATCTCACTGACACCTCGCGTTTTAAATTCCCGCTCACTCGAGCTTACTCCTGTTTTTCAACTACCCACAACACCATGTCCCGTATAGATTTTATATTTATTTCTAGTACCCTTGCCCCAAGATTACTGGGAGCTGAATTTGCCCCCAGATTACTTTCAGACCATAGCCCATATTTCATTAGCCTCTCCATCCCATTAGACAAACCGCCCCGTACGTGGCGCCTGAATCCGTTTTGGCTCACCCTGTTGTCGGAGGATGACGAGCTTGGCAACAGTTGGAGAACTTACTTTTTAGAGAATGACGGATCTGCATCCCCAGGCGTAGTATGGGAAGCCTTCAAACTGCATGCACATCTGACTCTGACCTCCTTTATCAACAGGCTGAAGGCTAATTCATCAGCCATACTGGACGGGGCAATGCGGTATCTGTCCTCCTCTGAACAGGGATACATGTCGAACCCCTCTCCTGATGGAGCTGCCCGACTCAGGTTACAAACCAGGGTGGTTAATCAGCTACAACACGAGACGGCCAGGAAAAAACTTTTCTTTGCCAGACAAAAATTGTATGAACATGGGGAGAGAGCGGGTAAACTGTTGGCCTACTTAGCACATAGTGAGGATAGACCCCCTACTGTCATTTCCCTCACTGGTCCTAATGGGGAAAAGATTACGGAACCCCAGGCTGTCGCTTCCAAATTTAGGGACTTCTTTTCTCAACTCTATACGTCCCAGGTTTCTACCACTGACTCTCAATTGGAAGATCTACTGGCGGAAATCATCTTTCCACAGCTAGACAATGCCCAAATGGCTATGCTAGACGCACCTCTTACACTCGACGAAATAACCACAGCGATTGGGAGCTTCGCCAGATCCAAGGCCCCGGGTTCAGATGGGTTGCCCATAGAATTTTACGCCCAATACATTGAGATACTTGCCCCCAAATTATTGTCCCTCTTCAACCATCTATTTGATAATTTCACCTTACCCCCATCGATGGGCGAGGCGGTAATTATCCTTATACCTAAGCCAGGCAAGGACCCAGGCCTCCCGGAATCTTATAGACCAATATCGCTCCTCCAGGTAGACATAAAGATTCTGGCTAAAGTACTTGCCCTACGCCTTAACCAAGTGATTCTAACCCTGATCCATGCTGACCAAGCTGGATTTATGCCGGGGCGTAACACCTCCTTCAACCTCAGAAAATTGTATATTAACTTACAAGCGACACATACTATTGTTGGGTCCCGGGTGGTGGTGGCTTTGGATACTGCCAAGGCCTTTGGCTCAGTGGAGTGGCGGTACCTTTGGGGATGCCTCCGTGGCTTTGGTTTTGGACCTAAAGTTATTAAGTGGGTTCAATTATTATATCTGGCACCCAGGGGTAAAGTAGTGGCCAACGGGAGGGCCTCCCAGACATTTGACTTATCCAGGGGCACTAGACAGGGCTGCCCACTGTCTCCGCTCCTCTACGCCTTGGTGGCGGAGCCCCTTGCAATCTCCATTAGAGAGGACCCCGAGATTCAGGGTCTCTGCCTTGGTTCCCTGACTGAAAAAATTAGCTTATACGCAGATGACACGCTACTACTATACCTGGCCGACTCTGTCACATCTCTTCGGAAGGCGTTACATACAATTGAACACTTTGGTCAGTTCTCTGGCCTTAAAATTAATTGGGAGAAATCTCAAATATTGCCTATGGATAGTTTCCCTTCTCCCAAGCTACAGGCACAGTTACCACTCCAGCGAGTGAACACTATCAAATATCTTGGAGTATTGGTGAATAGAACACCGGCTGACTATATATATCCCTGAACATAGAACCCCTTTTCGATCTCATCAAGTCTAGAACCCAGGTATGGGCGAGACTACCGCTCGGCGTGTGGGGCCGCATTAACATTGTTAAAATGATATTATTTCCTAAAATATTGTATATACTCTGGCACACACCCGTATACTTACCCTTGAAATTTTTCAAGTCAATGGAGGCCATACTCAAGACATTTATTTGGGGCACCAACAGACACAAGCTGGCCTGGAGAGTCCTTAAGAACCCTACTGACCTAGGTGGAACAGCCCTCCCTGACTTAAATCTTTATTACCTTGCGTCCCAACTGTCTCAACTATACCACATAGATAAAACCCGACAGACTCAGATTCCTCACCCTCCTCTGTCCATGGTGGGCACAACTGACCATTGACCCACTCACTGCAATTGCAGTGGGAATAACTCCAATAGAGACCGTGGGTCCCTATTGTACCAATATAGGCGCGTATGGGACATCACCACTAAAACATTAACGACCCCTAAACACAACAATTATACCCCCTTATGGCACAATAGACTACTCTCAGAGTTTCTCTTGATCCCTGACACAGAGATATGGTGCGAATATGGAATATATTATTTGCACCACATAATTTCCGATGGCACACTTAAAAAAAACTTTGAGGACCTCCAAAATGAGTTCCTGCTGCCCAATTCTATGCTTTTTAGATTCTTCCAGGTGCGTCACGCAGCCCAAGCTCAGTTTCCCCAGCCTTTGCCACAATCTACGCCCAATGTTATTATGGCAGTGGTTAAGGGTGTGGACCCGCGAAAGCTGATCTCTGATTTTTATGTCATGCTTCTCACCCCATCATCTACCACGCTAGCTTACAGCCTTAAACCAAGATGGGAAAGAGAGGTGGGCCCACTGTAGGATGAGGAGTGGAGTGAAGCACTAGACTCGTGCAAGACTGTATCCCCCCAAGCTCTCTGACAGGCTGACCCAGTTATACGTGGTGCACCGAGCGTATCTCACCCCCCTAAGAATCGCCCGCTTTAGACGACAGTTTTCTACCTTGTGCACAATGTGTAACCAAGCGACGGGCACATTCTTCCATCTACTCTGGGCGTGCCTGGTCCTTCAGGGTCTGTGGAAGCAGATTGTTGACTTCCTCCATGATGACATGGGATCCCCATTGACCCTGGACCCCAAACAATGCTTACTGGGGATATTCCCCGACTCTGAGATGGACAAATTCACTAAAACATTCTTGCATGAAACATTGTTTAATGCTAGAAAAATTATAGCCAGACAGTGGATGAGACCCACTCCCCCCCAGCTTCAACGATTGGAAACTAGATATAAATAACACTCTTCCCTACAAAAGGTTCATATACATCAACAGAGGTTGTCCAGATAAGTACTACAAAATCTGGGATCGATGGCTTGAGTCCGCAGACACATGCACTGATGGTCCGTAATACTATACATCCTTCTAGCGTGCAATTCCATGAATAGCGTGGACATAGGGTTTTCCACTTATTGATAGTCACTGAATCCAGTGTTCAATCTGAACAAGTTTTTTGATCTACTGTGCCTATATATGTATAAGCCACATTTCTTTGTTTTATGCATTTCTCCAGTATTGCCTTGTAAACTTGCAGAATTGTGTTCCAAATGTAAATTGTTCAATAAAAACTTTTTTCTCAAAAAAAAACAGTCTGATAGGAAAGGTTGGAGAGAGAACAGGACAGCATAAGGTGTGGGAGACGTCCAGGCACAAACAGCCCATTTGGATAGTCTCCCTAGATAGGCACTAGCAGCCAGAATGGTACTCGAACTAACCGCACGCTCTCTGCCACAGACCTGGTGAACTTGGTCTCTGCCACAGACCTGGTGAACTTGGTCTTCAAAGCTTGGCCTCTTTGTAAGGAGAAGGCATCCCTCCAGAGAGTTACCGGGCCCCTTCCTTCACTGTGACTTCTCACCGGTCCCTCGGAACGGTCCTCCCCCGGCCTTTTCGTCTCAGATGCGGGTCCCCTCGCAAGGCGGCACCCTGAAATTCCTTGATCCTTGATGGGCCCCAGCCGAAGGTGCTGGGCCCAAGGCCTTTAGTTGCAGCCCCAGGGCTAAAAAAGGTGCCTGGGACTGATTCACCGACCACCGCCCCTGAGCCAAAGGTGCCCAGGACGGACAGGAACACCACACTCTGGGGAGTAGGACTCCCAACGACGAACGAACGAACGAACGAACGGGCAGCATCTGCCCCTTTTATATCCTCTCCCAGCAAACACAGCAGGCCAACCACGACCACTGTATGGCTGCCGAGAGGGGACACACAAGGCACAGCACTGTATCAATGGTTCAACCCTGGCCCACTATGGCAGCACCACTTGTAGGCCACAGGGAACTGTACACCGATACTCTCCCTGTAGACAAAATGGTTGATAATGTCCTAACAATTTAGGTGTTTGAGCATAACTACCACTCAAACACTACCCCCTAAATTGAGGACCCCGCTACACTAGTAATGAAATAAGAATTACCACGGGTAATGTAAATTATATTTCTGTGTCAGAAGTCTCTGCTCCATCTGTTCCTGACAATAATGTCTAAAAAGGGGTCTGTAACCAAAAGTGATGTGCAGGATGTTGCAGGGAGTGCAGTTATTTCCTATGCTGCAGCGGTGGCTGCACCTGTCCCGAGGGTGAGTAGAGCCAGTTATTCTGCGGTCACTAGGAGTAATGTGAGTGAAGGCCAGGTCAATCTGACATCATCTGGTAGCTCCTTTAAACGCTTCAATGTGGTTCAATTGAGGTAGACTTGAGAAGCACCCCCCCTCAAATAGTAGAGATGTGGTGAACCGTATTCTGGGGATGGGTTTTAAAGCGGAGGAGATTTTTACCCTTATCAGCCCAATTGGGTAATGTCAATATGCGTATGACCTCTCCTTTGTCAAGGCAGAAGGATTAGATGTCTTTTGGGAGCGGTATGAGCAGAGGTGGAAGGAGTCCCCAAGATGGGCAGGTTTGTCACCCAAAAGTAGTCTCTCGCCAGCCATTATACAAAAACATCACCATTTTAGTACGTGACGAGTCCATTCCTGCTGCGGATCCGGTGGTGTGGTTGGGGAGATATGCGGATGTCCAAGCCCCCTTGAGGAAAGTTGTAGATGATAGGGGGATATGGACAGGAGGGTGGACAGTGTTAGTAAAACTGCATGTCACTGGTAATGTTGTTAATCACATCCCTTTGTCTGCCTTTATAGGTCATGACAGGATTATTACTTTTTTTATGCAGGACAACCAAAGTCAAAAGATTAAGCCTTTCCTTTTTACATCTCGGCAAGTTGTCTTTGGAGGTGATTTTAACACCATCACTAGGGCCAGAGACAGGAAAGGCTCCACTGACATCCTGAGATATGATAGTCTTTCTTAATACAATAGCCAGGGAAGCAGAACTACCACTGACCAGCAGGATAGGTGCACAGGCAGTTACCCTGGTAGATGACACAGGCTCACCTGAGGTGCGGAGTCTAAGGATTAGCCGGTGTTCACCAGAGCTCCTGATGGTGGAGAAGGATTTAGCTGCGTGTTAGTACCAGGTCACGGTCCTCGGGTTTGCCCCACAAGGGTGTGAGCAAGCCGGGTTCCAGTAGCGGATGAGCAGATAAAAGATCAAACGGCAACGTGGTCAGGAAACAAGCCAAAAGGTCGGTAACGAGTAGTTGCAGGTTGGGATCAGGCAGTAGAGTAGTCAAGGAAAACATTTGCTGGCATTATCAGGTAAAGGCTTTTGATTGCGTCAATCAAGAGTACCTCTGTCTTCTCCTTGACAAGTATGGCCTGGAGGGTGGGTTTATTGGATGGCTTAAGACTTTATACAGAGAGACAGAGAGCTTCATGCTTGTTAACGGTTGGGTTGGATCGGGGGTGCACCAGGGGTGTCCACTGAGCCCTTTGCTATACGTGGTCGCAATCGACCCCTTAGATAGCGGACAGTTGTGCGGTGTGCTGGTGGGCATTACTGGTGAGGGTTGTAGCCTATGCTGATGACATTTCTGTCTTTATCTCTGGGACAGAGGAGGCGCAAGATGTGGTCTCAGTGATAGAGCATTATTCGGAGGCATCAGGCTCCAAGGTCAACCGTGATAAAAGTGAAATTTCTTGCCTAGCATGTCTTATGCTGAGTGGGTGTATGAAGCATTTCAGAATCGCAAGGCATTTGATTTGGACACTTTTTTCTAGTCAGCTTAGTAGTTCGATATTATACCTGGAATGCACGGTGTCAGGTATCCCTTTGGCAGAAAGTCCTTCCTGTTCTGGTGGTTGCGTGTGAGATTCTTGGTGAGGTAGGGAAAACTTGGGGTCTCAAGAAAGACAGATGGTGGCAAAGGGTCTGGATAAAGGCGTGGAGGAATATCAGGCCTGTAGCTGCTGTTTGTTGATCTCTGGGTGTTGGGTTCTTTCCCTGTGTTCTCTCTGGAAATTCCCTTAGATTTTCATGGATCAACATAATTTTGAAGAAAGGCTACATACACATGATAATCTATGTTTTTTGGTCTGAATGTTAATCAAGTAATTATATAGTATAGTATAATATAATATAATACAGTGATATTGCTCTTGGTTGGAGAAAAAAAATAAAATAAACTTTTGTTCATATATTATGGGTTTAAGTAAGCCTTTATTATGTCGAGTCGTGTATACAATATGTTATGCATACATATATAAAAAAAAAAAAAAAAAAAGTATGTTTATTTTATGTATTTTTGTAAAAAAAAAAAAAAAAAGTTGATTTGTTTCATGTTTGCAAGATTCTCAAAATAAAAAATTGCCAACTCAATGTTGAACCCTACAGACCAAGACTGGTATGCCATTAAAATTCATGTGCGTGTAAAGGCAGGGGTCCCAATACATTTGACAATATAGTGTAGATTTCCTGGTCCCCCAACAGGCTCCGTAGTTGGCCCTGCCGACCCACACGTCACTACAGGACATTTGAGACCATTTAATGGTTTCAATTAAGCAATAGATTTCTGGGGAGTTGGCGCTTTAACTGTCACTTTTCTCCCAATAAGCTATTAAATACATTTATTAGTTTTATTTGAGTGATAAAACTGTTCAAACTTTATTAAAGTGTCTGGCACCGATTCTTCTGATAACACTACATGCCAAACATTCACCCTGAGATGGAATGAGAACCTGTACCCCTCTGAAGTAAGTGATCAGAACCAGAGCGGTGTCACCATGTGGGCAGAGGGGGCCATGGCCCCACCAATATTATACTGTGCCCCCCCCAATTAAAAACACCTTTTGTGTAGAAGGTGCTGATTCTAGGTGGCGACCCCTCCCATATTCCATCAGACACTGCTGCCACAGGGCAGCAGCAGTGGCGCTGAAACTGGCAGGCTCTGTGAAGGAACACAGGCAGAGCTGCAGCTGCGGGGGATTTCCACCCCTCCTCCTCGAGCCGAGCGGCTCTCATTCACCCAGCTCCGCAATGTCGGCTCCTATTGGCCACATTCAGGGCCAATGGGAACTTAACAGCTACCTAGAGGATTATGGGACATGTAGTCCCGGGTACTAGAAGGCCCAGGACGATTCCCTGGGAGTGAACTGCAACCCCCAGCATGCCGAGCGGAACAGGAGGAGGGGGAGAGAGGACTGGGAGATAAGAGTGACCATGAGGCTGTCGGGTGGAGGGAGCCAGAGAGTAAGTGCCAGTGATCTGATTCTATTATATATCCCCCCAAGGTAAGAACTTACCTCCAGGTGGGGGGGGGGGAGCGATGGGGATGGGGGGACCGGAAATGAAGGCCTCCAAAGAGGGAAAGGACCTTATCACTGGTGTGACTGTGTAACCCCTCCACCTGGCTGATCCACCCTGTCTGCCCCTCCCCTCCACCTGGCTGATCCACCCTGTCTGCCCCTCCCCTCCACCTGGCTGATCCACCCTGTCTGCCCCTCCCCTCCACCTGGCTGCTCCACTCTGTCCTCCCCTCCCCCACCTGGCTGCTCCACTCTGTCCTCCCCTCCCCTCCACCTGGCTGATCCACCCTGTCTGCCCCTCCCCTCCACCTGGCTGATCCACCCTGTCTGCCCCTCCCCTCCACCTGGCTGATCCACCCTGTCTGCCCCTCCCCTCCACCTGGCTGATCCACCCTGTCTGCCCCTCCCCTCCACCTGGCTGATCCACCCTGTCCTCCCCGCCCCTCCACCTGGCTGATCCACCCTGTCCTCCCCGCCCCCACCTGGCTGCTCCACTCTGTCCTCCCCTCCCCCACCTGGCTGCTCCACTCTGTCCTCCCCTCCCCCACCTGGCTGCTCCACTCTGTCCTCCCCTCAACTTGGCTGCAACCACCAATACTTTTTCAAGTACACACACACACACACACACACACACACACACACACACACAGTTGTGCTCATAAGTTTATATACCCTGGCAGAATCTATGATTTTTTTGCCCATTTTTCAGAGAATATGAATGGTAACACAAAATCTTTTGTTTCACTCATGGTTAGTGTTTGGCTGAAGTCATCTATGATCAATCCACTGTGTTTACTCTTTTTAAAATCATAATGATGACAGAAACTACCCAAATGACCCTGATCAAAAGTTTACATACCCCAGTCCTTAATACCTTGTTTGCCCCCTTTAACATCAATGACAGCTTGAAGTATTTGTGGATGAGACTCTTTATCTTCTCAGGTGGTAAAGCTGCCCATTCCTCTTGACAAAAAGCCTCCAGTTCCTCTAAATTCTTGGGCTGTCTTGCATGGACTGCACGTTTGAGATCTCCCCAGATGATATTGAGGTCAGGAGACTGAGATGGCCATTCCAGAACCTTCACTTTAAAAATTTTGGCCTCATCACTCCAAATGACTTTGTGCCAGAAGGTTTGAGGCTTGTCTCTGTGCTGTTTGGTGTATTGTAAGCAGGATAGTTTGTGGCATTTGCGTAGTAATGACTTTCTTCTGGCGACTCGACCATGCAGTCCATCTTTCTTCAAGTGCATCTTGAAACAGCCACACCACATGTTTTCAGAGAGTCTTGTATTTCGCCTGAAGTTATTTGTGGGTTTTTCTTTGCATCCGGAACAATTTTCCTGGCAGTTGTGGATGAAATTTTAGTTGGTCTACCTGACCGTGGTTTGGTATCAACAGAATCCCTCATTTTCCACTTCTTGATTAGAGTTTGAACACTGCTGATTGGCATTCTCAATTCCTTGGATATCTTTTTATATCCCTTTTATGTTTTATACAGTTCAACTACCTTTTCCCACAGATCCTTTGACAATTACTTTTCTTTCCCTATGACTCTGAATCCAGAAATGTCAGTGCAGCACTGGATGAAAGATGCAAGAGTCTGTCCAGAAACTCATTGACCTTTTATACACACACACACACACACACACTAATTACAAGCAAACAGATCACAGGTCAGGATGGTTACCTTTAATAGCCAGTAAAAACCCTTTGTGTCAACTTGTGTGCATGTTATCGGGCCAATATCACCAGGGTATGTAAACTTTTGATCAGGGTCATTTGGGTAATTTTTGTGTTACCATTCATATTCTCTGAAAAATGCCCAAGAAATCATAAATTCTGCCAGGGTATGTAAACTTATCAGCACAACTGTGTAAATTTATATAGCGGGGTCTCCTTTAAGGCCCCTGGACTACGTTACCCAGAACCCCGCTCGGCACCCAGGGTGCATTTGGCCACCGCAGAGACTCATGGGTGAGGCTATAAAAGAAGGGGGCGAGGCTAAGCTCGGCCTCTTTGGACACCGCGCTACAAGCAATAGGACTCCCTGTGTGGATCCGCTGCTGTGAAAGGCCTGAAGCCGGGGCCTTGCGTACTTCCAAAGAGCCTTCCACCCCACCGCAGAGCCTGGGTGGCACCTGTTCCTGTTCAAGTTGCTGACATCAGTTGGACCGGAGATCCGGCCGTTGGAGAACACTGCGTGCGGATACACAGAAGGTGGAAGCCCGGACTAGGATCGCGTCCGGAGGGGTGAGCAAGCACTTGCTCACTACATTAGCTGTACTCTGTTGGGTCTAGTGACTGCCTTGGCCCTTTTCCTTTTACATTTACTATCCCACCGGAGACTAGCAGGGGAACTGAGTTGCATAGTCTCCGGTGAAGTGTTCTCATTTGTGAATTACAAATATTGTTTCCTGAAAGTGCACCACCATTCAAGTTGCATGCGAAGAAATTGTTTTCATAAGGGACTGAGGTTTATCTGAGTCAGGCCTGACCAAGGAAGGTTAAAACTTTATTAGGTGCGCCATACTGCGCATAAGGAAATAAGGATAGTTGCACGTGGCGGGTGATCACTCTGCACTATCACTTATGAACATGTTTATTGCTGCAGGGCTCTGCATGTATGTTATGTGATGTGTTTAATCCTGACCTTTATACTAAAAGTAAATCTAGTTATACTTTAACACCCTTGTATCAGTGTTATTCTTGCAGATAGTAGTTGCCTATTAATACTGCTAGATTGTGTATAATCAGGTATAGACCGTTACAAGGTAATATTCCCTAGACCAACTGTGCCAGCAGGGGTTGAGTAGATTGTCGGGGGTTGGTGGTGCTGTATAAAGGGCCCGAAACAAAAAATCCAGTGGCTCTCTTAACTGGGGGTAGCGAGACACACACACACACACACACACACACACACACACACACACACACAATTATATATATATATATATATATATATATATATATATATATATAGATATATATATATATCTATATATATATATAATAATTTTAGGGCTGCTACCGATTAATCGACTGATTTCGATTAATAACGCACATACAGGTTTTTACATTTTTTTTATTATTAAACTTTAAAGAAAAACGTAGAAAGTTAGTTTAACTTTCATTATAAAGCTTATCTAGTATATTGACTGTCAGTCACTTTATAGTAGGCATCACTTTAGCCAGTCACGCAGACATACCAGGAGAGTTTACATTTTCTGGAAGCAGACATGATCGCATTTTATTGATGATATACCCTGAAGAACTGAACAGTCTTTCGCACGGAACAGATGTTGCCGGTACACAAAGAATAGTCTGCACAAAACTGCTTAGGACAGGAAAAACGATGGTTATTAAGTTTCCACCACATGAGAGGATCCTGGAATGGGAGCTCCTACTTGGTACGGCGTCAGCTCGGCCTGTGCACTGTGTACTGCATCTGATTCGTCAGCTGAGGACTGCGATTCAGAGTCGCTCAGCAACAGAGTAAGTTTTTGTTTCTTCGGCACAGGTACTTTTGTCTCATCATTGCTTTTTTCTTTTAAAGTCTGTTGGACGTCCTGCTGGCTGTCTTCTATCGTGGAAGGCCCTGAATGCATTCGACAATGTTGTCCACACTGCTTCGAGTTTCTCTCTTAGACAGGTGAGTTTCTTGTAACGTGGATCTAAGGCCACAGCCATTTGCAACATTGTCAAAGCATCAATGCCTTCAATTCTGTTTGTGAAGTCGTTCAATGTTGCAGTTTTGAATCGTCCAATATAACCTGGATCATCATCATTAACCATTAACAGTCTATGCAAAAAGGCCTGTAATGGAAGAACGGCAGAACATGTCGCATATTGTTCACCCCCGACATATTCCGTAGCATCTGCAAGTGAACCTAAGACTGACGTATATTTGGCCATTTTGTCCCAATCTGACTGTCAGTTTAGGTCCACTGTAGTTTTTTGGATGATCGATGTGATACTGCATTATGGCATCTTTGACTTACAACAATCTGGCTAACATCATGTAGGTACTGTTCCAACGAGTTGCCACATCCTGCTGCAATTTGTGGAACATGACATCTTTCGGCGAAGAGACACTGGAATGGCTGCTCTTCAGTTCAGATGTGTTGGCTGAGCTGTGCTTGAAATGTCCAACTAAGTGTCGACATTTTGCCACAAGAGGTGACGAGTCAGCTGCCTTCAAACCTGCTAATATGCTAAGTTGAAGACAATGTGCGATACATGGTATGTGACTGTAATCCGTTTGTCCGATAGCAGCAACCATGTTTCGTGCATTGTCCGTTATGATACAGCATATTTTATCGGTGATGTTCCATGTTGCAGCAAACTCTTTATAGAAACTGGCAACGTTTTCAGCAGTGTGTCGTTCATGAACAAGTAAGCAACCTAAAGCTACTGATGTCAGTTTCCAGTCTGAATCAATCCAGTATCCCATTATACCACAGTATGATTCATTGTTGTTTGAGGTCCAAAAGTCAGTAGCGAGAGCAATACTGTGAATACTTTCTTATGCTGTGTTAGCTTCTCGTTGTACATCTAACCAATCGCAGCGTCGATTGTACGGCGACTGGGTAAATTATAAATCTGGTTTTGAAGAGCTATACGTAGTACTGTTTGTAGTCCATCATCTTCCACAAATTGCCGTTGGACGTCCTGAACTGGCAATCCACTGAGCAATAGCAATTTTCAAGTCCGCAGAAACTTTGTCACTTACAGGCTTGTTTGACTGAGATGACAAGAAATTAGATATTGATTGTACTGGAGAACTCTTCTGCCGGTCACTGTCGACAACGTGTTGATACTTGAGTGGATGTTTGTGCTGTAGGTGGTACGTCAGCGATGTATTTGAACCACGGAAAGCCAATTGTTTATTGCAGTGAATGCAGTAAACTTTGTTGTCATCGTCTACTTTGCCATCAGCAGTTAGCTTAAAAATGAAATGCTTGCTCAACTTTCCGCTTACATGCTTAACTGCAACGTTGCTTTCATTGCTCGCCATTGTTTTTTTTTTTACTATCTAAACGTCTAACTTTTATATAAAAACGCCAAGGGTCTCTTTCCGTCACACTGTTAACAGTGGAGGTTTTGAAGTTCACAGAACGTTTCCCTTTTTGCCCCCTTCCCCTGATGGAGTCTGATGCATCCTCCTGCTCCACAGATGCAAAAGGTACCTCAATCCAGTGGGTGCAGTTTGCTCGCATCCAGCAGGGTAAGTCTCATGCCGCGTACACACGATCGTGATTCACGGCGGTGAAAACACCGCCGTGAATCACGGCATGAAAAAAAAATGAAAAACGAGGGAACGGCATGTTCCCCCACACACGACCGTTTTTCCCGTCATTTTTTTCTTTGACGAGAAAAACGACCGTCTGTGGGCTCCGCGGCAGTGTCTCCCTATGGGAAAACTGCCGCGGAAAAAAAATGATGGAAAAAACGATGAGAAAATTTAGAACATGTTCTAATTTTTCTCGTCGTTTTTCCTGCCGTTTTTCTCAACGAGAAAAACGGCATAAAGCCCACAGACGATCGTTTTTCTCGGCGAAAAAAAAATAATGTAATTTTTCCCGACGGGAAAAATGATCGTGTGTACGCGGCATAACTAGCAGAAAGAAAGATGCAATCAGCGCAAAAATAATAAATAAACCCCCCCCCCCCCCCCCGTATGCAAACTGAACACTAAGGAATTTCAATTTTCCCCCAAAAAAAAAATCAAATGGCAAATAATAAATAGAGAGTAAGTGCAGCGCAAATTGAATCAGTCCCACATATAAATAATCAGAGAGTGATGATAAATAGAATGTCCAGAGAAACGATGAACTTCAAGTTCCACAGAGAATTCCACCAGTGCTAAAAAGTCCACAATCGGTGACCATCCCTCCACCTCTGGTTTAACTAAATACTCTCACCTCCCAGCATGGACCCCTGTGCAAACAGGAGGTCATGCAAGCAGAAAAACAAACAGTCGGTTAGCACGGACCAAAGACTTCCTTTACGTCTCCTTATTACTCAGCAAGGGCACCGGATCATAAGTATAAATGAAGCAACAGCAGACGCCACGCCAGACGGCCCAAATCCACAGCTGATCAGCCAATAGGACAAAACATACACTGTCCAGGCTGTCCGGTGACATTGCGGACATTAGGGGTGCAACGGATCAAAAAACTCACGGTTCGGATCGTTCCTCAGATCAGAGTCATGGATCGGTTCATTTTTCGGATCACCACCATGTACAGTCCCCACTGTAATATCCACATCTCCCCCCACTGTATATATAGGAAGATTGTCTGCTCTTACCAGAATAGAAACGACAGCAGGCAGACCCGTCCGCAGACGACACAAGCAGGCGGGTGATGAGGACGTCAGCACGCCGCTACTAGGCTGCTGCCGGGTGTACCAAGATGGCCACCGCTCGTCGGGAGCTAGGCCGAAGCCGTGGCCTTTCCTATGGGCGAGACAGCGGAGCTCAATCCACAGATTGTACCGATCAAAATTATTTTGATCGATCAAAGAAATTAATCGTTAATTTGTGTCTGTGTGTATATATATATATATATATATATATATATATATATATATATAGGCTGTTACTGATTAAAAATATTGTGTTCGATTAATCTTTTTTTTTTTTATCGATTAATCGACTAATTTCGATTAATTATAAACGCTCATACAGATCCAATTACTTTTAGCTGATCTCCTTGCAGGCCGATTCCCAGTGCAGCTACCAACCACTGGAAAAATCGATAGCAGGATACAAAAAACACACAAAGGCAGCGCTCGATGGGAATAGCATTAAAACTTTTATAGTCTTCAAGTAGGTAACAAAATAAATATTGCACTGGAGATAAAATCGAAAAAAATAAAAATAAAAATAAAAAAATAATTCGAAAAAAGCGAGGAATACCAAACGGTAGCAAAAGCAGTCATAAAAACATGTAGCTAAGTATGATACTGGTATAAAAATGTGTACAATGATACCACTGCTGAATCCAGATGAGGAGGGGTTAACATCAGTCCGTCGGCATGTAGATGTCCCATGAAGGGAACGATCACAGCTCCCAGTGGATGGCTGTAGAATCCCAGGGTGATAGAGGGAAGTGTAACAGTCCTTGCGTGTGGCAGATAGTAAGGTCCCGCCGGCATGCAGATATGAAGGCACAGCAAAGGAGCCCTTCAGATGGACACGGCAAGCCCCGCCGGTGTCCGTGACGTCACCAGATCTCCGACGGAACTCCCTGAAGACCCGGAAGCCGGCGGAGAGACGAGTACCGATCAAAAGAATTTTGATTGATCAAAAACATTAATCGATTAAGCAAGGTATTAATAGTTAATTTCCACAGCCCTAAATATATATATATATATATATATATATATATATATATATATATATATGTATAATTTTTTTATTTTTATTTATTACACACCCACACAAATTGCGTCTTTTAGTTGGCCCCCCTACTTTTGTCCCTGTCGCCCCATGTGCCCCCCCCCCTAAATATGAAAGATGGAGGCGCCACTGATCAGAACATTCACTCTTCGAAGTGGCTTGACATCGGTAATATGAAAGAAGTTTCAACAGCGTTTACCAGTCTAGCGCACACACACACACACACACCTTTCTCCCACCCTGCATTTTAACTCGGCTCCTCGCAGGAGGAATGAAAGGCACACCGCACCATAAGCCCGTACCCTCCTGTGTAAAGAGGTTGAGCGGTGTTATTGTTGGGTCCTGTCTGCAGCCAGAGCCAAAATCCTCCTGAGCATGATTCTCACCTCTACTATGGGTAGATGCAAGTCCTTGACTTCCCAGTAATGTAAATGTCCACACCAGCTGAAACTCCAACTCAGTATTTATTCTCACTTTGCAATAAACAGTCTCTTGGATAGGAAAGGGTTGGAGCAAAGGAAACAGAACAGCCTAAGGTGTGGAGGAGGTCCAGGCACAAACGTAACTCAAATTCTTCGTTGTTCAGATTCTCAAACAGTTTTAGGCGCACAGTCTCTGCCACAGAACGTGAAGTTGGGCTCTGCCACAGACCACAAGGCCTCTGCCACTGACCTGATGAACTTGAACTTCCTTCTTAGAACATAGCCCCTATTAAGGAGAAGATGTCCCCCTAGAGAGTTAACAGACCCTTCCTTCACCGTGACTCTCGTATCGGTCCTTCGGAATGATCCTCCCTTTTCTTACAATTTGCATTATGTACACATTGTAAAAGTTTACAGCAGACCTCCTGGCTTCCACTGCAGCGGTGCACTATGTAGGGTTAATTCCCTCCCCCAGGACGGACACGCACCGATCCAGCCCACGGGCGGACGTTTTCGGTCCTCACATCCTGCCCATGTACTTCCTCCCTATCCTGTTACAATTACCAGGTACGGGGTCATTACGCATGCGCCGATAATTGTTTCGGCGCATGCGCTGTAGGACCGGCGGATTCGGGCGACGCACGCCGCTGACGTCAGTCGGCGCCGCGGTGACGTCGCACGCAATTGGAAGGTACAAGAGGCGAGTCCACTCGCCTCTTGTCATGCACGGCCATCACCCGGGACGAGCATCCAGCTGTGATGTTCAGGTAAGTGACACACCTGTTTCAGGCACACCCTCGGACCAGGATGGGCGCCTTGTTGCCTTCCCCATTTATCTGGTTGAGGCAATGTCCCATCCATTGTGGGGAGTATATTACCCTTTATCCTTTCCCCTACCTGCATACTATTCTCTTACCTTTCAGAAGTGTGGATGATCGCTGATCCTAATGTGGACCATAAACCGCTTGGGACCCTCAATATCCTCTGCAGATACCTCGGCCCCAATACAAGGGGCGTGTTTACTACCAATCCATGCCACCTTCCTAATACGCTTCTCTACTATGGAACCCTGAATGTTGGTGTCAGTAGCTCCTTCACTGTCCTGTCCCGGGTTCAAGTTTCCATCCGCATTGCATAGGGTGGGTCCGTATTAATACCATTAGAAGTGACTTCTATACATTATCCTTAGATCTTTTGGTCCCTGTTGCTTTAATCTGGTGTTCACTCACATTCCTCCCTCTTTTTCCCTCTCCTTTCCCCCGCTCCTTCCATTTCCTTATCCCTTTCATCCTTCCTTTTCTCTCTTCTTTATCCCTCCCCTTCCTTTCTTCCCCTCCCCCCCCTCTTCTGCTTCCCCCCTTCTCCGTTATCCCTTCTTTCCTTTCTCCTGTTTCACTTCTTTCTGCTTCTCTCCTTCTCTTTTCCCGCCCCCTTTTCCTGCTTCCCCCTCCCTTTTCATTTTCCTCTCTTTCCCCCTTCCTTTACCCCCCCCCTCCTTCCTCCCTTTCCTCCTCTCCTTCCCTACACATTATCTTTGATTCACTTTATTTTAAATGCATGTACGAACATACACACCCTTGGGATTGGGTTCACTTTAACTCACAACCATATATGTCTTTTAACATTGCTCATCCCATCTTATGCCATGTCCCTAACGTTCCAGTGCCGTTCCTATCTTCCCGTGTCTGTCCCAGGGGGTGCACCCTCCTTTGGGTGCCCTAGTGCAATGCACATTTGGTCCTCATTGGACTAGCATGGTGAGCCAGGTTTGTGTTTGCTTTTTATATTTACTCCTCTTACAAGCTATTTGCCAGTGGTCATTACCGCTACACACGAATATCAAATCATTCAACAATGTACTTACATGAACATGTGTCGTTTTAGATTGTATTGATTAAAGACGCCTCTTGAGGAAGCGGTTCAACCGCGAAACATGTCGGGGATACGTCGCTAAAACATCAATACTGCATCTCTGCCCACCTGTGGAGTTTGTAACCCCCCCTCTATTTTTGCTGCTTAATATATTATGTACAGTCACTATTGTGATTAACTGTTTATTTATATTCTGTAATAAAATGTTCTAAATTTTAAATTACCGCCTTGTCTGGGTGCCGCAATAGTCCTACTTATTGGGTGATTAGGGTCTTGGGAGTAGCCCCTTAAACACATCCCCACCCTTCTCTTAGGGTGCGGGTCCCCTCGAAAGGCGGCACCCTGGACTCCTCAATCCCTAGCGGACCCCAGCCGAAGGCGCTGGGCCCCAGGCCGTCGCTGCAGCTCCCGGGTCTCCATACCCAGGCGAACAGGAATGGTGAGGTAGTACCTCACAAAAACAGAAACCGCTCAGGGGACTATCTCCTCCCAACAGCCAAGGGTGCAGGCAATGCAAAAGATCAAGTCTTCTGGACAGCAGCACTCCAATAAAAAGCCTTTATTATGCAAAATCTTCATAAATCCAAATACAGCACAGCAAGTCACAAAATTCTGGTTATAGCTGACTAGTTTCACACTCTTAGTGTTTAATCATAGCTTTGATTAAACACTAAAAGTGTGAAACTAGTCAGCTCTAACCAGAATTTTGTGACTTGCTGTGCTGTATTTGGATTTTTGAAGATTTTACATAATAAAGGCTTTTTATTGGAGTGCTGCTGTCCAGAAGACTTGATCTTTTGTTTTGCCTGAGGTAGTACCTCACCCCAGGCTAAAGGTGCCTGAGGTGGAAACGGAATGCAACCTCCGGGCCGAGGGCACCCGGAGATGAGCCACATGCACTCCCAGGCTGAAGGTGCCTGGGGGTGGACCCCGATCAGGAGATGTCTGCCCCTTTTATATCCTCTCCCGGCATGCACAGCAGGTTCCCCGCCCCGCTGTACGGCTGCCGAGAGGGGTCACAAAAAGGCACAGCACTGTATTGGTGGTTTAACCCCGGCCTGGAATGGCAGCGTCACCCACAGGCCACAGGGAACCACACACCAACATTATCCTAACATAACTCCTAACAATCCAAGGTGTCTGAGCCTAATTACCACTCAGACACTTCCCTTAAATTGAACACCCCGCTACACCAGTTTATGTCAAAACATGGGGGATCAAGTTTTTTGCGATTGATAGATAGTAATAAACATAAAAACTCTACCTTAATGCGCACCTCACGAAACCCTGGAGGTTGTACCTCCACTTCTTCAATAGAAAGTGGCTGATTTTTGCCCCAGGCGACAGCTGCTCTGCATTTTATCACCTTAGGAAGAATTACACATAAAATTATGCTTTAACATCATTTCATCAAGTGGTGGGTGGAGGCACACAAGACCTACATCAAGCACAGGATGCCTCTACGAAAGTGTGGTCCATCTCGAATCCATGAGACAATTAGCAAAGTAGAAGGATGCCAAGGAGTACTAGTCTCATTACCCCAAGACCATGTAGGCCTCTTTCAAGATGCACATTGTGCATCCCCATAAGTACTTATGTTTTTTCTGTTTCTATCAGGTCTAGTCTCTAAAGCCATTCTGTTTATATTTTATGTAGACAGCTTGCCAGTTCAATTAATGAACTTTAACCACTTGACAACTGGGCACATATACCCCCTTCCTGCCCAGGCGAAATTTCAGGTTTCAGCACTGTCACGCTTTGAATGACAATCGTGTGGTCGTGCGACGTGGCTCCCAAACAAAATTGACGTCCTTTTTTTCCCCCCACAAAATAGAGCTTTCTTTTGGTGGTATTTGATAATTTCTGCGGTTTTTATTTTTTGCGCTATAAACAAAAATAGAGCGACAATTTTGAAAAAAAACACAATATTTTTTACTTTTTGCTATGATAAATAGCCGTATTTTTTTAAAAAAAATATTTTTTTTCTCAGTTTAGGCCAATACGTATTCTTCTACATATTTTTGTTAAAAAAAAAAAAACGCAATAAGCGTATAGTGATTGGTTTGCGCAAAAGTAATAGCGCCTACAAAATAGGGAATAGAATGACATTTTTTTTAATTTTTTTTTACTAGTAATGGCGGCGATCTGCGATTTTTATTGTGACTGCGACACCATTCACATTTATACAGCGATCAGTGCTATAAATATGCATTGATTACTGTATAAATGTGACTGGCAGGGAAGGGGTTAACACTAGGGGGCGATCAAGGGGTTAAATGTATTCCCTGCTATGTGATTTTTACTGTGGGGGGGAGGGGACTGACTGGGGGAGGAGACCGATCTGTGTCCATATGTACAAGGGACACAGCATCGGTCTCCTTTCTCCGTGACAGGACATGGATCTCTGTGTTTACACACAGAGATCCACGTCCCTGCTCTGTGATAGCCGATCGCGGGTACCTGGTAGACATCGCGGCCACCAGGCACGCGCATCGGCACCCGCGTGACACGGCGGGCACAGCTTTTCCCCGATGCACTCCCGCGGCGACGCGCATCGCGGAAATAAACAGGAGGACGTCCTCTCGGCAATTGAGCGCCGCAATGCGGACGTCTTTTGCCAATGGCCCGGGCGCGAAGTGGTTAAATCTTATCACAGCTCTGTACATGGCATTAGTAAAAATCCTGGTTTTGTTAGGTTTACTCAACTTGCATAGCCTCTGGTGAATTTTTACAATGCAATACCGTCATGACTAGAGATGGGCTCGGGCGTGTTTGAAATCCCACATGCCGGATCCCGCCAGGAAGCCGATACTGCACACGGCTAATCACAGGCAGTGAGACATTTCCAGATCTGTGCAGCTGAAGACATTTCCCAGTCTTCAGCTGCACAGATCTGGAAATGTCTCACTGCCTGTGATTAGCCGTGAACAGTGTTGGCTTCCTGGCAGGATCGGGCATGTGGGATTTCAAACACGCCAGAGCGCATTCCTAGTCATGACCTTTACAAATGGCTTGAACACTTGACAGCCAATGGTATTTTGACAGTTTAAGACCCAATTCACACCTATACTTTTTATCATACTTTTTGAAAATCAATGAAAAATTTTTATTAAATCAGTGGTCTCCAAACTGTGGCCTTTTGTTCACCTTTGTCGGACTCGTGGAGTCTTATTCCATCAACTGATGTGAGCCACTATTCCTCACCTTGATACATGTCACCATTCCTTTGACTGACACCAACCTTGGGGTACTATTCCATCAACTGACACCAACGACGGTGCATTAGACGCTATTCTTTCCACTGAAACCAAAAGATTGTCACTGGGAGGCATAATGCACAATGATCCTCCCGTTTGGCCCCTCCCCAAAGTCTAAAGAACAGTAAACTGGACCTTTATTTGAAAAGAGTTAAATCAATGAAAAACATGAAAAAGGTATATTTCCTTGCTGGCCAGTGCTTGTAACGATACGTCAACAATGCGTGAACATGCATTTCAGTCAACATATACAGGGCCATCTTTAGCGCAGGGCAAACTGGGCACTTGCCATGGGCCCAATCTTTGTAGGGGGCCCCGCGCTACCCCTGAATTGGGGCCCCGATGACAGCTTTGCAGAGTGCACAGAGGACACGGGAGGCTGTATTCCCGATCTAGCCAGCAGTGAGGGGGCGGGGCCGGGACCTCCACTGACCCCGCCCCATGTAGCCTGTATGCTTGGAAAAGAGCGGCTGTAGTTAGAGCAGCGATCGGAGTGGGCGCGTCAGTGGAGCTTCCGGCCCCGCCCCCTCTATACTGGCTAGGGAATACAGAGGTCCGGGGGCGGGGCCGGGAGCTCCACTGACGTGCCCACTCCGATCACTGGGTCTCACTACAGATGCTCTGTTCAGAGTGGAGCTCCCGACTCTGCCCCCTCTTTGCTGGCTAGCGCACGAATACATCCTCCTGTGTCCTCTGTGCACTCTGCAAAGCTGTCATCGGGGCCCCAATTCATAGTAATCTCTTGCAGTATGTATGCAGTCTCTGACCCTCTCCTGTAGTATGTGTATTAATGTGCCGCTTTACTTGCTCAGTGAGTGGTAATGATGTGCATTAACCTATAGCAACCAATCAGTGAGCGCTAATAATGTGCAGTAACCTCTAGCAACCAATCGGCAAGCAGAAATTATGTGTTGTAACCTCTAGCAACCAGCCAGTGAGCGGTAAGGATAGGCTGTAACCTCTGGCAAACAATTGCAATTGCTGCGTGATCTGCTGCAGTAAACTGATTTTGCGTTTATCTGCTATTTTTTTTATATGTCTCAGAATGGAGGGGGTGCCCCCCCAAGAAAATGTTTGCCCAGGGCCCAATAAAAATTAAAGACGGCCCTGAACATATATGTGCATAATTGTGAATCTGGCCTAAGGACAAGTTCACACCTGCATGTGGTGTGGGAAACCCATGTTCCCTGCACATTTCACACGCCATGTTGAAAAGGCACTCCATTTGCAATCTGCAGCAGGTATTAGTGCAATGCTTAAAGTGGTTGTAAAGTCAGAAAGTTTTTTATTTTAATGCATTCTATGCATGAAGATAAAAAGCCTTCTGTGTGTAGCCCTCAGCCTCCCCTAGAGGTCCCTCTAGCTGCAGCGATGTTGTAGGAATGTCTTGGCCGTCCAGGACTCCCCTCCTCATTGGCTGAGACAGCAGCGAAGCGCCATTGGCTCCCGCTGCTTTCAATCAAAGTCAGTCAGCTAATAGTAAAAGAAAGGGGGCAGGACCGGGCCACAGCTCTGTGTCTGAATGGATACACGGAGCTGTAACTCGGCTTGGGTGCACCCATAGCAAGCTACTTGCTGTGGGGGCACCCAATAGGAGGGAGGGGCCAGGAGAGCCAAAGAGGGACCCGAGAAGAGGAGAATCCAGCCTGCTCTGTGCACATCCACTGCACAGAGCAGGTAAGTATAACATGTTTGTTATTTTTATAGAAAAAAAAAAAAAAAGCGAGACTTTACAATCACTTTAACCACTTGCCGACCGCCTCCTGTACTTATATGTGGCACAATCACGTACCTGTACGTTGCCCTTTAAATGCCTGACGCGTGGTCGCGCTCACCGCCGGTGGCGCGCTCGCGACCCTGCCGCCTTCCCCGTGAGTCGGACCGCAGGGGGGATCCCCGTGATTGTCTCACGGAGGTATAGAGCAGGGAGATGCTTGGGTAAACAAGCATCTCCCTGCCCAAGCGACCTCTGCCTAGTGACAATGACATGGATCTCCGCTCCGTGTACTCGGAGCGAAGATCAGTGTCATGTGACACACAGCCCATCCCCTCCTACAGTAAGAAACACTCAATAGGGAACACTTAACCCCTACAGCGTCACCTAGTGGTTAACCCCTTCACTGCCATTTTCACAGTAATCAGTGCATTTTTATAGCACTGATCGCTGTAAAAATTACAATGGTCCCAAAAATGTGCCAAAAGTGTCCAATGTGTCCGCCATAATGTCGCAGTCATGGTTAAAAAAAAAAAAGAAAAAAAAAAAAAAAAAAAAAAGCTGTTCGCCGCCATTACTAGTTAAAAAAAAATAATTATTAATAAAAATGCCATAAAACTATCCCCTATTTTGTAGATGCTATAACTTTTGTGCAAACCAATCAATAAACGCTTATTGCGATTTTTACTTGCCAAAAATATGAAGAAGAATACATATCAGCCTAAACTGAGGAAAATAAAAAATGTTATATATTTTTTGGGAATATTTATTATAGCAAAAAGTAAAAAATATTGAATTTTTTTCAAAATTGTTGCTATAATTTTGTTTATAAGGCAAAAAAAAAAACAACGCAGAGGTGATCAAATACCACCAAAAGAAAGCTCTATTTGTGGGGGGAAAAAAAGGACGCCAATTTTGTTTGGGAGCCATGTCGCACAACCGCGCAATTGTCAGTTAAAGCGACGCAGTGCCGAATCGCAAAAAGAGGCCTGGTCCTTTAGCTGCAAAATGGTCTGGGGCTGAAGTGGTTAAGATTGCATGGTAACAGAAGTAACATGTGATCAGGTTGCACTACTTTTGATATGGTTCGCCACAATTTCAGCCCATTCAAATGAATGGGCTGAAATCGCATTGCACCCATATCGCATGTGAATGGCACAGCATGTTCCTGTATGAGGAATGGTGTGAACCTGCCATAAAGGAAGTCAATGCATGGAGGAATAAGTTTGCAGTCCTAAAAATTCTAGTAGCCTGGTAATTACGGTATGCTGATCCTCTAATTTAGATGTAGCGGCACTCCCTTTTCCCACTTATCCCTCTTTCTCTCTTTGCGGCTGGCTGACTCGAACATAGAATACCTCCGTTAGGATAAATGGCCCCTGTCAGGGAAAGACATCCATCCGACGGTCTCCAGAGGCCCACACAGTCACCGGCATTATGCTGTACCAGCTCTTCGGGAGGGTCACCTCTCTGGTCCCTTAAGCCCTGGATTCGGGCACCCAATTTCAGGGGCACCCTAGGAATACTTCATCCCTCGTGGGACCCAGTGGAAGGTACTGGGCCCCAGGCCTTCTTGCAAAGTACCTCACCCCAGGCTTAAGGTGCCTGGGATGGAACTCGACTCCACGTGTCCAGGCCAAGGGCACCTGGACACGGACGACCGGACAGCAGCCCCAGGCTGAAGGTGCCTGGTGCTCGGACTCCTCGTGCGCAAGATGTCCGCCCCCTTTATACCCTCTCCCAGCAAGCATAGCGGGTTCCCCGCCCCGCCGTGCTGCTGCTGCGAGAGGACAAAAAGGGCACGGCCCTACAATGGTGGTTCAACCCCAGCCCAAGGCGACAGCGCCACCCAGGGGCCGCAGGGAATTGGACACCATTGATATCTTCCACGAACAAAAACAACCATTAAACCCTCGTAATTGTTGCATCTGGGCCATATTACCGGCCAAACACTCCCCCTAAATATTGATACCCGCTACATAGATATTTTCTGACAATGATCTGGGATAAGTATGTAGCCAGTAAAGTTTGATTTTTGGACTGAATGAGTGTCCTGGATTAGTGACTCAATGTACTAAAGCCATTAATTGTGTATGACAGCCAGGCAGCTAGCATTTTTTCAGAGCGAGGTCAGCAGTGGCAGAGATATGCCTTAGGGCTCATTCAGATTTGTGCATTTTGGTAAAATTTGCGTTATACCCCAAAGCATGTTGACCCCCGAACCCCAGGATTTTCACAACACAACACACCTAGGCAGGTGTCACTCCTGTGCATTATGGTGAATTGCATTGTATAAAAATGCTGCATGCCCTTAAGCCCTGATTCACATTGGTGCGATTTGACATGTTAAATTGGCGGCAATGGCACCGTCCTAATCGGTGCGATGCTGCATTTGCGGCGCCACACCAATTTCAAAAAGTAGTTTCTGTACTATTTTTTGTGATTTTGGGGATGGGATTTCCATTGACATCTGTGCAGAAACCCACACAGATGTCTGTGAAATTGCGGCCGAAATCGGGACGTACATGTGGGAGTGAAATCCCGCAGCTCAGTGTGAACCTGGGCTTAAAAATTTATCAAAATGTGTGCAAAATTTTGAATATTAACATGTATGCGGCAATGCACTGCATCACATTGTGGCAGTATGAATGGGCTGATCTCTGCAAACTACTACTCAAAAATCACCACTGCCTGATCAAATGTTATTACTATCTCATAATTAAACTGTGCAATCATTATTGGACAGCTATCACCTTCAGCCCCTATCTGATTCACAATGTGGAAATTGAAAGCTCTTACTTTTCCTGTATGATCCATTGTTACAGCAAAGCTTCACTATCAGCAGCAGCACAACTAGTAAGCCTATTCTGCACACAGTTCCTCTTCCGAATAAAACACATGATCACAGTCACATGATCAAAAAGCCAGCAGCTGCTGTGAATGCATTCTGCTGCCCTTAGTACTTTCTCTGTCACACTACAGACCAAAACTTTGCAGCTCAAGTAACACATTTGGTGATCTATCCAAATACACTGCTTAAACAAATTAAAGGAACACTTTGAAAACACATCAGATTTCAATGGGGAAATATATCGTGTTGGATATCTATACTGATATGGACTGGGTAATGTGTTAGGAACGAAAGGATGCCACATCGTTTGATGGAAATGAAAACGATCAACCTACAGAGGGCTGAATTCAAATACACCCCCAAAAATCAAAGTGAAAAAAATGATGCAGCAGGTTAGTCCATTTTGCAGAAATTTCATTGCAGCAGCTCAAAATGGTACTCAGTAGTTTGTATAGCCAACACTGCACCAACGTAGGGTCTGACAATGGGTCCAAGGATTTCATCCCGATACCTAATGGCAGTCAGGGTGCCATTGTGTAGCCTGTAGAGGTCTGTGCGTCCCTCCATGGATATGTCTCCCCAGACCATCACTGACCCACCACCAAACCGTTTATGCTGAACAAAGTTACAGGCAGCATAATGTTCTCCATAGCTTCTCCAGACCCTTTTACCTCTGTCACATATGCTCAGGGTGAACCTGAAAATCACAGGGAGCCAGTGACAGACCTGCCAATTCTGGTGTTCAATGGAAAATGCCAATCAAGCTCCACGGTGCTGGGCAGTGAGCACAGGGCCCACTAGATGACGTCAGACCCTCAGGCCACCCTCATAAAGTCTGTTTCTGATTGTTTGGTCAAAGAAATTTGCACCAGTGGCCTGCTGGAGGTCATTTTGTAGGGCTCTGGCAGTGCTCATCCTGTTCTTCCTTGCACAAAGGAGCAGATACCGGTCCGGCTGATGGGTTAAGGACCTTCTATGACCCTGTTCAGCTCTCCTAGAGGAACTGCCTGTCTCCTGGAATCCCCTCCATTCTCTTGAGACTAGGAGAAACAGCAAACCTTCTGGGAATGGCATGTATTGATGTGCCATCCTGGAGGAGTTGGACTGCCTGTGCAACCTCTATAGCAGGGGTCAGCAATGTTTTTCCACTTAAGGGCCAGATTCAATGTATGTGAATGCATGGAGGGCCGCATTCACCTACTAATATATGAAGATAATAATAAAATACCTAACATGTCATGTTTTAAAATTGAGCACACTCGTGGAATGGGAACAAACTACAGCACTTATAAAACTCCATAGGTGACGATTTAACAATTTCTACAGTTTACCAGTCTAGAGTTGCAGAGGAGGTCTAGTACTAGAATTATTGCTCTCGCTTTAACGATCGCAGTGATAACTCACATGTGTGGTTTGAACACGGTTTAAATTTGCGCGCGCATCTTACGTATAGAGGGATGGGAGCTTTAAAAAAAATTTTTTACACTATCTTTCATTTTTTTTTTCTAATCACTTTTATTGCTGTCACAAGGAATGTAAACATCCCTTGTGACAGTAATAGGTACTCTTTATGGAGAGATCTGGGGTCTATAAGACCCCAAATCCCTCCTTTGCACTTAAAAGCATTTGTTTTGAATACTGTCATCTTTTAAAATCTGGCGCCTTTAATTCTTCTGTAAACCAAAAGGGATGACATTGTTTCCGGGTTACTAGATCCAAGACACGATCAAAGCGGATTCCGGCTTCATTCAGGTCTCCAGCCAGACGGCGGACGTACCGGCTGGTTGCTCCGGCCTCCCGGTCGGCCAGGAGAGCCTGGGCGAGCCACAGAAGGCGGTGGGACGTCCCCTCCCGCTGCTTGGGGATAACAGCTGAGTGGCTTTTCAGCCGCATCAGTTGTTATCCCAAGAAAGCCAGCTCTACAAAAAATGTCTGCAGGCCGGGTGCACGTGAATTCATCACGTGCACTCATGGACCGGACATTTAGAGGTGGCGGGCCGTAGGTTGCCGACCACTGCTCTATAGGGTCCCGGTATCGCTTCATGCTACCAGTAGTGCCACTGACCCTAGCCAAATGCAAAACTAGTGAAAAACAGTCAGATAAAATAAGTAGGGGAAAAAATGTCAGTGGCCTCCACCTGTAAAACCATTCCTATTTTGGAGGTTGTCTCATTGTTGCCCATCTGTGCACCTGTTGTTAATTTCATTAACACCAAAGCAGCTGAAAGTAATTCACAACCCCCTCTGCTACTTGCTTACTGGGCACTTCAACCCCCTTCGTACCCAGACCAATTTTCAGCTTTCAGCGCTGACGCACTTTGAATGACAATTGCGCGGTCATGCAATGCTGTACCCAAATGATATTTTTATGATTTTTTTCCCACAAATAGAGCTTTCTTTTGGTGTTATTTGATCACCTCTGCGGTTTTTATTTTTTGCGCTATAAACAAAAAAAGACAGAAAATTTTGAAAAAAACACAATATTTTTCTACTTTTTGCTATAATAATATCCCAATTTTTTTTAAAAAACATTTTTTTTCTCAGTTTAGGCCGATAGGTATTCTTCTACATATTTTTGGTGAAAAAAATCGCAATAAGCGTATAGTGATTGGTTTGCGCAAAAGTTATAGCGCCTACAAAATAGGGGATAGATTTATGACATTTTTATTATATATTTTTTTTTTACTAGTAATGGCGGTTATCTGCGATTTTTGTCAGGCCTGCGATATTGCGGCGGACATATCGGACACTTTTGACACTATTTTGGGACCATTCGCATTTATACAGCGAACAGTGCTATAAAAATGCACTGATTACTGTATAAATGTGACTGGCAGGGAAGGGGTTAACACTAGGGGGCGATCAAGGGGTTAAATATGTTCCCTGTGAGTGATACTGACTGGGGGAGGTGACCGATCTGTGTCCCTATGTACAAGGGACACAGCATCGGTTTCCTCTCTCCCTGACAGGACGTGGATCTCTGTGTTTACACACAGAGATCCAGCGGCGGTGCGTCCATAGAGGGCGCCGGAGCGCCGCCCCCTCTCGCTCCCGCACCGCCACTGAAAGACAATACACAGATTCATGCATTGCATGAATCTGTGTATTGTCACCGCTGACGCGCTGCCCACTATTCATATGACCGGCCTCCTGGTGAGCGCCGGCCATATGAATTAGAGAGGTGGCCGGCGGTGGGTGTGTTCTGGAAGTGTCTATCAGAGCCAGCGGCTCTGATAGGCTTTCAGAATACAGCTCTCAGGCTGTATTCGGCTTCCAAAAACTCCTCCCAGGTACGCACGGGGGTGCGTTCCTTGGAGAAGACTGTGGAGGTTTCAGGCAATCAGGTTCACCGGATCTGGTTACCGGTAACCTGATTGGCTGAAGCAACATCGAGGGCGGGAGAACACATCGAGGACGGCGCGGACCGAGGAAGGTAAGTGCAGGGCTGGGGGGGGGGGGACAGGCTGCATTTGGGGGGAACTGGCTGTATATGGGGACAAACTGGCTGAATATGGGGGGAACTGGCTGTATATGGGGGACAAACTGGCTGAATATGGGGGGAACTGGCTGAATATGGGGGACAAACTGGCTGAATATGGGGGACAAACTGGCTGAATATGGGGGCCAAACTGGCTGTATATGGGGGCACACTGGCTGTATATGGGGGCACACTGGCTGTATATGGGGGCACACTGGCTGTATATGGGGGCACACTGGCTGTATATGGGGGACAAACTGGCTGAATATGGGGGGAACTGGCTGTATATGGGGGACAAACTGGCTGAATATGGGGGGGAACTGGCTGTATATGGGGGACAAACTGGCTGAATATGGGGGCACACTGGCTGTATATGGGGGGCACACTGGTTATATATATATATATATATATATATATGGGGGCACACTGGCTGTATATGGGGACAAACTGACTGTATATGGGGGGCACACTGGCTGTATATATGGGGGCACACTGGTTATATATATATATATGGGGGCACACTGGCTGTATATGGGGACAAACTGGCTGTATATGGAAACAAACTGGCTGCATTTGAGGGGGCAAACTGGTGGCGTTTGGGCACAGTGGCTGCGTTTAATTTGCACAGTGGCTGCGTTTAATGGGCACAGTGGCGGCAATTTTTTATTTTTTTTTCAGTTTGTTTGCGCCCCCCCAAAAATTTTGAGCACCAGCCGCCACTGCAGAGATCCATGTCCTTGTCTCTGTACCGGCCGATCGCGGGTACCTGGCGGACATCGCGGTCGCCAGGCACGCGCATCGGCAACACGTGACACGGCGGGCACAGCTGTTCCCCGCCACGCGCCCTCTGCGGCTCGCAGGGGGAGTGAAACAGGCAGGACGTCCAGGGACGTCCACTCAGTACTTGAGAGCCGCGCTGCAGACGTCTTTTTGTCTATAGCGCGGGTCTCAAGTGGTTAACTGATCAGATAAATATCCCAGGAGTTTAATGGACTTGATGCTATACTCTGATTTAATAACAACTATTTTCACAGTAGCAAGCAGGAGAGCAGTCTAATTGCCAATCTGATAGCTCGGCCTCCCAAATGACTACACTCAACTGTAAGCTTGACTGTTGGTTCAGTTCTGTGTAGTACTGCTAATACACAGGGGAGTACCAAGTTGTCAAACTGAGCACCAAGTAATACAGTGGTCAATCCCCCTACCGTACATGCCTCTAGAACCAATGTGCTTCTTCAAAAAACAGCTCTGTATGGGGTAAATGGTAAAGTGGGAGGGTATGTTCTTATAAGTATTCATTTAACAGATTTTTCTATTTTCTAAAAGACCAGCAAACATATACGGTACATAATATTACTTATAATGAATAAGTATATAATTATAGTGTGCAAAGTTAATTAAAAATACTTTTTTGTTTTGGGTACTTTTATTTGGCAGTTTTTCAGTTTTGAACCTTGAAAACTTTTTGCCATTCTCAATGGTCAGATGAGATCCCTAACTTCTAAAGCCGTGTACACACGATCGGTTTTCCTATGGATTCTAATCCAATGGATTTTTCCTTCGGAAATCCGTTGAAGCTGACTTCCATCAGTCTTGCCTACACACCATCAGTCAAAAATCCAACCGTCCCAAACGCTGTGACGTAAAACACTCCGACAAGCCGAGAAAAATGAAGTTCAATGCTTCTGAGCATGCGTCGACTTGATTCTGAGCATGTGTGGGTTTTTTATCCGATGGAGTTCCACACAGACTATCGGAATTTGCTATCGTTTTTTTCGGATAAATTTAAAACATGTTCTATTTTTTCTCACCGATGGAAAAAAGACCGATGGGGCCCATACACGATCGGTTTGTCCGATGAGAAAAGTCCATCGGACTGTTTTCATCGGTAAGACCAATCGTGTGTACACGGCATAAGAGATTTCCAGTGGGAATTCCAGATGTGCTCTCTGTCTCAGAAGATATACATCTTGATGGGTATAAGATCCAGTCTGTGGTGTTGTGGATGAAGCCAGAGAACCTGTTACAGCACAGCTCTCTAGGTTACATTTGATGCTAGGTTGAGGCACCTGTTGTGAAGACATTATGGTCCAGAGGAGGTGGTTTCTGCCCTCAGAGGGCATAGTCTACAATATTCAGGAAATCCAGCCTGCTTGGATTGCTTTAAAACATCTATCTTCACTGCTAAAGCACAAGGTTGCATTGCTACAAACAGAGAGTCAGGGAGGTTCACACAGAAAAACCCTTTCACAAAAATGAGTTCTTGTCTCTCTTAGGCCGAGAACCTACCCACCATTCCCACCTTTCAGAACGTGCAAGTCAATTATCAATAAAGGGATTTTGTGAAAAACAAAGAATTGTCTGTGTAACGAGCCCCTTGCTCGCTCGGTTCCACTCTCCCGACACTCCTCTGCTACTATTGGATCATATTGCAGATCGCAACGTCTGATGGTTCGGTCATCCGATGCTCCAGGATTCAAACTACAGCTATGTGCCATTCTAATCCATTTGTGATAGCTCAGAACAAACACCAGGCAGGCTGTATGTAAGTTCAAACAGGAATCTCCTTTTATTGGATGCACACACACACTCTTATACAGCAGTTTTGAACACCCTGCCCCCAACAACCACTTTCCTATTGGTCAATTGTAAAGTACATTGTAGTTTTCAATTAGGTTCTCTTGGCCATGCAAATGAGGACTTGAAACAGGGTCAGCAGGGATTAGTCCGATAGCATGAATAGGAGAACTGAGATGTGTATTGACACAGAAGCCCCAGGGGGTAATTAAAGTACATAAACAAACAGTCAAACACAGAACAATGCATTCCTTCCAGACCATGGAGCCATCTGGAGGGGGGGTTAGCCTTAAGACCGGGCAGAAGACCCCCCACTGTGTAATAGATTCAAAGGAGAAATACTTCAGTATTCAAAGGTTCATGATAATACTCCCTCCTGGGAAATAGTCCAACAGCCACAGTGTGACCCCAAACGGGTCAACTCGAGGATGTTGGAAAAGTAGTCTTAAGGTTCCAGGTCTGTCTCCCGGGATAACCCATCCGCATTCCTGTCTTGAGGCCCTGGCCCATAATCGGTGGGCAAGAGGCTAGCATTCAGTCCTCTCCAAAAGCCTCTGTCCCGGCTAGATCTGTCACAGTCTGTGAGCCCACAGCTCTTTGCTCTAGTTTGGCAGAAGTGGGGTTATCCCAAGAAAGCCCATTTTACTTCACCAATCCAATGCCAAGCAGGGATGAGCCGAACACCCCCCTGTTCGGTTCGCACCAGAACCTGCGAACAGACAGAATGTTCGTGTGAACTTTAGAACCCTATTAAATACAATGGACTCGAACGTTCGAAATCTAAAGTGCTAATTATAAAGGCTTTTATGCAAGTTATTGTCCTAAAAAGTGTTTGGGGACCTGGGTCCTGCCCCAGGGGACATGTATCAATGCAAAAAAAAAGTTAAAAAATTTATGTTTTTACGGGAGCAGTGATTTTAATAATGCTTAAAATGAAAAAATAAAAGTGAAATTTTCTTTTAAATTTCATACCTTGGGGGTGTGTATAATATGCATGTAAAGTCGCGCATGTTTCCCGTGCTTAGAACTGTCCCTGCAAAAAATGTCATTTTCAAAGGAAAAAAAGTCTTTTAAAACTCACTCGCGGCTATTAATGAATGGGGAACTTCCTTCACTGTGTAAATTACACAGTGAAGGAAGTTCCCCATCAGGTTCGCTCAGGCCAATGACGTAGGCGGGGTCTGACATATCGAGGGGGCGGACCTGATGGGGAATCTCCTTCACTGTGTAATTCATGAATAGACCCGCCCCTTCTCATGTTCCGCATCAGGTCCTCAGCCTTACACCTAGTCATTGGCTGAGCGGACCTGATGGGGAACTTTAGAAGGGGCGGGTCTATACATTTAATAGACTGCGGAGGAAGTTCCCCATCAGGTCCGCTCAGGCTCAGCCAATGACGGACAGCGCTGGACATCGGATCGTCGCGGGACACTGGATTTCATCGCTGGAATGTTTTGTTTTTTTTTCTTATTTTTCAATAAAGGACTTTTCCAAGGTGTCGGTGTGTATTTTATTTTTTTTTTACACTTTCTTCATGAAATGGTAGGGGTACAATGTACCCCTTACCAATTCACATGGGGGGTGCGGGATCTGGGGGTCCCCTTTGTTAAAGCCCCCTGCCCGCAGACCCCCACAACCACCGGGCAAGGGTTGTGGGGATGAGGCCCTTGTCCCCATCAACATGGGGACATCCTCCCCATGTTGAGGGCATGTGGCCTGGTACGGTTCAGGAGGGGGGGCGCTCTCTCCCCCCCCTCTTTTCCTGCGGCCTGCCAGGTTGCGTGCTCGGATAAGGGTCTGTTATGGATTTTTGGGGGGACTCCACGCCATTTTTTTTAAATTTGGGGTGGAGTTCCCCTTAAAATCCATGCCAGATCTGAAGGGCCTGGTATGGATATTTGGGGGGAACCGCACGCATTTTTTTTTTAAATTTGCGGCGGGTTCCCCTTAATATCTATACCAGACCTGAAGGGCCTGGTAATTGAATTTGGGGGGACCCCCACGCTTTTTTTTTTTTTAATCAATGACTTTTCTATGTATTGCCAGGAGCCGACAATTCATTAATAGCCGCGAGTGAGTTTTATATGGCCTTTTTTCCTTCAAAAATTACATTTTGTGCAGGGACAGTTCTAAGCACGGGAAACATGCGTGACTTTACATGCATATTATACACACACCCTAGGTACGAAATTTAAAGGAATATTTCCCTTTTATTGTTTCACTTTAAGCATTATTAAAATCACTGCTCCCGAAAAATCGGCAGTTTTTAAAACTTTTTTTTGCATTGATACATGTCCCCTGGGGCAGGACCCGGGTCCCCAAACACTTTTTAGGACAATAACTTGCATATAAGCCTTTATAATTAGCACTTTAGATTTCTCCCATAGACTTTTCGAATTTGCCGCGAACACCTCAATTTGTTCGCTGTTCGGCGAACAGGCAATGTTCGAGTTGAACATGAGTTCGACTCAAACTCGAAGCTCATCCCTAATGCCAAGCTACCAATGTTCATCACATGGTATGCTTGTTGGAAAAAAGTATAGATTTGCTGACTCCATCAAAGACTTAGGCAACTCTAAAATCAGACGCCCCCATCTAAATTTGTCCCACCCATTCCTCTTTAACCACTTAACGACCGCTCACTGTATATATACGTCGGCACAATGGCACCGACAGGCACAATCACGTAGAGCATACGTGATTGCCTTTGTACAGTTGGGGGGTCCGATCGGACCCCCCTTCTGTACAGTGAGCGGTCGGAATTAGTCTGGGAGCGTTCCGAGATGGGGGGGCGGCCGTTCGATTCCGACCACCCCCCCGCGATCGCTCCCGGCGAATAGAAATGCCCCCTCTGTCTGTGTAATGTTTACACAGACAGAGAAAGCAGGAGGAAGTGATGTCATCTCCTGTGCGGCGCTCACATATACCGAGCGTCGTACAAGAGAAGACACACAGGTCAGTGCACTAACACTACACTAACACCAGCACACATAGGCACATAAATCGCCCCCCCAGGCCCCCCCAGATCACCCCCCAGCCCCCAGTCACAGTGTCACTGATTGCAGTGACCATTTATTTACTGATCACTGCAATCAGTGACATTTGTGACTGTAAAAGTGTCACTACATTTAGTTTTAGGTCCAGTGTAGCCCCCTAACCCCCCCTAATAAAGGTTTAACCCCTTGATCACCCCCCAGATAACCCTTTCACCCCCTAGCACCGCCGTCGCTTGGCGATCATTTTTCTGATCGCTGTCTTGGCGTCGGTGATGCAGATCGGTACCCAGTAATTTTTTTTAGGTTCGCCGCAGGTTTTTATAGCGTCGGGTACCCCCATAAATTATCTAATAAAGGTTTAACCCCCTTGATCGCCCCCCAGGTAACCCTTTCACCCCCTATCACCACTGTCACTAAGCGATCGTTTTTCTGATCGATGTCTTAGCGTCGGTGATGCTGATCGGTAGCCAGTATTTTTTTTTTAGGTTCGCCGCAGGTTTTTATAGCGTCGGGTACCCCCATAAATTATCTAATAAAGGTTTAACCCCCTTGATCGCCCCCCAGGTAACCCTTTCACCCCCTATCACCACTGTCACTAAGCGATCATTTTTCTGATCGCTGTCTTGGCGTCGGTGATGCAGATCGGTACCCAGTAATTTTTTTAGGTTCGCCGCAGGTTTTTATAGCGTCAGGTACCCCCATATATTATCTAATAAAGTTTTAACCCCCTTGATCGCCCCCCAGGTAACCCTATCACCACTGTCGCTAAGCGATCATTTTTCTGATCGATGTCTTAGCGTCGGTGATGCAGATCGGTAGCCAGTAATTTTTTTTAGGTTCGCCGCAGGTTTTTATAGCGTCAGGTACCCCCATATATTATCTAATAAAGGTTTTAACCCCCTAATTGCCCCTAGTTAACCCTTTCACCAGTAATCATCATATAAGTGTTACGGGTGACGCTGGTTAGTTAGTTTGCTTTTTATAGTGTCAGGGCACCCGCCGTATATAACCCAATAAAGGTTTAACCCCCTGATCGCCCGGCGGGTGATATCAATTAGGTTTTAGCGTCAGAGAGGGTCTGCGTCACACCCCAGGCAGCGTCAGGTTAGTGCCAGTAACGCTAACACCCACGCGTGAAGCATACACCTCCCTTAGTGGTATAGTATCTGAACAGATCAATATCTGATCTGATCAGATCTATACTAGCGTCCCCAGCAGTTTAGGGTTCCCAAAAATGCAGTGTTAGCGGGATCAACCCAGATACCTGCTGGCACCTGCGTTTTGCCCCTCCGTCCAGCCCAGGCCACCCAAGTGCAGTATCGATCGATCACTGTCACTTACAAAACACAACACACATAACTGCAGCGTTCGCAGAGACAGGCCTGATCCCTGCGACTCCAGTGCTGTAGGAGGTGATTTCACCACCACAGTTAAAAAAAAAAAAGCAAATATGCCGAAGCATTGGGGCAGCAGGGGCGGAGGAGCGATTTTGCTCCTAATGCCGCGTACATACGGTCGAAATTCCGACGGAGGCTTGCCCGTGGAAAAGTCCGACCATGTGTGTGCGGCATAACTTTTTTGCGGGAGGATGCCCCCATGCTTCGGCATATATAAATGGTGCATGTATGCCCATCATTAGAAGTGGGTGGATGAAGGGCGGTATTCTAATGGTGGGCATACCCACCGATCAATCTCTTTTTTCGTTCAGCCACCTGGCTGCATGAAAAAAAAAGATTACAATACATGTCCAACAAGGACCAGCAACGTACTGGTATGTTGCTGGACTTTGAATGGTTATACCAGATTGATGCCTGCGGGTTTAGGTATCATCTTGGTATCATTCTTTTCAGCCAGCGGCCGGCTTTAATGTAAAAGCAACCCTAGTGGCTAATTAGCCTCTGGACTGCTTTTACAAGCAGTGGGAGGGAATGTCCCACCCCCGGATATAAAAAGCGCCATTGGGAAATTGGGAAAGCATTTTATCACACCGATCTTGATGTGGTCAGATGCTTTGAGGGCAGAGGAAAGATCTAGGGTCTAGACCCCAGTTTTTTCAAAAAAAAGAGTACCTGTCACTACCTATTACTATCATAGGGGATATTTACATTCCCTGAGATAACAATAAAAATGATAAAAAAAAAAAAATATGGAAGGAACAATTTAAAAATAAAATAAAAAAGCAAAATTAATAATAAAAAAAAAAAAAAGCACCCCTGTCCTGCCCTGCTCTTGCCCAATGGCGAACGCAAGCGTCGGTCTGGCGTCATATGTAAACAGCAATTGCACCATGCATGTGAGGTATCACCGCGAAGGTCAGATCGAGGGCAGTAATTTTAGCAGTAGACCTCCTCGTAAATCTAACGGGGTAACCTGTAAAGGCTTTTAAAGGCTTTTAAAAATGTATGTAGTTTGTCGCCAATGCGCGTTTGTGCGAAATTTTAAAGCATGTCGTGTTTGGTATCTATGTACTCGGCCTAAGATCATCTTTTTTATTTCATCAAACATTTGGGCAATATAGTGTGTTTTAGTGCATTAAAATAAAAAAAAGTGTATTTTTTCCCCAAAAAATGCGTTTGAAAAATCGCTGCGCAAATACTGTGTAGAAAAAAAAAATGCAACACCCACCATTTTATTCTGTAGGGCCTTTGCTTTAAAAATATATATAATGTTTGGGGGTTCAACATAATTTTCCTGCAAAAAAAAATATGTTTTCATGTAAACAAAAAGTGTCAGAAAGGGCTTTGTCTTCAAGTGGTTAGAAGAGTGGATGTAAGCTTCCTAATGTTGTGTATAAAATGCCAGAACAGTTCAAAACCCCCCCCAAATGACCCCATTTTGGAAAGTAGACACCCCAAGCTATATACTGAGAAGCAATATGAGAAGTAGGGGAAGAGGGACCCAACACGGGAGGAACGATGGCTCGAGGCATTTTGATTACCATGATAGGTCATCTTATGGCCATAATGCTAATTATGGTGACCAATATCAGGAACCTTATTATTCACAACACACCCCTATCCGTACTCATAATAGGTTCTGACCCCTTAGAGAGGGTTCATTACGGAACAACCAAGAACCTTATCATCCTTATATGCAAAGAGAATATGATCAATATGTTAGATCACCATATACCTACAATGACACATACACTGCTCCCCACTCGGATTTTCCCAGAGCTCTTGCGGGTCCCAAGCGAAGAGGAGAACCAGACGAGGCAGCCGAGGTGGGAGGCGGGCCAGGAAAAAGAAGGAAAGTCTAATATCCAATATGAGTGGTATTTTCAATTTGAGTAAAGCCACTTTTTCAGAAGCTGAGATGCGTATCTTGGACAAAGGCTTAAAATACGCACCCTCTAAGACTTTGAATAAATTTAATACATTTGTGGACGTACATAAATATGTCCGCAAATTGAATATACAGAGGCACTTCATTGCTAACCCATCCCTACCCAGAGATACTAGTGGAGGGACTGATTGCGTCATTCATACTGGCTTGTCTAATCCCTCCTTATTTAACCCTCCTAATGTCTCTGCTCCATCTATTAGGGTGTTTAGGGATTTGGTCCTTAGGGACCTTGAGGCATTACCTAAGGCCAAAATCTATGATCATCCAGACATTAAGGCAGGTTTAAAAACCTTATGTGAACGCAAGGACATCATAATCCGCCCTGCCGATAAGGGGGGTGGTCTAGTTGTGTTGGATAAATTAGATTATCACACCGAAATGTGCAGAATCCTTGATGACACTAGCACTTACATGCCCTTGAATAGAGGTCCCACTAAAGTATTGAAGAAAGATCTGAATAATTTGCTAGATAAGGGATTCCAGTTAGGAATTCTGGACAAAAAGGAGAGAGACTTCTTGGTGCCGATTGCACCTAGAATTCCCATTATGTATTATCTCCCGAAAGTCCATAAAAACATTTTACACCCTCCTGGCAGACCCATAATAAGCGGGATTGACTCTGTGACGTCCCGCATTGGTCGTTACATTGATTTCCATCTACAACCGCTTGTTCAATCCACTCCATCTTTTCTAAAAGACACGGGAGCCACTATACGTCTTTTAGAAGATGTTGACTTTAGTGGAGATTGCATTCTTGTTACTGCAGATGTAACATCACTATATACGTGCATACCGCACAGACTAGGATTGCACGCGGTGAAACATTTCATGGCCATGTCTGGTCTGATACCTCAGGTCCAACAATGCTATATTATGGATTTGTTAACATTTGCCACTCAGTCCAATTATTTCTGGTATCATGGCCAGTTTTTTTTACAAACCAAAGGTGTCGCAATGGGCGCTAAGTTCGCCCTTAGCCTTGCGAACCTTTTTATGGCCCTGTGGGAGGAGGATGTCATCTATGCCTTGCAACGCCCAGAACTCGTTCTGTGGGCAAGGTATATTGACGACATCCTCCTCCTATGGAAGGGTGATGAGGAGTCTTTACATGACTTCATGGTCACCCTGAACGATAATGATATGGGCATTGTGCTTACCTATGAGATGAGTCGTAACACTATCCATTTTTTGGATTTAGAGATTTCAGTTGTGGACCAAAGATTGGTGACAAAAACTTTTTTTAAGCCAACAGATCGTAATGGGTATATCCCAATCGACAGCTGTCATTACAGCTCTTGGCTCAAATCTGTACCATTTAGTCAACTACTTAGAGTCAGGAGAAACTGTACACATCTTGACGATTTCTACATACAAGCGGACACCCTCAAGTCAAGATTTGTTGAGAAAGGTTATCTTCCGTCTGCTATAGATACAGAAATCGCAAAGGTGTCTTTGCTAGACAGACAGTCTCTAGTTGTTGAACGTCCTAAACGTCCACCGGATCCACGATTTAGGTGGTCCTTTGTGACCCAATTCTCTATACAGCATAGACGGATCAAGCATATTCTGAACCGACACTGGGGAGTTCTTAAGAACGATCCCCTGTTGGGCCCAGTGCTCCCAGATCGGGCAGGTGTTGTTTATAGAGGAGCTCCATCTCTTCGCAACCAGATTGCTTCTAATGTAGTCGACCCTCCGGACAAATCATGTCCGTCTCTTTTTCCTGATATGAAGGGCTACTATCCGTGTAGACGCTGTAATGTGTGCATTCACAATGTCATTGGGCGTAGTAGAAGTGCCAGTTTTACATCCTCTACTACCTCCACCATATATCATATGAAACAGTTTACCACATGCACTACAAGTTTTATTGTATACCTTATTACATGTCCATGTAATAAGAAGTATGTGGGACGCACTATTCGTAACTTCTCTATTCGTGTTAATGAACACATTACTGGCATCAAAAAAGGTTGCACCAACCATAGTGTACCTAGACATTACCTTCATGTTCATAATAAGAAGGTTATAGGTACCAAATTCCAGGTGATTGACCAGTTTGTCCCTCACTGGAGAGGGGAGTCTCGCGTCAGGGGTGTTTCCCAATTGGAAACTTTCTGGATTTACCAACTTCGATGCTATTCTCCGTTTGGGCTTAACATCGATTGGGACATTAATTCCTTTATTAACAAGGCCTAATTTAGATTAATCTATCTCCATGTTTTATTTTTATATCGATGTGGGGGCGTTCATCCATGCCTTTCTTCTACTTGTAATTTACTGTCTACTTTCCTGGTTCCGTTTATGTCATAGATCATCTCATTTTAGGATTCATTATTTCAATATTCTATTTACCACTGCTAGCTAGAGTATACTTCTGGCTCATACATCTTCATATAGATACATGATTTTTATATTATTATTCATATTTATTATGTATGGTTATTTTTAACATTTTATGTTTTTTATTCCTGCTACACATCTCATGTCTATTTATACGATGTGGATGATTATCTGTAGTGGGTTATTTGCACCTAGTGGTACAATAGTATATTGATCCACATTTCTTTGGTATTAATGATTTTTTTACATTTCTGTATAGCTGTCATATACTGCCAATATTGTACCCTTTTTTTAAGTACATTCTTTCTATTTTTACTCTTCAGAATGTTTTTACATTTATTTGTACAGATCTCATTTGTGCTATAAGTGATCCCTGCATTGTACTGGTGCTATAGACCAATACTTTTCAGTGTATATCAATTATGTCTGCCCCCTTTTGTGTCCGTCATTTCTACTAGCCAAGCTCTGCTTGTGGTTGTGCTGACTGTTTGAAAGCATTGAGGGGCTGTTATCGGTGCTGTTACTTGGCTGTCTGTCTCTGGACGCACTTCCTGCTGCGGTTCATGATATGGACCTCACGACGGAGATATGGAACGCAAGCATTTCCTGGAGGAGTTGCGTGATGACGTTCCCCAGCGTCAGTATGATGACGTCATTACGTGCGTCGCTTACATGATACGACGCACGTGGGACAAGGAACGCATTCACTCCTCGGATTGGCGACGTGATGACGCATGCCAGCTGAGACGTCATGTCTCATCTCCGTGCGCGGCCCCTTTCGCTTGGACAGTCTGTGTTGAATGACGAATACATAGGTGGGTAACTCTTGTTTGCGATTGGATAGCCTCTCTTATGGGGAGGTCACACATCAGCTGTGATGAGTCCAAGCAATTATGTTACATGTATATTATGGCGTGGTATTTTCCTGCAGGTTCATGCCCCAGTTGATGCATTCCTTATGCGAAACATGTCGGGTACATGAACCTGCTTTGCTGCTACGCCGTTATTTGAAACCATTTCTGTGATCACCATATTTGCAAGTCTCTGCATGGAAGCCTGCATATTTTCTTGTTTTATTTTTTACACCATGTGTGTTTTGTGACTTGTTCCTGAATAAATGTGATTTTTATCTTGCCATCTGATCCTGCACTATGAGGAGTCTCCTCTGTTCCATTTTTTTATATGATCTTTGATATACTGACGTCTTGGAAATTTCGTGCCTGTATCCTGAAGAGGATTGGATTCCCTGAGTTTGCTTCATCTGCTGCTGCTCCAGGAGGACAGATCCAGTGTGGTCTACACTTACATCTTCTGCCTGTTTGACTCACCACCGCTGGTGTGTGCGTCCACATATAGGGGTAAGAGTATCCATTTCTTTCCCCCATCCCTGGTGTTGGAGTCACATCCCCGGGTGCTATGGATTTATGAACATACGTGTCCTATGATCTTGAAGTCTCGTTGGATTTCTTATATGGGGACAATGTTCTAATGTTTCAACATTCATGTAACATTTCTGTCATCCGTTTCCAGTCCACACATTGTCACTCTCATTGGACTTTTATATGAGTTTACTGTACACAGCTACACATGAGTTTTTTATATATATGTGTAGGTATTATCTGGAGTGAAGCACAGTTGGGATTTAACATTCTTGGCCTCTCTGTGGGCTGTATACTTTTTTCACTGTTTGTTGTCTGTCCCAATCCCTTTGTGTGTTTGGGCCTTTATACACTTTTTGGGCGCTGCATTTTTTGTTTTTATATATACTGAGAGGCATGTCGAGTCCATGGAATATTTTATATGTTGACACAAGTTGCGGAAAAAAGAAAATTTTTTTTTTTTTTTTTTTTTTTGCACAAAGTTGTCACTAAATGATATATTGCTCAAACATGCCATGGGCATATGTGGAATTACACCCCAAAATACATTCTGTTGCTTCTCCTGAGTACGGGGATACCACATGTGTGAGACTTTTTGGGAGCCTAGCCGCGTACGGGACCCCAAAAACCAATCACCGCCTTCAGGCTTTCTAAGGGTGTAAATTTTTGATTTCACTTCTCACTGCCTATCACAGTTTCGGAGGCCATGGAATGCCCAGATGGCACAAACCCCCCCCCCAAATGACCCCATTTTGGAAAGTAGACACCCCAAGCTATTTGCTGAGAGGTATTGTGAGTATTTTGCAGATCTCGCTTTTTGTCACAAAGTTTTGAAATTTGAAAAAAAAAAAGAAAAAAAAAAATTCTTTCTTCATTTTCAAAAACAAATGAGAGCTGTAAAATACTCACCATGCCTCTCAGCAAACAGCTTGGGGTGTCTACTTTCCAAAATGGGGTCATTTGGGGGGGTTTTGTGCTATTTTGGCATTTTATGGCCTTCGAAACTGTGATAGGTAGTGAGGAGTGAAATCAAAAATTTGTGCCTAGAAATCCTGAAGGCGGTGATTGGTTTTCGGGGTCCCGTACGCGGCTAGGCTCCTAAAAAGTCCCACACATGTGGTATCCCCGTACTCAGGAGAAGCAGCAAAATGTATTTTGGGGTGCAATTCCACATATAACCATGGCATGTGTGAGCAATATATCATTTAGTGACAACTTTTTGTAATTTTTATTTTTTTTTTGTCATTATTCAATCACTTGGGACAAAAAAAAAAAATATTCAATGGGCTCAACAGGCCTCTCAGCAATTTCCTTGGGGTGTCTACTTTCTAAAATGGGGTCATTTGGGGGGGTTTTGTGCTATTTTGGCATTTTATGGCCTTCAAAACTGTGATAGGTAGTGAGGAGTGAAATCAAAAATTTGCGCCCTTAGAAATCCTGAAGGCGGTGCTTGGTTTCCGGGGTCCCGTACGTGGCTAGGCTCCTAAAAAGTCCCACACATGTGGTATCCCCGTACTCAGGAGAAGCAGCAGAATGTATTTTGGGGTGCAATTCCACATATAACCATGGCATATGTGAGCAATATATCATTTAGTGACAACTTTTTGTAATTTTTTTTTTTTTTGTCATTATTCAATCACTTGGGACAAAAAAAAAATATTCTATGGGCTCAACATGCCTCTCAGCAATTTCCTTGGGGTGTCTACTTTCCAAAATGGGGTCATTTGGGGGGGTTTTGTACTGCCCTGCCATTTTAGCACCTCAAGAAATGAGATAGGCAGTCATAAATTTAAAGCTGTGTAAATTACAGAAAATGTACCCTAGTTTGTAAACGCTATAACTTTTGCGCAAACCGATAAATATACACTTATTGACGTTTTTTTTTTACTAAAGACATGTGGCTGAATACATTTTGGCCTAAATGTATGACTAAAATTGAGTTTATTCGATTTTTCTTATAACAAAAAGTAGAAAATATCATTTTTTTTCAAAATTTTCGGTCTTTTTCCGTTTATATCGCAAAAAATAAAAATCGTAGAGGCAATCAAATACCATTAAAAGAAAGCTCTATTAGTGGGAAGAAAAGGACGCAAATTTTGTTTGGGTACAACATTGCATGTCCGCACAATTTACAGTTAAAGCAGCGCAGTGCAAAATTCTGAATTCACCTCTGGTCCTTTAGCTACCAAATGGTCCGGGGCTTAAGTGGTTAAGATCCACCCCTTCATCTGTAAACTCCACACCTTTAGGCTCCCCCTATTCCTATTAGAGCTCCACCTCTTCAGAGGTGTGGGGGGGTGAAAAAGAGAAGGGGGTTGGGAGAGAGGGGAGTGAGAGAGAGGGGGAGGTGAGAAAGAAAGAGGGGTGAGAGATGAGGTGGGGGGTGAGAGAGAGGGGGGAAGAGCGGGAGGGCGGAGAGAGAGAAGGGGATCCGCTATCCCCCCTATACTACACCAGGAGGTTATCCCATCCCCCCCCAAAAAAAATAAACGACACTGGACTCTCACCTTCCCACAGCCCGCTGGCTCCTTCAGCTCCTATTGTTTTGGGGATTAAAGGTCTCGGAAGTGCCAGTTTCTACATATTTTTTTTTTCCTTGACAAAGTGATCTTACAGCCAATCCATGAATGTGTTCCCAAAGTTCCATCAGTTTTCCATTCTGTACCATTGCAGGTTGGGTTGTGTGGGTAATGCTGAGGGCTTCCCTGGCTAGTGGCAAAGCAATTCCCCAACCAGTGACAACTCATTTTTGTTTTTTTAGGTTGGTGACAAGGTCTCTTTTGAGTGACCCTGTAATTAGCCAATTTCCATACCTAGACAAGGAAGGATGTTTATCTTTCCTGCTGACTGCCAGAATGCCAAGTCTTTCATATAGAATTCCTGGCTTAAGTTCACTGGAAAACCATCGCTTCAGGTATGTCAATTTTCTTGGGCTCTCCTTGTTTCCTCCCACCAACTCCCTCATCAATACTGTGGCCTGTGGTGATGTGGAGGTTGGTGGGAGGAACCACTGAGCACTGTGAAACTTTTGTTTCCACCACAAACATCCAGACCAATCTTGGTCTGATTGGTTGCATGGGGGACCAAAGGAAAGATTTGGGGTCTAATAGACCCCAGATCTCTCCATAAAAGAGGACCTGTTGTGGCAGGCGCAGCACTATGAAGTGCCTTTATGCGCTGTGGCATTAGAAGAATTTGATTTCTCTGATCTTTTAGTCCACACAAGACTATCTGTTACTCTAATTCCTCTAGCGCCGTTCTATGGAAGCAGTAGGTTTAAAGAGCACACCAAACCTTTAAGATAACTTCTTTATTCACTTCAGCTTTTCTTCTTATATAACACTGACAATTTAGCAGCAGGAAGTCCATGTACAAACACGTGTTGAATAAAGTATAACAAATGTCGGTTCAACTGTTCAATCTTGTAATTCTACATAAAATGGTAGATATATTTCTCTCTTCAGTATCTGTTCTTTCACTTTAAAATACTTTAGACACTTTATGATCTATCTGGGACTTGCTCTATAATGCTGTTTGCTCTGATGTTTGCTATGAAACTTGGTTTGAATCTGGTTTGATTACTGGTTTGATTGCTGGTTTGATTGTTTGTTTGATTGTTTGCAAACCTGGTTCGGTGGAACTACAAGTGAACACATAACTAGTTTCAGTATACAGTTCTAATCACATTATTAACAATAGGAACTTATATAACTGTATTAAATACCTATTTTGGCCACTTGCTTCCATAAAGCTGGACTCTGGATGGATCTGAACTGTTCAGCTCCACACTCTGATGTAAAATGCAATTCTAGACATGTGATATGAGATTTCCTAGACAGAACATGAGTGAAATGCTGGCTATGATTGGCCAGAGACATTTGCTCAGTGAGATTGGTTGTGATTGGCTAAAACTCCTGATGAGTCACAAAAGCTTAACTCTATGCTTTCTGGTTGCAATTCTGCTGTGTTATTAAGCTTACTTTTCTGCATACTATATAATAATCTTAACCACTTAACGACCGCCCACTGTAAATATACGTCGGCAGAATGGCACCGACAGGCAGAATCACGTATATGTACGTGATTGCCTTTGTATAGTTGGGGGGTCCGATCGGACCCCCCTTCTTTACAGTGAACGGTCGTTTTACCTTCGGGAGCGATCCGGCATGAGGGGGCGGCCGTTCGATTCCGGCCACCCCCTCTCGATCGCTCCCGGCGAATGAGAGCTTCCCCTGCCTGTGTACTGTTTACACAGGCTGGAGGAAGTGATGTCATCTCTCCTGCGGCGCTCACATATACCGAGCGCCGTACAGGAGAAGATGCAGGTTAGTGCACACAACACTACACTGACACCAGGACACATAGGCACATAAATCGCCCCCCCAGGCCCCCCCAGACACCCCCAGATCACCCCCCAGATCACCCCCAGCCCCCAGTCACAGTGTCACTGATTGCAGTGACCATTTTTCTTTCTCGTACATCACGGGACACAGAGCGACATAGTCATTACTAATGGGTTATATAGATACCTTCAGGTGCTGGCACTGGCAACTTCCAAAACCGGAAGTACCCTCCCCTATATAAGCCCCTCCCATCCAGGAGTACCTCAGTTTTTTGCCAGTGTCTAAGGTGTTGGCCAAGAAGTAACATGTGTTTCACTGAGCTTGCGTACAGGTTCTTTTGGGGCCTCAGTAAGCTATTCCGGATCCGACCAAAAAAGCTTCATAGCTAAACGGTCGGTACCCGGGCCTTGCAAGAGAAGAGCAAGGTTTTGCCTGTAATGCCTCTCTTAGGAGGGCTGGACCCTGGGATCCAGAGCTCTGGTCATACCCACGACCAAGATGTTTTCTGTGCAGGGTGCTATACAGGTCCAGGGGAGTGGAATCCTTGGGAACCCGGTCCCTGAAGGTTTGATTACAATGCCTGCCGTGATAGGTGAAGTTTGGGCTTCTGTGGACCAAACAGAGTCCTGCGGCGAGGAAAAGGTAAGTGGGGGCCCCCAGGAACTTGGTTCTATTGGGGGACCCCCAAGCCTATTTTGTCTTTCTGCCTGTTACCTAAGGTATTCCCACTAAATATTCTGTGTATGCCTGTTACTACTGAGAAAATGTAAAAAAAATGATAGTAGGCAAGAAAAAAATAAATAAAAAAAATGTGTAAGACCGCAGTACCTGTGTTAAACACTAGAGGCCGCTATGGTTCTTTTTTTCTTGTAATGTGGATTTTTTTCTTCCGAAGTCAAATCCAGGCAGTTGGTAAGTTCTCTGCGGGGAAGCTGTCTCCTCTGCCCTGTTGCTGCGCTGATCCATCCCCGGGCCCTGCGGCAAGGGACCCTGGCTCCCATCTAGCTCCTGGTTTTTTCAAAAAAGGCGCCGAAGGCGCACGTGCCCACGCGCGTGCACGCGCCTCTCTATATAGAGGCAATCTGGAAAAGGGGCGGAGCGGGTGGATGACGCTCGGTGTGCGCCGCGGCGCTACTGCGCATGTGCGGGCGTCCAGCATGTTTTAAAAGCAATCAAGCTGGCTATTGAAGTGCACAAACAGAGCTAGCAACAGTAAAAAGGCACACAGAGGCGGTTGATGCAGGCATCCCCTAGAAAGGCACTTTAGTAGACACCAACTGATATATAGCAGCAATTGTGCTAGACTATTCTCAGTAAAAAGGGTGTATTACGGCTGGAATATCTCAGCTTTGGGCTTAGGAATATGCCGTCCAGAAGCTCCGGAACTAAATCTTCCAGGAAGCAAAAGGGGTCTCCATCGGGCTCTGAGGATCTTGGGCATGCTTCTGCTGCACCAGTCTCCCCTGAAAATTCAGAGGTTAGTGACCGTAGAGACCCCGCAGGAGTGCCTGGTACTGTGGCTGTCCTCAGTTCACCTGCTCCTGTGTATGTAACAGAGGAGGTTTTTTCCTCAGCTCTGGGAGGATTAGAGGAGAGATTGTCAACATTAATCGCTGCCTCCCTGTCACAGGGAAAGGCCCGATCTCCGTCTCCTCCTTCAGAGTACCTGTTAGCGGAGCAACAGTCCCATACAGGGATCGACCTGCCTGAAGGGGATCAGGAGGAGGTTGATTCTGTTATAGAGGAATCAACTGTGGAGGAACCTTTCTCAGCATCTCAAGCTGAAAGATTATGGGTTCAGTCTTTGACTAGCATGGTCCGATCAGCATTTAAAATGCACCTTGCTGAACCATCAACCACTACTGTCTCCTCGCTGGGGTCGCTAAAAGCTCCCCAGACTGTCTGTTCCTTTCCAGTTCACCCTTTATTGGAAGGGCTCATGTACCAGGATTGGGAACATCCTGATAAAATATTTACTCCCCCCAAGAGATTTCCGGTGGTCTATCCCATGGAGGATAAGTTCATCAAAAAATGGAGGGTCCCTACAGTGGACGCAGCCATCTCTTGTGTGAATAAATCACTGACATGTCCAGTGGATAATGTCCAAATGTTCAAGGACCCAATAGATAAAAAATTGGAGTCCTTATTAAAATCTGCTTTTTCTACAGCAGGCTTGGTGACACAACCAGCAGTGGCAGCTATTGGGGTCTGCCAAGCAGTGAAGGATCAGTTGAAACAGGTCTTAAGGGACTTGCCAGATCAGCAGGCCCTTGCCCTAGCTGATCTACCTAGAGCCTTGTGCTTTGCGGTTGATGCCATAAAGGATTCAATCCATCAGGCCTCCCGCCTTACGCTGTCTGTAGTACATATGCGCAGGTTTCTATGGCTAAAAAACTGGTCTGCTGAAGCTCCCTGTAAAAAATTGCTGGTTAGCTTCCCATTTCATGGTGAACGCTTATTCGGGGAAGACCTGGACAAATATATCCAGAAAATTTCCAACGGTAAAAGTACACTCTTGCCGGTTAAAAACAGAGTTAGAGGTCCCTCTTTTAAGAGGCCTGCTTCTCCAGTTCCTGGGGCATCGGCTGTGAAACAGTTCCGACGGCCTTCTGGGTCAAATCCCGGGGGTAAAAATCAGGGACAATCGCAGGGTAATAAAAAAACCTGGGTCAGGAGAGGTACAAAACCTCCCCCAAAGTCAAATGCATGAAGGGTTGCCCCCACTCAATCGGGTGGGGGGAAGACTCCAGTTGTTCGCAGAGACCTGGCGGGACACGATCAGAGACAGATGGGTGCTCTCCGCAGTAAGTCTGGGATACAGATTGGAGTTAAAAGACTCTCCTCCTTCCCATTTTATGAGGTCAAACGTGCCAAGGGATCCCCGGAAGAGAGAGTCCCTCCTGTTGGCACTAGAACAACTATTGCTCCAAGGAGTAATTATGGAGGTTCCCCTGGAAGAATGGGGGTTCGGGTTTTACTCAAACCTCTTTACAGTCCCGAAGCCAAACGGGGACGTGAGGCCCATATTAAATCTAAAAGGGCTAAACAAATTCCACCAAAAATTTCTACGCTTTGCAGTAGAAGGGCGCCATTTTCAGTTCAGAGCCTTACCCTTCGGTCTGGGCACAGCACCACGAGTGTTCACAAAAATTCTGGCCCCATTGTTGGCCAATCTAAGAACGCAAGGTGTAACGATAATGGCATATCTAGACGACTTGTTGCTGATAGACCACTCAGTGAAAAAACTAGAAGTGGTCGTTCACAAGACAATCAAGTATCTGGAATCTCACGGTTGGATTATCAACCGAGACAAGTCGGCCCTAAAACCAGTCAAAAGTCTGGAATACTTGGGGCTAAGGCTAGATTCAGGCCAGAAGAAAATATTCTTGCCTCGAAAAAAGGTGTTGTCTTTGAGAGATTTGATCCACTTAGTGGGTACAAAAAGACAGCCGTCCATACGCCTGTGCATGAGGCTGCTGGGAAAAATGGTGGCATCATTCGAAGCAGTACCCTACGGTCAATTCCATTCAAGGAATTTGCAAAGGGCCAAACTGTCAGCCTGGAACAAGAAAGTTCAGGCCCTAGACTTACCAATGTCCTTGTCCCCTTCCGTTCGCAAGAGCCTCCGTTGGTGGTTGGTTCTCCAGAATCGGAAAAAAGGGAAATCCTTCAGTCCGATTTCTTGGAAGGTGGTCACTACAGATGCCAGCCTTATAGGCTGGGGAGCAGTACTGGAGCAATGGTCTCTCCAGGGCAGATGGTTGGATGCGGAAAAGGCCCTGTCCATCAATCTCTTAGAGATACGAGCAGCCCGGTATGCCCTAGTAGCATGGACATCCAAACTCCAAGGGTCCCCTGTCAGAATTCAATCAGACAATGCCACGGCAGTGGCATATATCAATCATCAGGGTGGCACCAGGAGTCGTGCAGCCCAGAGGGAAGTAAATTGCATCCTGAAATGGGCAGAAAGATATGTCCCAGCCACATCCGCGGTATTCATTCCAGGAGTGGAGAATTGGAAGGCGGACTTTCTAAGTCGCCAACAATTATGCCCAGGGGAATGGTCCCTTCACCCCGAGGTTTTTCGGACAATATGTCAGCGGTGGGGAACACCGGATGTAGATCTGCTAGCATCCAGATTCAACGCAAAGGTGGACAGGTTTGTCTCTTGGACAAGGGATCCCCTAGCTTGCGGCTCGGATGCCCTAGTGTTCCCTTGGGATCAGTTCAAGCTGATATATGCATTCCCACCGCCACAATTGTTACCTCGATTACTCCGCAGAATCAGGGTAGAAAAGAAACCAGTGATTCTGGTGGCTCCAGCATGGCCCCGAAGAGCATGGTACGCGGAGATTGTAAAAATGTCAGTGGGGAGTCCTTGGACTCTCCCACATCGTCCGGACCTGCTTTCGCAAGGACCGATATACCACCCTTCCTTACCAGCCCTAGGTTTGACGGCCTGGCTATTGAAGCCCACATTCTAAAAAAGAGAGGGCTCTCTAATCCTGTGGTATCTACCATGATCAATGCCAGGAAGCCGGTATCCAGGCAGATCTACTATAGAATCTGGAAGGCGTACATCGAGTGGTGTGAGGCCAAGAAATGGCATCCACGTAAGTACGTAATAGGTAGGATTCTGGACTTCCTACAGTGGGCTGTAGATAGGAAGCTTGCCTTGAGTACTATCAAGGGTCAGATTTCGGCCTTGTCAATATTTTTTCAAAGGCCCTTGGCTTCGCATTCACTAGTCAAAGCCTTTATACAAGGAGTGATGCGTATTAGTCCTCCGGTTAATATTCCCATATGTCCATGGGATCTAAACCTGGTTCTGTCGGTTCTACAGAAACAACCATTTGAACCATTACAGCATATTTCCTTGGTTCTTCTCACCAGGAAATTGATTTTTCTAGTAGCCATTTGTTCGGCTAAAAGAGTGTCGGAATTAGCAGCTGTGTCCTGTAAAGAGCCATATCTGGTTATCCATAAGGACAGAGTAGTGTTACGTCCTCATCCAGCCTTTCTTCCTAAGGTGGTATCGAGGTTTCATTTGAACCAAGATGTGGTTCTTCCTTCTTTTTTCCCCAAACCTAGTTCGGTAGAGGAAAAGTTATTGCATTCTTTGGATGTAGTAAGAGCAGTTAAAGCTTATCTAAAAGCCACTGCTCAGATTCGCAGAACGGATACTTTGTTTATTCTGCCGGAAGGCCCCAGAAAGGGTCAGGCAGCGTCAAAATCTACTTTAGCCAAGTGGATTCGACAGGTCATAATGCAAGCCTATGGCTTGAGAAGGAGACCGCCTCCGTTCAAAGTTAGAGCACACTCCACGAGAGCAGTTGGAACTTCATGAGCAGCGCATCACCAGGCCTCCCTGGCTCAAATCTGTAAGGCCGCAACATGGTCTTCAGTACACACGTTTACTAGGTTCTACCAGGTGGACGTTAGAAGTCAGGAGGATGTCGCCTTTGGGCGCAGTGTGTTGCAGGCCGCAAAAGATCCTCATGTCTGATAGCGCTCAGCTTATGTATGGTGTATCCCCCCCTCATTGGGCATTGCTTTAGGACATCCCATTAGTAATGACTATGTCGCTCTGTGTCCCGTGATGTACGAGAAAGAAAATAGGATTTTTATAACAGCTTACCTGTAAAATCCTTTTCTTGGAGTACATCACGGGACACAGAGCTCCCACCCCTCTTTGGGGACACTTATTGCTTTGCTACAACAAAACTGAGGTACTCCCGGATGGGAGGGGCTTATATAGGGGAGGGTACTTCCGGTTTTGGAAGTTGCCAGTGCCAGCACCTGAAGGTATCTATATAACCCATTAGTAATGACTATGTCGCTCTGTGTCCCGTGATGTACTCCAAGAAAAGGATTTTACAGGTAAGCTGTTATAAAAATCCTATTATTTAGTGATCACTGCAATCAGTGACATTTGTGACTGTAAAAGTGTCAGTACATTCAGTTTTAGGTCCAGTGTAGCCCCCTAACCCCCCCTAATAAAGGTTTAACCCCCTGATCACCCCCCAGATAACCCTTTCACCCCCTAGCACCGCCATCGCTAAGCAATCATTTTTCTGATCGATGTCTTAGCGTCGGTGATGCTGATCGGTAGCCAGTAATTTTTTTTAGGTTCGCCGCAGGTTTTTATAGCGTCGGGTACCCCCATATATTATCTAATAAAGGTTTAACCCCCTTGATCGCCCCCCAGGTAACCCTTTCACCCCCTATCACCACTGTCACTAAGCAATAATTTTTCTGATCGATGTTTTAGCGTCGGCGATGCTGATCGGTAGCCAGTAATTTTTTTTAGGTTCGCCGCAGGTTTTTATAGTGTCGGGTACCCCCATATATTACCTAATAAAGGTTTAACCCCCTTGATCACCCCCCAGGTAACCCTTTCACCCCCTAGCACCGCCGTCACTAAGCGATCATTTTTCTGATCGATGTCTTAGCGTCGGTGATGCTGATCGGTAGCCAGTAATTTTTTTTAGGTTCGCCGCAGGTTTTTATAGCGTCAGGTACCCCAATATATTACCTAATAAAGGTTTAACCCCCTTTATCGCCCCCCAGGTAACCCTTTCACCCCCTATCACCATTGTCGCTAAGCGATCATTTTTCTGATCGCTGTCTTAGCGTCGGTGATGCAGATCGGTAGCCAGTATTTTTTTTTAGGTTCGCCGCAGGTTTTATAGCGTCAGGTACCCCCATATATTATCTAATAAAGGTTTAACCCCCTGATCGCCCCCCAGGTAACCCTTTCACCCCCTATCACCACTGTCGCTAAGCGATCGTTTTTATGATCGTTGTCTTAGTGTCGGTGATGCAGATCGGTAGCCAGTAATTTTTTTTAGGTTCGCCGTCAGGTTTTTATATAGCGTCAGGTACCCCCATATATTACCTAATAAAGGTTTTAACCCCCTAATTGTCCCTAGTTAACCCTTTCACCAGTAATCATCATATAAGTGTTACGGGTGACGCTGGTTAGTTAGTTTGCTTTTTATAGTGTCAGGGCACCCGCCGTATATAACCCAATAAAGGTTTAACCCCCTGATCGCCCGGCGGGTGATATCAATTAGGTTTTAGCGTCAGAGAGGGTCTGCGTCACACCCCAGGCAGCGTCAGGTTAGTGCCAGTAACGCTAACACCCACGCGTGAAGCATACACCCCCCTTAGTGGTATAGTATCTGAACAGATCAATATCTGATCTGATCAGATCTATACTAGCGTCCCCAGCAGTTTAGGGTTCCCAAAAACGCAGTGTTAGCGGGATCAGCCCAGATACCTGCTAGCACCTGCATTTTGCCCCTCCGTCCAGCCCAGGCCACCCAAGTGCAGTATCGATCGATCACTGTCACTTGCAAAACACAACACACATAACTGCAGCGTTCGCAGAGACAGGCCTGATCCCTGCGACTCCAGTGCTGTAGGAGGTGATTTCGCCACCACAGTTAAAAAAAAAAAGCATATATGCCGAAGCATTGGGGCAGCAGGGGTGGAGGAGCGATTTTGCTCCTAATGCCGCGTACATACGGTCGAAATTCCGATGGAGGCTTGCCTGTGGAAAAGTCTGACCATGTGTACGCGGCATAACTTTTGCGGGAAGATGCCCCCATGCTTCGGCATATATAAATGGTGCATGTATGCCCATCATTAGAAGTGGGTGGATGAAGGGCGGTATACCCACCGATCAATCTTTTTTTTTCGTTCAGCCAACAGGCTGCATGAAAAAAAATATTACAATACATGTCCAACAAGGACCAGCAACGTACTGGTATGTTGCTGGACTTTGAATGTTTATACCAGAATGATGCCTGCGGGTTTAGGTATCATCTTGGTATCATTCTTTTCAGCCAGCGGCCGGCTTTCATGTAAAAGCAATCCTAGTGGCTAATTAGCCTCTGGACTGCTTTTACAAGCAGTGGGAGGGAATGACCCCCCCCCCGGATATAAAAAGCGCCATTGGGAAATTGGGAAAGCATTTTATCACACCGATCTTGGTGTGGTCAGATGCTTTGAGGGCAGAGGAAAGATCTAGGGTCCAATAGACCCCAGTTTTTTCAAAAAAGAGTACCTGTCATTACTTATAGCTATCATAGGGGATATTTACATTCCCTGAGATAACAATAAAAATGATAAAAATAAAATAAAATATGGAAGCAACAGTTTAAAAATAAAATAAAAAAGCAAAATTAATAATAAAATAAAAAAATAAAAAAATAAAAGCACCCCTGTCCTGCCCTGCTCTTGCCCAATGGCGAACGCAAGCGTCGGTCTGGCGTCATATGTAAACAGCAATTGCACCATGCATGTGAGGTATCACCGCGAAGGTCAGATCGAGGGCAGTAATTTTAGCAGTAGACCTCCTCTGTAAATCTAACGGGGTAACCTGTAAAGGCTTTTAAAGGCTTTTAAAAATGTATGTAGTTTGTCGCCAATGCGCGTTTGTGCGAAATTTTAAAGCATGTCGTGTTTGGTATCTATGTACTCGGCCTAAGATCATCTTTTTTATTTCATCAAACATTTGGGCAATATAGTGTGTTTTAGTGCATTAAAATTAAAAAAAGTGTATTTTTTCCCCAAAAAATGCGTTTGAAAAATCGCTGCGCAAATACTGTGTAGAAAAAAAAATGCAACACCCACCATTTTATTCTGTAGGGCCTTTGCTTTAAAAATATATATAATGTTTGGGGGTTCAACATAATTTTCTTGCAAAAAAAATATGTTTTTATGTAAACAAAAAGTGTCAAAAAGGGCTTTGTCTTCAAGTGGTTAGAAGAGTGGATGTAAGCTTCCTAATGTTGTGTATAAAATGCCAGAACAGTTCAAAACCCCCCCAAATGACCCCATTTTGGAAAGTAGACACCCCAAGCTATATACTGAGAGGCATGTTGAGTCCATGGAATATTTTATATGTTGACACAAGTTGCGGAAAAAAGACAATTTTTTTTTTTTTTTTTGCACAAAGTTGTCACTAAATGATATATTGCTCAAACATGCCATGGGCATATGTGGAATTACACCCCAAAATACATTCTGTTGCTTCTCCTGAGTACGGGGATACCACATGTGTGAGACTTTTTGGGAGCCTAGCCGCGTACGGGACCCCAAAAACCAATCACCGCCTTCAGGCTTTCTAAGGGTGTAAATTTTTGATTTCACTTCTCACTGCCTATCACAGTTTCGGAGGCCATGGAATGCCCAGATGGCACAAACCCCCCCCCCCCAAATGACACCATTTTGGAAAGTAGACACCCCAAGCTATTTGCTGAGAGGTATTGTGAGTATTTTGCAGATCTCGCTTTTTGTCACAAAGTTTTGAAAATTGAAAAAAAAAAGAAAAAAAAAAAAATGTTCTTTCTTCATTTTCAAAAACAAATGAGAGCTGTAAAATACTCACCATGCCTCTCAGCAAACAGCTTGGGGTGTCTACTTTCCAAAATGGGGTCATTTGGGGGGGTTGTGTGCTATTTTGGCATTTTATGGCCTTCGAAACTGTGATAGGTAGTGAGGAGTCAAATCAAAAATTTGTGCCTAGAAATCCTGAAGGCGGTGATTGGTTTTCGGGGTCCCGTACGCGGCTAGGCTCCTAAAAAGTCCCACACATGTGGTATCCCCGTACTCAGGAGAAGCAGCAAAATTTATTTTGGGGTGCAATTCCACATATAACCATGGCATGTGTGAGCAATATATCATTTAGTGACAACTTTTTGTAATTTTTTTTTTTTTTGTCATTATTCAATCACTTGGGACAAAAAAAAAAAAATTCAATGGGCTCAACAGGCCTCTCAGCAATTTCCTTGGGGTGTCTACTTTCTAAAATGGGGTAATTTGGGGGGGTTTTGTGCTATTTTGGCATTTTATGGCCTTCAAAACTGTGATAGGTAGTGAGGAGTGAAATCAAAAATTTACACCCTTAGAAATCCTGAAGGCGGTGCTTGGGTTCCGGGGTCCCGTACGTGGCTAGGCTCCTAAAAAGTCCCACACATGTGGTATCCCCGTACTCAGGAGAAGCAGCAGAATGTATTTTGGGGTGCAATTCCACATATAACCATGGCATGTGTGAGCAATATATCATTTAGTGACAACTTTTTGTATTTTTTTTTTTTTTTGTCATTATTCAATCACTTCAATCAATCAATTCATTCAAAAAAATAAATATTCAATGGGCTCAACATGCCTCTCAGCAATTTCCTTGGGGTGTCTACTTTCTAAAATGGGGTCATTTGGGGGGGTTTTGTACTGCCCTGCCATTTTAGCACCTCAAGAAATGAGATAGGCAGTCATAAATTTAAAGCTGTGTAAATTCCAGAAAATGTACCCTAGTTTGTAAACGCTATAACTTTTGCGCAAACCAATAAATATACGCTTATTGACATTTTTTTTACTAAAGACATGTGGCTGAATACATTTTGGACTAAATGTATGACTAAAATTGAGTTTATTCAATTTTTCTTATAACAAAAAGTAGAAAATATCATTTTTTTTCAAAATGTTCGGTCTTTTTCCGTTTATATCGCAAAAAATAAAAATCGCAGAGGCAATCAAACACCATTAAAAGAAAGCTCTATTTGTGGGAAGAAAAGGACGCAAATTTCGTTTGGGTACAACATTGCATGTCCGCACAATTTACAGTTAAATCAGCGCAGTGCAAAATTCTGAATTCACCTCTGGTCCTTTTAGCTACCAAATGGTCCGGGGCTTAAGTGGTTAAAGGCATATTTTTTCTTTTGCTTCTGTGAACACAATATACAACTGTTATATGACATCCACATATAAAGTCACAGTAAATAACTCTGCTTTTATCTCTCACAAATGAGCATATGCACTGTTTTAACATTATTAGCAGGTCTAGCTATATATGCATGTAAGCCACATTAGCAACCTAGGACAGGTCTTAGCTGGCCAGCTACACTCCCACCAAATTACCTATAATTCTATGTTCTCTATAGTAGGATTTGAACATGAATTTGGGGAATTTTCCATCAGGTTCTCAACTTCCAAGTGTCTTTTATCACTTTCCAGTATGTCATCTTGACACTTGGCAGCAATGCTCAATGTTTGTACAACTTTTACTTCTGGATCACCCATAGACAATTCTGTGTAACTTTCACTGGGTATGATTTCCCTTTCCCAAAGGAACTCTGGACTGGTGAACCAGTTTGAATTTTTCAATTCTGTTACATTCAGGCCTCTTGAAGCATGATCTGCTGGGTTATGCTTTGTATCAATGTGATGCCAATGTTCCGGATTTGTTATTTCCCGAATTTTCTGAACTCTGTTGGCGACAAAGACATGGAATCTTCGAGCTTCGTTGTTTATGTATCCTAGGACAACTCACGAGTCTGTCCAAAAGTATTCTTCATCTATTTTTAACTCTAATTCTTCTCTCAGAAACTTGCTTACTGATGCTGAAACAACAGCTGCTGTCAGTTCAAGTCTTGGTATTGTCTGAATACTGGTGGGTGCAACTCTGGTCTTTCCCATAACCAGGGCACAGTGTATTTTTCCTTCTCCTATCACTCTGATGTAGGAGCACTGTCCATAACCATAACTACTGGCGTCTGAAAAGTGAGGAAGTTCTATTTTCTTGTACTCTCCGAAATCATGAGGCACAGAACATCTAGGTATCCGAACTTCTCTCAAATTTTGCAAGTCTTTTATCCAAGCCTCCCACCTTGGCCTCAAATCTTCAGGTATGGGTTCATCCCATCCCAACTTCCGTCTACATAATTCTTGTAGTATTTATTTTGCTTTGAGGATTACTGGTGCCAAGAATCCCAATGGATCATATATAGAAGCCACTGCGGAAAGTATGGTACGTCTAGTTGCAACTTTTTCTTTCAAGGATGTTTCAAAGAAGAACTCGTCATTCTCTACATTCCATCCCAATCCAAGTACATTCTGAATTGGAAGATGATCATAATTGAGATCTACATTCTTCATTGATGATGCACGTTCAGAGTCACTGATGGATTCCAGTACCTCTCTGTTGTTTGAGATGAATTTGTGAAGGCGCAGGTTTCCTCTTGCGCATAACTCTTGGCTTTCTTTCACTAGTTTGATTGCAGATTCTGAGGACTGTAAACTTATAAGACCATCATCTACGTAAAAGTTTTTCTTAAGAAAATTCGCTGCTGATGGACAATCCTTTTCATTTTTTTTGGCCAGGTACTTCATACCATAATTGGCGCAACCTGGAGACGACGCTGCTCCAAACAAGTGTACTTTCATTCTGTATTCTGCTGGCTCTGTATCTGTATCTCCGTCCTCCCACCATAGGAATCTCAGGAAGTCTCTATCTTCATTCTTCACATGAAACTGGTGGAACATCTTTTCAACGTCACACATGACCGCTACGGGATACTTTCTGAATCTACAGAGTACTCCAGGCAGAGTGTTTGTAAGATCTGGTCCTTTTAGTAGATGATCGTTCAATGCAACACCATCATACTTTGCTGAGCAATCAAATACTACTCCTAATCTTATCTGGTTTCTTTGGGTGGTAAACACCCTGATGTGGGATGTACCACACTTCTCCTTCTTTAGGTTGGTTATTTACTTTTTCTGCATGTCCTTCTTCAAGGATGCCTTCCATGAATTTCAAATAATCCTGCTTGAATTTGAGATCTCTTCCCATCCTTTTCTTCAAACATTTCAATCTCGCTAGGGCAAGATTTTTGTTATTTGGCAGACGAGGTCGTTCTCTAAAAGGTAAGGGCATTTCAAGATAACCTCGTTGATTCTGTTGAATACTTTCTTCTAGAATGTGTACGAACTTTATGTCTTCTTGGGATACACTCTTTTCTTTAGAACTTATGTCTGCAAAGTCAGATTCAAGGATCTTGATTACTGCCGCTGAACTTACAGATGGTAACTCTTGGACAGATATTCAATGACACAATCCTGTCACCTGTCTTGAGTTTGCAATCTGCTGTTTTCCTCCAACAACACCCCATCCTAGATCAGTTTGAACAGCGTAGGGTTCACCTTTTCCTCCTGTGATTACCCTTCGTGGTACCAAAGCTTCGGGACAATCATAACCTATCAACAGTCCAACACCAAACTCCTTCAGCGGGGACATTTCATGAGATATGACAGATAGGTGCTCCCATTTATTGGCTGTTTCACAGGTAGGTATGCGATCTTGATCTAGCGGTATGTCGTCTTTCGTATAAGCTGGAGGTAGATCCAATGTGAGGTTTGAATGAAGTCCTCTAACTCTCAATCCTTTGACCCTTTGACTGTTCACTAATGTGTCTCTCCCCGTCATTGTGGTGAGTTTGAGCTTCACTGGTTCTGAAGCCACTTGTAATTTCTTGCAGATTTCTTGATCGATGAAGGTGACATCGCTTTGGGCATCCAGTAGTGCATAGGCATATACCTTCTTATTCTTCCTTTTAGGATTTGAAATGCACACTGGTACAACCATTGATGTGCCGTTGCTTTCCCTCACTCTGCAAGAGAATACCGATGCTTTCTTTTCTTCCTCAACATCTTTAGCTATTGAGGATTTATCCTTTTTTGGACGTTCTTCATGTAGTGGTGTAGGATGGCGTCCTTTGCAAACGCTGCATGTGGCCCTTTTCTTACACTCCTTAGTAATATGACCTTTCCTTAGGCACCCAAAACACAGTTGGTTAACAAGTACAAACTTTTTCTTTTCATTTGGGGATTTCTCCTTCAATTGTTGGCACTTGTGTATAGAGTGGTTCTCTCCACAGAACATACACTTAAAAGTAGTCTGAGGATTTGTCGGTTCTGTCTCTTTACTGATCCCAGTAGTAACTTTGAACTTGCTCTCGTAGGTATCTATACCTTTCTCTGTTGTGTCGGTTGCAAAGCTAGTTGCTCTTGCACGTCTTATATCTCTCGCAGGCCTTTCATCTACAGACTTTAAGGCGTAAGATCCTGTTACTGGATTACATACTATTCGTGCTTCCTTATTAACGAACTCAGAGAACTTTTCAAAACTTGGGAAGTCCTTACTTAGATCTAACTGTTCAGTCACATAGCGATTCCATCTAGAAGCCACTTCTTCAGGTAGCTTAGCTAGCATCCTGTGGTTTTCTAGATAGTCGTTCAGTACTTCTAGTCCTCGTACATGTGGGATGGCATTGCTGCATGCTTGCAGGAAGTCACCATACTCTTGGAGTTTGAAGTGTTCTTTTGGACCTATTTTAGGCCAGTTATTCAATTTCTCCCTAAAGGCTCTTTGTACTAAGAAAGGATGACCATATCTTGCGTTTAAATTTTCCCAAGCTTGCTTGTAGGCTTCTTCATCTGTTCTATAGAAGTTACCCTCAAGAACTTTCTTTGCATCTCCACCAACATATTTCTGAAGGTAGAATAACTTATCAACTGGCCTGGAGCAATGATGCTCAATGATCATTTCAAAACTAGCCTTCCACTCTATGAACTTCAGTATGTCTCCTGAAAATACAGTAGGTTCTGGAACGGGAAGTCTTGCTGGGACTGTTCTCTGTCGCCTTGCTGGGACAATAGTCGCAACATTCTCCTGATCATTGCAGTGACATCTAGGAACAGAATTATCCTGTTTTATTTTCTCACTTAGTTCTGAATTGGGTGAGTCTCTCTCTTCGTCTTTCTGAGCAGGGATGGAAGGGCAATGACTTTTTTCTTCATTAGATACTGGAGATTTCCTTCCATTCTCCTGGGCGTATGAAAGGAAGTAGGAGTCTGCATCTTCACTTAGTACAGATTTGGACTTATGATTACTATTCATGTCCTCTTCGTGTACTCTTAGTCTGGCTTCTATAATCTTGACTTCCTTCAGCCTTTCCATTTCTGCTACTCGTAGACGCTGCACCTCGATTGCAGATTCCATCTCAATTTCTGCTCTCTTGACAGCAAGTTGTTCGACAAGTTCCTTTCTTTTGGCTATTAAAGTACTTGAGGACTCTGATATGTTACTGGCACTTCTGCTAGTGGAAGAAGTCCTACTTGTGATTGTGGTTCCTCCTAAGGACCTAGCATAGTCTCTCATAAAAAGCTCGTTCATTCTCTTTCTTGCCTTAACTTCATCATAGTTAGCTTCAGATGATAGTTCTCTCATGAGCTTTACTAAACCTTTAGTGACTTCAGTACATGTGTCCATGTTCCTTACAATATCCTGGGGAGGTGTTGTAGAAGACCGCAGGTTGACATATGCTGCCATAAGCTCTGATTCAGATTCTTCTACCGTCTCTATCATATCACTCAAGTTTCCTTTTATACTTTCTTGCTTTAGCTTTCTACGAACATCTTTAATGTAAGATTTCCACTTATCATACATTCTGGTGATCCTTTTTCCTTTCAATACTGCTTCTTGCTCCAAATTTTCCAGCATCTTTAGGGTCGGTTTTCTGATACGTTCTGAACGTCTTAGTTCATCTGTTTGAGGCAAGACTAATGCTGCATCAGACTCTTCTACCTCAAACAGGTTCACTTGCTCTTCACCTTCTATCTTATCTATCTTTGTATCCTCAAACAGTGGCATAGAAATACTAGGCTTAGACATTTTACTTTAAGTGCTATAACAATCAATACGAATATTAAGAAGACTTTCACTTTAAATGCAATAGCAATAGGTGCAGGCAGTAAAAATTACTTTCTCTTTAAAATACTTTAGAGTCCGTGTACTACAACTGACCTTTGTTCTTTACTTACAGTCCTTTTACTCCTGAACACGAAAATGTCTCTTTCTTGTCAAGCCTATGTGCAATGATAGTAATAAAGGAAAGTTCTGACCTTATTCTGAAGAGCAGGATACTGTGATCTGTAGGTTGCTGGAACAAATAGTCTTAAAGGAGACTTGTCTTTGTTGATCTGATGCTCTACTCTGACGTGCGATGCTTTGCGCTGACGTGCGATGCTTTGCGATACTCTGTGCTGTCTTGCAATGCTTTGCGCTGACTTGCGATGCTTTTCGCTGACGTGTGATGCTTTTCGCTGACGTGCGATGCTTTGTGCTGCAGGCTTTGGGCCTAGTGGCGGGGAAATAGCTGGCTGCAGTACGTGGCCTCTTTGTGGGTAGCGGTGCAGGCACTCTAACTCTGGACTTTGGCCTCCCACCATGCGTCTTTTTCTCTCTCTAGGGATCGCAGGAGGGTTGGCGCTCTCTCTGTGACTATCTTGCCTTTGCCGTTCTGCCACTTTAAGAGTCGGCTGCAGTTTGACTAAAACACATGTCCTATGGCCTCTATGGTAGCTCCGCTGCTCAAATGCGCTCTTTACTGTGCAAGTTGAGGAGCACAATCGCTTCACCCTCAATGGGCTAATAGTTCCACTTTGGGCTTAATAGTTCCACTTTGGGCTTAATAGTTCCACTTTGGGCTAATAGTTCCACTTTGGGCTAATAGTTCCACTGTGGCAGGCGCAGCACTATGAAGTGCCTTTATGCGCTGTGGCATTAGAAGAATTTGATTTCTCTGATCTTTTAGTCCACACAAGACTATCTGTTACTCTAATTCCTCTAGCGCCGTTCTATGGAAGCAGTAGGTTTAAAGAGCACACCAAACCTTTAAGATAACTTCTTTATTCACTTCAGCTTTTCTTCTTATATAACACTGACAATTTAGCAGCAGGAAGTCCATGTACAAACACGTGTTGAATAAAGTATAACAAATGTCGGTTCAACTGTTCAATCTTGTAATTCTACATAAAATGGTAGATATATTTCTCTCTTCAGTATCTGTACTTTCACTTTAAAATACTTTAGACACTTTATGATCTATCTGGGACTTGCTTTATAATGCTGTTTGCTCTGATGTTTGCTCTGAAACTTGGTTTGAATCTGGTTTGATTACTGGTTTGATTGCTGGTTTGATTGTTTGCAAACCTGGTTCGGTGGAACTACAAGTGAACACATAACTAGTTTCAGTATACAGTTCTAATCACATTATTAACAATAGGAACTTATATAACTGTATTAAATACCTATTTTGGCCACTTGCTTCAATAAAGCTGGACTCTGGATGGATCTGAACTGTTCAGCTCCACACTCTGATGTAAAATGCAATTCTAGACATGTGATATGAGATTTCCTAGACAGAACATGAGTGAAATGCTGGCTATGATTGGCCAGAGACATTTGCTCAGTGAGATTGGTTGTGATTGGCTAAAACTCCTGATGAGTCACAAAAGCTTAACTCTATGCTTTCTGGTTGCAATTCTGCTGTGTTATTAAGCTTACTTTTCTGCATACTATATAATAATCTTAAAGGCATATTTTTTCTTTTGCTTCTGTGAACACAATATACAACTGTTATATGACATCCACATATAAAGTCACAGTAAATAACTCTGCTTTTATCTCTCACAAATGAGCATATGCACTGTTTTAACATTATTAGCAGGTCTAGCTATATATGCATGTAAGCCACATTAGCAACCTAGGACAGGTCTTAGCTGGCCAGCTACACCTGTCACAGCCCATGCTATCACAAGGGATGTTGTGTATCCCTTGTGATAGCAATAAAGTTAGTACAATTTTTTTTTTTGTGTCAAATAATTAAAAATAAATAAGAAAAATAAAAAAATTTAAGTGCCCACGTCCCACCGTGCTTATGCGAACGCATACGTTACTCCCACACGCATATGTAAACAGTGATTGCAAAACACAAGTGAGGTATTGTCACGAACGTCAGAGCGAGAGCAATAATTCTAATACCAGACTTCCTGTACAACTCTAATCTGGTAACCTGTAAAGGCTTTTAAAGCGTTGCCTATGGAGATTTTTAAGTACCGTAGTTTATCGCCATTCCACGGGCATATGTCATTTTAAAGCGTGACATGTTAGGTATCTATTTACTTGGCATAACATCATCTTTCACATTATACAAAAATATTAGGCTAACTTTACTGTTTTTTTTTTGTTTTTTGTTTTTTTTTTTTATTCATGAAAGTGTTGTTTTCCACCAAAAAAAAAAGCATTTTAAAAATCAATGCACAAATATCGTGTGACATAAAAAATTGCAACACCCACCATTTTATTCTATAGGGTCTCTGCTAAAAATAAATATATAAGGTTTGGGCATTCTAAATAATTTTCTAGCAAAAAAAAGTAGATTTTTACATGTAGGAGTGAAGTGTCAGAATAGGCCTGGGAAGGTGGTTGTTAAAGATAAAAAGTGAATTTTATATACAATTATATAGATTAGACCAAAATGAGGGACAAATGAGGAGGAAAGAGGGACAAGTGGACTTTGTTCCAAATCAGGGACAGTCCCTCGAAATCAGAGACAGTTGGGAGCTATGTTTACCGTTATCATTGAGAGTAAAAGTAAAAGAAAATACCAAATTTTGGCTTGTCCCCAGAACAGTAATAGAAGGGAAATCTTCCAATGGGGACACTAGTTCTGGTGATCTGGGGGTCCCAAGAGATTATCTTAATTGACAGGGATTTCCTCTCACTTCCGGTTTTGGCTATGGGACAGGAAGTGAAGGAAAGTCTCCCCAATGAAAGAAAGAGGGCAAAAATAAACCTGACAGGGGTTATAATCCTCCCTTACTCTATCCAAAAAAAATAAAAAATTGACTATACTTTAACATAACATGCTGGCAACAAACAGCTTCAGAAGGAGGTCAACATTGCAACTCCATATTTCTCTTAGCCCAGGTTCACACTGGGCTGCGAGAGTGAAGCCGTGCGAGTTCAGCTGAACTCGCTCGATTTCACTCCCGCTGGTCAGTCCCGATTTCGGCCGTGATTAGAGACATCTGTGCAGGTTTCTGCACAGATGTCAATGTAAATCGCGGGCCAAAATCGCAAAAAGTAGTACAGAAACTACTTTTTGAAATCGGTGCAGTTCCGCAGATGCGGCGTCGCACCGATTAGGATGGTGCAATTGCCGGCAATTTGCGGCAAATACCACCGTTTTGACATGCGATTTGACATGCCAAATCGCATGTCAAAACACACCAGTGTGAACCAGGGCTCAGGCAAAGTTACTTTAAAATCGGTGTGAAGACAAACGCATTTGATAACGCTTTTTCCATTTTTATTACATAGGCCTATGCAAGTGGAATCCTACTTAGCAGAGTGTAGTGTTATTATACTGTATTAATTTAACAATTATTTTACTGTATGAGCTTCAAACATAACACAGGCCAACACACATTTTTAAGCCTCGAATGTTTAACCACTTCCGGACCGTCCGCCGTCGTTTTACGTCGGTATTTTGAAGAGGGATATCTCTGTTATGGCAGCAGCTAGCTACCATAACCCCAGTATCTTTTTCTTCAGCGGGCGGTCTGCTTTCAGATAAAAGTGGTCTCTGTGGCGGATTCGCTGCAAGATTAGTTTTATTAGCGTAGGGAGAGGGGCCCCTCCCGCCGCGCTCTGGTGCCCTCCGTCACTTACCAGAGCCGTCGGGAGCCGTCAAAACGTCACTTCCGACCATAGCTCTTAACCACTTGCTTACTGGGCACTTAAACCGCCCTCCTGCCGAGACCAATTTTCAGCTTTCACCGCTGATGCACTTTGAATGACAATTGCGCGGTCATACAATACTGTACCCAAATTAAATTTTTATCATTTTTTTCACACAAAAAGAGCTTTCTTTTGGTGGTATTTATTTAACAACTGGGGTTTTTATTTTTTGCTAAACAAACAAAAAAAGATGGAAAACTTTGGGGAAAAAAATCATGTTTCATAGTTTGTTATAAAATTTTTGCAAACAGGTAATTTTTCTCCTTCATTGATATGCACTGATGAGGCGGCACCGATAGGCTGCACTGATAGGCACAGATAAGGCGGCACTGATGGGGACAGATAAGGCGGCACTGATGGGGACAGATAAGGCGGTACTGATGGGCCTAGATAAGGCGCACTGATGGGCACAGATAAGATGGCACTGATGGGCCCTGATAGGTGTTACTGATAGGGGGCACTGGTAGGTGACACTGATGGAAAGCACTGTTGATGAGGTACTGATTGGTGACATTGATAGGTGGCACTGTAGGCACTGATAGGTGGCACTGTGGGCACTGATGGGTGGCACTGGTAGTGATCGGCTTTTATTTCTCCTCACGCTACCAGCGTGAGGAGAAAAAATTGCTGATTACCGGCTCTGTTCTGCCCGTATCATCATAATAATATGTGCTATGTGCTGTTACAGATTATATTGCAATGTTGGTTTGACATTGTTGCCATCTAGTGGCCAGAGTTAGTTATTATTTTGTCACAGGAAAAGGAATTCCTTCACAGTTAAGGCAGTAACCTTTAACCTGGAACTGTATTTCCTTCATTTCATGTCTGCTCTCTGATCCAAGTAGACTGCATGTAGAAGAGCTCCTGTCTATTCTTGGACTAATGGTGGAATTGTCTGTGAGTACTTTCACTGGTAGAGTGAGGCTGCTCTATAATGTTTTAATGTACTGACACATATGTTTGTTTATGCTTATGTTGTAGTTTTACAAACTTATTCGGAAAAAGAATACATACAGATTTGATGTCTCCCGTTTCTTGACTTCTGAATTATTGTTAAGCTGTCTGACTAGTGTTATACAACAGTTCAATAACGCGAAGCAGAACAGTAAAAAGACAACCACGTGGCAGTCTGGAATAAACTGAGACGCCATCAGTACAGCATGAGTCTAAGATCAGGAACAAAGTACCAGGCTGATGACACGCTATCGCCAACACAGCAAGACAGGGAGAACATTCCCAGTGCCCAGCAAGAGGATGCACAATCGCATGTGTCCAGATCTTCACGAGCTAGCAAGATGTCCTCTGCAAGTTCCTTAGCAGTTAAAGCTCATGCCAAGGCAGAAGCTGCCCGCATCCAGCTACAGTACGCAGAAAAAGAAGCCATGATGATGCGGGAGTTAGAGAAGAAAGCTACCATAGCACAAAAAGAAGCCATGATGATGCAGGAGTTAGCACAAGAAGAAGCAAAATTGCTCATCCTGAAGCGACAGACCGCTGCTGCAGCTGCTGAAGCTGAGGCCGCTGCCTACATGGGAACTAGTCGGTCAGGAAGTGAAAAATCGTATAAAGACCCAGAGGTTCCAGAAAAACCTCTATCCTCTACAGATCGTACAAGTAAGTACATCCAGAACCTTACTGATGCGCATGCGAAAGAACAGCCTCTTAAACCTGAAGCAAAGGAATTCAGACCGAGATCAACATGCCCCCTGAGCAGGCCCAATCAACCACATGAGGTCAGCGGCTGCCAGCAAATCAAGAGGGAAGCACCAGAAACCCCTAAGAACAAAAAACAAGTGTTCCCATCACCTCAACATATAGATTACATGGGCGAACAACAATGTGCAGTGGATGTCACCAAATATCTCATCCGCAAAGAAATAATTAGCTCAGGCTTTCTCCAATTTGATGACTGTCCTGAAAACTATTGGGCATGGAAATCCTCCTTTCTGAATGCAACTGAAGGTCTAAACTTTTCATCAGCAGACATACTTAATTTGATGATAAAATGGCTCGGTACCGAGTCAGCAGAGCATGCTAAGAGGATGAGAAGAGCAAACCTGTTCAACCCTGCAGCAGGACTCAATATGACCTGGAAAAGACTAGAAGAAACGTATGGATCCCCAGAGGTAATAGAAGGAGCACTGTTGAAAAAAATTGAAGTCTTTCCCAAGGTGGGCTACAGAGACAATGTGCGTCTACAAGAACTAAGTGATCTTCTATTAGAGATAGAATATGCCAAAGAGGATGGCTACTTGCCAGGACTTTCATATCTAGATACAGCTAGAGGCACCAATCCCATAGTAGAGAAACTACCCTCAAATCTGCAAGACAAGTGGATGTCTGTGGGAGGTAAATTCAAAGAAGATTATGGTGTTGCTTTCCCCCCTTTCTCTGTGTTTTCTAGATTTGTCCGACAGCAAGCGAAAATCCGAAGTGATCCTAGTTTCGCCTTCAGCAATCAATCGCACAGACCTGAGAAACCTCAGACCTCACGGTAGGACTTCTGTATCCACACACAAAACAACTGTACCTTCAGAAGTCACAGACTATCAAAGCATCCACAAGGTACACACCATAGAGAACCCTGATAGACATTGCCCGATACACAAAAAACAACATCCACTAAAGAAATGCAAAGGCTTTAGAAGCAAACCCATTGCAGAGCGGATGTCCTTCCTTAAACAGAACGGCATCTGTTTTAAGTGTTGCGGATCCACTTATCACATTGCCAAAGACTGCAAAATACAAGTAGAATGTACAGAATGTGGCAGTGAGAGACATATAGCAGCTCTACACCCAGGTCCTGCTCACGTCTCACTAGAGACTGTAGAACCCGGGAAAGATCAGGGCAGGGAGCAACAAGAGACCCCACTCTCCTCAGTGATGTCTAATTGCACTAAAGTATGTGGACAAGGCAAGAGTGCACGTTCATGCTCGAAAATCTGTTTAGTGACTGTGTATCCCACTGGCAAGAGAGAAAGGGCAGTGAAAATGTATGCAGTGCTGGATGAACAGAGCAACAGATCCCTTGCAAAGCCAGAATTCTTTGATATCTTTAATCTCAAAGCAAGTGCGGTTCCATACACTCTAAGGACATGTGCGGGGACAATTGATACCACAGGGAGAAGAGCTTCTGACTTTACCATTGAATCCTTCAATAAGAAAGTACAGCTCCCACTTCCTACCCTAATAGAGTGTGGCATGATACCTGACGACAAAACTGAGATTCCCTCTCCAGAAGTAGCCCAACACCACCCTCACCTCCGCTCAATTGCTCACCTTATCCCAGCTGTTGAGCCAGATGTTTCAACTCTACTACTTCTTGGGAGAGACATCCTTCAGGTACACAAGGTGCGCCAGAAAATCAATGGACCTTATAATGCCCCCTATGCACAGAGGCTGGACCTGGGGTGGGTCATTGTAGGAGAAGTTTGCCTGGGAACAGTGCACCAGCCTGACAATATCAGCACTTTGAAGACGTCTGTGTTAACAAATGGACGCACATCTCTTCTCAGTCCCTGTCACAACAGCTTTGTTGTCAAGGAAAGCTTTGATAGGTCAACACAACTCTTTGACTCTCCTACACTATGTAGTGAAGAAGAAGTCAATTCCAACATTGAGACAGAGAATCTAGGGATTACAGTGTTCCAGAAAACTAAAGATGACGATAAACAGGCCCTCTCTATAGAGGATCAGACCTTCTTGCAGATTATGGATAAAGAGGCTTACCAAGATGACAATCACAGTTGGGTAGCCCCTCTTCCCTTTCGCACACCAAGACGTGTTTTGCCTAGTAACAGGGAGCAAGCCATGAAGCGTCTGCATTCACTTAGCAAAACTCTGCAGAGAAGGCCAGAAGTGAAAAGAGATTTCACTGAATTCATTAAAGGGATGCTAGACAACAATCACGCTGAAGTTGCAGGACCACTTGAAGCAGACAGGGAACACTGGTATCTACCAATGTTTGGTGTTTACCATCCACTCAACCAAATAAGAATAGTTTTTGATTCCAGTGCAGAGTATAAAGGAGTCTCTTTAAATGATGTACTGTTGAGTGGCCCTGACCTAAACAATACTTTGCTAGGTGTCCTCATGCGTTTCAGAAAAGAGCCCGTTGCCTTCACAGCAGATGTGCAACAAATGTTTTACTGCTTTCTTGTAAGAGAAGATCACAGAGACTTTCTACGTTTTCTCTGGTACAAAGACCATGACATAGACAAAGAAATTGTCGAGTACAGAATGAAAGTACACGTATTTGGTAATAGCCCTTCTCCTGCTGTCGCTATATACTGCATGCAAAAGGCTGCTCAGAAAAATGCAGAGTGCTATGGACAAGAGGCCAAACATTTTGTATTGAGACATTTTTATGTAGATGATGGACTCGCTTCTACTAGCACACCTGAAGAGGCAATTTCCATCCTTAGTAAAGCAAAGCAAATACTGGCAGAATCCAACCTGCGTCTTCATAAAATCGCTTCCAACAGCCAAAAAGTAATGGAAGCCTTCCCTGTAGCAGACAGGGCTAAAGACCTTAAAGATCTTTGCTTGAGTACAGACACCCTTCCTCTGCAGAAAAGCCTAGGCCTAAGTTGGGATCTAGAAATGGATAGTTTCGTTTTCAGAGTTTCCTCAGGAGAAAAGCCTTTTACACGTAGAGGCATTCTATCCACCGTAAATAGCCTTTATGATCCCCTAGGATTTGTATCACCTGTGACAATAAGAGGCAAGGTCTTAGTTCGAGAACTGTCATCTGGAAAAAGTGAATGGGATGCATTGCTTCCACAAGAGAGACTAGGTGAGTGGGTTCAATGGACAGAATCCTTGCAAGCATTAGAGCACCTAAAGATAGACCGATGCTATGTGCCAAAGTCTTTATCATCAGCTTGCAGGAAAGAACTGTGCATCTTCTCAGACGCATCTACCACAGCTATAGGTGCAGTAGCCTACTTGAAATTAATTGATGCAGAAAATGTGTGTCATGTTGGATTCGTCATGGGAAAGTCCAAATTAAGCCCCAAACCAGCCCACACTATTCCTCGTTTAGAGTTGTGTGCTGCTGTGCTAGCAGTTGAAATGTCTGAACTAATCACAGATGAACTAGACACTGACTTGGATGCTGTAACATTCTTCACTGATAGCAAGACTGTCCTAGGATACATTTGCAGCACCACTAGGAGGTTCCATCTGTATGTCTCCAATAGGGTGAATAGAATCAGGCAATCTTCACACCCAGACCAGTGGTTCTATGTATCTACAGAGCAAAACCCTGCAGATTATGCCACTAGACCTACTCAAGCAGCATGCCTTCAGAACTCTATATGGTTCTCAGGCCCATCCTTCCTGTACCAACCACACTGTGAGCAAATAGACACTGCTAATGCTTATCCACTCATAGAGCCCGAAGCTGACCCCAAAATCAGATCAGAAATTACGAGTTTCAGCACCAAAGCTTCTGAAGCCACACTTCACCCACATTGCTTTGATAGGTTTTCTTGCTGGAAGATACTAGTTAAGACCCTAACCAGACTCATCCATGTCGCTAAAACTTTCCGGATAGAAACCAACAGCGATCAAGTCAGAAGGTGGGAAAGTTTCCATGAACAGGCCAATCTAGTAGAGCTGGCTCAAGCAAAGTCTGTTATAATTTCTTCTGTTCAAAACAAACATTTCCAGAAGGAAATTGACAGCATCAAAAAACAAAAGACGTTCCCAAAACAAAGCCGTCTTAGGAAGCTTAGTCCTTTTCTAGACAAGAATGGGTTGTTGAGAGTAGGTGGACGTTTGTCTCTTGCTGAAATTTCAGAGGAAGAGAGACAGCCTGTCATCATACCTTATGATCACCACATTGCGGCACTGCTTGTTAGGTACTATCACAAACAAGTAGTTCACCAAGGGCGACACATCACAGAAGGTGCAATTAGATCCGCAGGTTTCTGGATTCTTGGTGGCAAACGCTTGGTATCAGCTGCTATACACAAATGTGTCATCTGTCGCAAGCTGCGGGGAAGATTACAAAGTCAAAGGATGGCAGAGCTACCAGAGGACAGAGTAATTGCTCAACCACCTTTCACCAATGTGGGCTTAGATGTATTTGGTCCATAGTCTGTTTTAACCCGTCGCACTAGAGGAGGCAGTGCGGACAGTAAACGATGGGCAGTCCTTTTTACTTGTTTGTCCACCCGAGCTGTACACATAGAGCTACTTGAAGCCATGTCAACATCAAGCTTTATTAACGCTTTGAGGAGATTCTTCTCAATTCGTGGCCCAGCAAAACTGCTCCGTTCTGACAGAGGAACAAACTTTGTGGGAGCCTGCAAAGAACTTAACATTTGTGACAGTGAATCACAATTACAAGACTTTCTACAAGACAGAGGATGTACATGGGTTTTTAATCCTCCACACTCCTCACATATGGGTGGTGTCTGGGAGAGACTTATAGGTATTGCTAGACGAATCTTGGATGCTATGTTGCTACAAACCAAACCTGCTCACTTGACCCATGAGACGTTAAGCACCTTTATGGCAGAGGTTTCAGCTATTATGAATGCCAAGCCTATAGTTCCTGTGTTTTCAGACCCAGATACTCCTATGGTCCTTACCCCAGCAATGTTGTTGACTCAAAAGGTGAACTCTTTGTCTGCTCCATCTGGAACCATAAGTACAACAGAAGTTCATGCAAAACAATGGAAGCAAGTACAATGCTTGGCAGACACCTTTTGGAAAAGATGGAAGAGGGAGTATCTGTCAAATTTGCAACGCCGCAGGAAATGGACTGAGGATCGCCCAAATGTAAAAGTGGGTGATGTTGTTCTGTTAAAGGACAACCAAGAGAGCAGAAATGAGTGGCCCGTAGGACTTATTGTCAATGCTCTACCAAGCAGAGATGGCAAGGTCAGAAAGGTGGAGGTCAAGATTGTGAAAAATGAGACCACCAGAATTTATCTCAGACCTGTAACTGACATTATAGTTTTGATCTCGGACTAGCTAGGATTTCATTTTCTTGTTTATATGTTTTTCTGCATAGCAGTGGTATTTATGTAATGACATAATAAATTATGCCAGGCAGGGAGTGTTCTGCCCATAGCATCATAATAATATGTGCTATGTGCTGTTACAGATTATATTGCAATGTTGGTTTGACATTGTTGCCATCTAGTGGCCAGAGTTAGTTATTATTTTGTCACAGGAAAAGGAATTCCTTCACAGTTAAGGCAGTAACCTTTAACCTGGAACTGTATTTCCTTCATTTCATGTCTGCTCTCTGATCCAAGTAGACTGCATGTAGAAGAGCTCCTGTCTATTCTTGGACTAATGGTGGAATTGTCTGTGAGTACTTTCACTGGTAGAGTGAGGCTGCTCTATAATGTTTTAATGTACTGACACATATGTTTGTTTATGCTTATGTTGTAGTTTTACAAAGTTATTCGGAAAAAGAATACATACAGATTTGATGTCTCCCGTTTCTTGACTTCTGAATTATTGTTAAGCTGTCTGACTAGTGTTATACAACAGTTCAATAAAGCGAAGCAGGACAGGCTCTGTTTACATCACATGATCAGCTGTCATTGGCTTACAGCTGATCACGTGGTAAGGAGTCAGGAGACATTTTAAAAAACTTTTTTACAAATTACATTTTATTTTATTTTTTTAATTAGCATTTTAGTGTAAATATGAGATCTGAGGTCTTTTTGACCCCCAGATCTCAGATTTCAGAGGTCCTGTCATGCTTTTTTTCTATTACAAGGTATGTTTACATTCCTTGTAATGGAAATAAAAGTGACACAATTTTTTTGATTTTTTTTAAAGATTAGTGTACAAACAAAAAATAAAAGGTAAAATAAAAAAAATAAAAATTAAACGCGCCCTGTCCTGCTGAGCTCGTGTGCAGAAGTGAATGCATACGTGAGCAGTGCCCGCATATGAAAACGGTGTTCAAACCAAACATGTGAGGTATCGGCGCGATTGGTAGAGCAAGAGCAATAATTCTAGCTCTAGACTTTCTCTGTAACTCAAAACATGCAACCTGTAGAATTTTTTAAATGTCGCCTATGGAGATTTATAAGGGTAAATGTTTGTCGCCATTCCATGAGCAGGCGCAATTTTGAAGCGTAACATGTTGGGTATCAATTTACTCGACGTAACATTATCTTTCACAATATAAATCTTATTAAATTTTTTCCAAAAAAAGTGCGCTTGTAAGACCGCTGCGCAAATACGATGTGATAGAAAGTATTGCAACCATCGCCATTTTATTCTCTAGGGTGTTAGAAAAAATATATATATAATGTTTGGGGGTAATTTTCTAGCAAAAAAACGTTTTTAACTTGTAAACACCAAATCTCAGAAAGAGGCTCAGTCCTTAAGTGGTTAACCTGTTCCTGGGTATATTTGACCCGCTAAATCCAAAAATGGCACCAATTTTCCCTTATCAGCCCAACGTTTTGAGCATAAATTCCATATGCCACTCTTCACTCTGGTCGCCCGTCAAAAATCAGGATATAAATATAGCCAATTACGTCAGAATGATTCAGGCAGCACCGTTGTGAAGTAGCCATAACCTGTAAAGGGCTCGATCTGTAAAAATTAAACGATTGTGTAGCAATATACACACCTCCTCATATACGATCATAACTGTAATACAATTAACGTACACTTTAGAATCCAATGTTTCCGATATTAATGTGATTCTAAAGTCTTGTTTTTTTTTCTTTAAAAATAATGAACATGTTATACTTACCTGCTCTATGTAATAGTTTTGCACAGAGCAGCCCAGATCCTCTTCTTCTTGGGTCCCACTTTGGCGCTCCTGGCCCCTCCCACCTATCGAGTGCCCCCACAGCAAGCAGCTTGCTTTGGTGGCACCCGAGCCAATTTGCAGCTCTGCATGTCCATTCAGACACGGAGCCGTGGTTTGGCCCCGCCCCCTCTCTCTCCTGATTGGCCAACTGACTATGATTGACAGCAGTGGGAGCCAATGCGCCGCTGCTGTGTCTCAGCCAATCAGAAAGGAGAATCCCGGACGGCCAAGGCACATCACTGGATAGAGATGGGCTCCGGTAAGAATTAGGGGGGCTGAGGGCGGCTGCTGCACACAGAAGGCTTTTTATCTTTTATCATAGAATGCATTAAGATAAAAAAAAAACTTCTGCCTTTACAACCACTTTAAATTACAATTTGAAGTATGTAGACACTCTTAGAGCCCATTCACACAGGGACGACTTTGGATCCGACTTCAAGTCGCCCCTAGTCATCTCAAATCGCGCTGCATGAGAAAATCAATATAAGTGAATGGAGCCGTCTTAATGCACACTACTGCAGCCGGTCCGACTTCAGAAAATGTTCCTGTACTACTTCAATCCGACTTCTAGACGACTTGTAGGCAACTTGTACCCATTGATTTCAATGGAAGTCGCCTCAGAAGTCGGATCACTGTCTTAACAGAAGCAACAATACAGGAAGAGAACATACATTTCTCATGCAAACCCCTCCCACAGAGCTGATTCTTGTTTGATTGGCCACTGGAAAGCCTCCTGTCCTGGAGGCAACTTGTAGTTGCCTTGTAAGTTGCCTCAATATATCTGCAAACTTGTACACAAAAACACAAACTAGGAAACAAAAGAACAAGTTGATCAGCAAGATCTTTTCAAAAACTGTCTAGAAAATTATATACATTCGACTATATCTAAGAAACTATAGCTGATGCAGTCTCTCCAATACAATTTTCGGAATCAGCACCCCAAATTACCCTCCAATAACAGGTCTAACAAGCAAGGCATTTAGCAAGGCAAATTACATTTTCTGGGGGCATTATGTACATCCGTGTACAGGCTGCCGTATAGCATTAAATATTACAGAAGGTTACCACAGTTACAGATTGAAAAGAAAATTAAATTTTTAATAACATTACATTACAATATGGCTTGTGTGGCAGTTGTGTATGCTATATTTTGTATTTACCGTAGCTATTATTGTATTATTCAGACAGACTCTATCTAATTTAGTAAGGCACAAAAGTTTTTATTATTTATGACTGTAAAACAATGTCTTTGAGCTGACTATAAGATTTATCTTTGGTAAAAGGACTCAATTATAAATGGATAGGTTTGGATGTGTTAGGAAGAGATCAGATCTTCAGTGGATTGTTTCTGAATGTCTGGCCATAAAGTGTACATGACCAATTTAATCCTCCACATACAAAGCACATTTTTCAATTAGGCCTAGTATAAGAAAAATGTCCATTAAGCAACATAATATAGCAAGGAAACTTAAATTCCCAGGGGATGAGTCCAGCAATGACAGCCTCTGCATTCTCACAGTAGAGCTTTCCATTTATATTTATTTCTTATTTTCAAAGAGTAATGATAAAGCAGCACCACCTTCTGGTAAAGAAAAGAAACAACATCAAATGTGCAGTATACAGTACTAGGAGATGCAAAGTGGTTACATTTCCAAAAGCGCCTTAATCCCAAACATATACAAAATGGAATAAAGAACCTGATTTACTAACGTGTGAAGGAAATGCGACAGTGTTCATGTCAAATTTCAAAAATGTTCAAATGTTTAAAGTGCACACAGAACACTTCAATTCATACTAGGTTCTCTTTCTCGCACCTTAGTAAATAGTGTCACACTAAAGCCCCATACACACTATTAGATTTTCTGCAGATTTTTGTCTTCAGATTTACCAAAACCATATAATATGAGGTCAAACCTTAAGTGTTTCAATTTGTATGCAATCAGGCAGGCCCTTGCACTACATGGTTTTGGTAAATCTGAAGACAAAAATCTGCAGAAAATCTAATAACGTGTATGGGGTCTAAGGCTGGCCATACATGGTCGAATTTCGAAATACTTTTCTTTTGAAAATCAGAAATTTTGTGATCCAGTGATCCCACCATTGAATTTCGAAATTCGACCAACCAAGCCTTCAGTTTCACCTTACAGAAAATACTTTTCGTGGCTGGGAATATTTTGTTTGTGGGAATTTTCTTTTCTCGCACCCATGCGCACTTCTTTTTTGATTACATTTTTCACATGATTCTCCCATCATTGATTAAAAAATCATTTGCTTTTCAAAAAAATTCCAACATGCCCGATTACTCAAATTTGATAGCCGCAAGAAAACCGGCTGAGGGTGCGAAATTTGAACGAAAATTCTTAGATAAGATTTTCGAAAGAAAATTCTTTTGAAATTCGACCCATGTATGGCCTGCCTTAGGCAAATAGAAGTATAAATATAAATGTACTGTGGCATTTGGGAAGTGGATAAATATTCATTTTTTCCCATCTTAAAACAGAAATGGTTGTTGCAGAGTATAATTGCTGGGTGCAGCAATTCAGATCAGACGTTGTGGAGTAACAGGAACTGGCTTTGTTATTGGAACATAACCACACTAGCAAAGATGTCACCTCCCATGGTAAAAAGAAACCAACAAGTACAGCACTATGTACAGGAAATACAACACATCATAGAAAATGTATAGCATATCACTGAGCATTAGCGACATCTAGTGTCCTGTTTGTGAACTGCAATCAATAGGCTAAGCTGAAAGTTGTTGTATCTCCAACAATGGTTTAGTGTTTATTGCATACAAATCTGTAGTACACTAAAAAATTCAACGTGTAATCCTTATTGAATTGCAGTTTAGTGCAAAATTGATTTTGGAACTGCTCAAAAAACAAAACAAAGCTATTTTTGCTAATAAATATCACATGTAGAGCTTCGCCATGTACCATTTTCTCACAGCACAGGTTACGCATAAGTCAAACAGACATAAATCTGAATAACTTTAGTGTACGGTAATTTCATAGTACAATAGTGTACTGTTAGCTATTGCCCCAAGAAGTTGTTTTGAAAGTCTGCCGTTTTCAGCCATTTAAAAGTATAATTTTACTCTGAATTTTGCTAATCTAATTGAGTGACAACCTGACCATATAGTGGCAGAAGAAGATTACAACAAGGTGATGATAAACAGACTAGGACATTTTGGATGATCTCAGCTTCAGCAGAGGCGAGCTTAAATAAAATAGTAGTTTGGATCGTTGGACAATTTTTTACAAGATTTATCTACATCCCTCTAAAATTATAAATGTTGTCAGTTTATTATATCCTTGCAAACATCTTCTGTTATTGAAGCTGCCGGCATTAAGAATATGAGGGGCGACAGGAGGCAGGTATTACTTCTGCCTCATGAAGAATTTTTTTCAACATGTCACAGAATTTTCAGAGCTCAAGCCATAAGTATTTGGCACACATACTGCATTGTGTATGCCTCAAAGCAGATTGCAACTGAACTGATGGATACAGTCGGCATGGTGGCTTTATTACCAGCCTGAACAGAGCAACAACCAAACTCTACTGGGCAAAAATGGAACAAACAATAAATGTTTCCACGTTCAGAATTATCTTTTTGAAGGTTTAATGAAGGGAAGACACACCAGTAGAAATCAATTCAATATATGCACTCTTATTTTGATTGTTCCAGAATATTCCTTTCGTGGCAGGCCATCCATAGAAGGCGCACGGGTGCTGCCTCCCCTACCCATGCGTCCGCCCCCTGATCTACATATCAGTGGTGCCGGACCATGGTGCCCGGGGTGTTTTTTTGAAGCACCTGATTAGAGCCAGAGGCTCTAATAGGCTTCAAAAAAAGGTTGGCTCGGAGCGCAGAGCATTGCGCTTCGAGCCCACCCAGTTTTGTGACGATAAGCAAATTAATTTTCGCTATTATCACACTAAAGTTCCTCCCCGCCAATTAGGAGGCAGGTCTGTGAGATCTGTTTCCCAATTGGCCAAAGCGTCAGGCGATCCTATTGGATGCGTAGTGCTTTGGCAGAAGAGGAGATATGCAGTGGAGGAAGCTGGAGGAGCAGACACTGGAGCCGCAGCCGCATGTCATTAAAATATACACGTCAGATCCATCAACGGTGCTCAGCATCAGCAAATCACAGTGTTGTATGGAGGAAATTGTATCTCCTATAAACTGTATATATGTTCTATTTCATTTCCGTTCCGCCAGGGGGGGGGTGTTGTTTGTTTGCCGCCGCCCCAACCCAAAAGAAGAACCCACCAATCGCCACTGCTTTGGGTTAAATGATCAAATGTAAGGTGCAGGCTGTTTTTTCTCATAGCAAACAGGTCCATCTTTTTCTTTCATTCCATAGTCAGTTTCTGAAGACTTTGGAGCTGACTGTAGAAGAATGATGGTGTCCTGGCTAACTGTGTAGTAATAACTGTATGGCTTGGATAACATGCAGACAATTAGCATTTAGATTTCTTTCTAGCTTCCTGCGATAAATGATGACAAAAAGCTTAGAGAAGTTGTAAACCTCACACATGAAATATGAACAAAGCATATCCCTCTATACCGTGTACTTGTCTCAATCAAGAGCACTAAGTGTCATTTCTGTCTGCTGCTTTGTTTCTCTGCTATCTACATGTAGCGGTGCACTGGCACGAGTTCAGAAGATTCACACATCACCCTGTTGTCTGACCATCCATTCATCCATTTTTTTTTTAGACACAATGAAAAGTCACTAGAGTTGGAAAGGATATAATGACATAGGATGCCCATAACACTTTAGCACATTAGAAAATTCCATTTGAGAAATAAGGCACAACTGCGTCACTACAGACTATTGTTCCTTTGATGCTGCATTGACATTTGCAGAGTATCACTTTAATATTCCTTAGTAAAGCCTTTGCTGCAATCTATTCCTGAATTCCTTGCGAAGAGTCACTCTGAATAACTCTTCAGCACATGGACAGTTACTCAAATGCTGGCACTGAGTCAGAAGTGTAGCCACACACCTCCCCCCGACGACCCAGTACCTTAACAGCATATGGTAACCGGTGGACTACTAGGCCCAGATAGTTCACTACTGCAGAAGCTGAGTTCCCCGGCCACAGCCATCCGCACTAAATTAATAGATTCCTCCGGTTCCATCACTTGCTGTAGTGTACCCACTGACCTTCTCCATGGTCCCTGGTCCATGGAAGAAACGTGGTTCAACCGCACAGTCCAGCAGTAACAGTCCCAATACTCCTTTCTCTTTATCCTGAATTACTCCTCTGCGGTGTAGAAGAAGAACGGTCTTCCGGTGGGACCTTATCCTCAGCACCTGGTAGGCCCCAGGCCCCAGGCAGGGGGCCTCCACACAGAAACACTACTGCTCCATCTTCTTTCCTCTCATTACTCCTCTCCAGTGGCATGTTACCTCAGCTTTTATAGGAGGCCCACCCCCTGCCAATCCTAGTTGGGGATTGGTCAGAGCTCCCACTCAAGCTGCCTGCCACTCCAATCCCAGGCCCTGCCTCCTTTCTCTGTACATTCTCCCCAGAGACAGGGGAGGCGCCTCAGAACTAGAGCACAGGTGGCCACACCCACTGCTGCACTAAAACACTCCCAGTCCCAGATCAAAACAAACAGGCCTAGTAATATGCACAGGCCTGCCTAGATTTGCCTATACTAGAACCTGAGACATAAAAACCCCATTATAGCACCTACCGAAAGGTAGTGGGTGCTACACACATGAATCATTTCTGACAAATTTTCCTGACACCAAAAGAAAAAAGGTGATGGGGGGGATCTCTACCAGATTGACAGCCTCCAGCTCAGTTCCTGGTAGGGTTGCCACCTCATCCTTTTAAACCCGAACACATATGAATTACACAGGTTCTGAGGATAATTTAGTGCAGATAAGGCACAAAGTGAGTTTAATTACCACCTTAATCAGCCACAGAACCTGTGTAATTCATATGTGTTCGGGTTAAAAGGGATGAGGTGGCAACCCTAGTTCCTGGGTGGAGGTGGGTGGGTGTCTCTCTTCCCTTCAATCAGCTCTCAGAGCTCTCCTCGCTGAGCTCTCCTCGCAGAGTGTAACTTCGTGTCTCAGTCCCGCTTTTAAATTCAGCACTTGGAATGGATGTAGAGAAGAGAAGACTGCACATAGACAGGTACAACTTATGTAGGAGGATTTGTTTCACCTCTGTGTATAACCTGAGGCCAGTCACTTTATCGAGTATAGGTATGGGATTATAACCACTTTAAATAATGACCCCGTACCAATCAGCGTCCTGCCTGGGTTTGAAAATAGATAAAAAAGTGTGCTGCTGCTCTAACTTTTCCCCCAATAATGTCATCCAGGGACAGCAAAAGTACAATGTAGAAGGCAGGGATGGCCTATATCGACTTGCCTCACTTGTCATTGTGTTCAGGATTCTGTCCCTAATGAGAGCTCAGTCATGTCCTTGTTTCACTTGTTTCATCACTTTCAATTCAGCCTAGCTGCATATGATAACTCTAAGGCCCCTTTCACACGGAGGTCCGTTCAGGTCCGCCTGTCAGTTTTTTAGGCGGACCTGAAACGGATCCTCCATGTACCCCTATGGAAGCACGGATGTCAGCGGTGACATGTCCGCTCCGCTCCGAAAAAGTGTGACGGAGGAAAATCCTATTTTTCCTTCCGTCTGCGGAGCGGATCGGATGACAACGGACTCTACGGTCCGTCGTCATCCGATTCCCCATAGGGGAGAGCGGCGCTCTGACAGGGCGGTCCCTGCACAGTGTGCGGGGACCGCCCAGTCATCCGTCGGCTCAGCTGGGATCAACGGAGTGATCCCCGCTAAGCAAACGGAGCTTCACGGGGCGGATCTTCACGGATCCGCCCTGTGTGAAAGAGGCCTTAAGGGAAAGATAACAAGCTTGTAGCCTAGAGAACAAAAAAAAAAACACTTTCTTCATTCCTGGCAGCCGTATATTTTGCTTTTCGCAGCAGCTGCCTAATGTCACCACTAGAGGGAGCTGAAGGGATGAAAAAAGACAGATGGCTTGATTATCCAAATACAAAGTCCATTTCTCTTCCCATCAGTGACCAGAAGAAGCTGCTACAAAAAAAGAAATGTCACCACAGCCTCAGCTTTAAGGCTGAAATACCCATGTCTTAGGCCCCTTTCACACTGGGGCGTTTTTCATGTGGTTTAGCGCTAATTTATTGGCGCTATTATACCGCATGAAAAAATCATGCCCTTTAGCCTTCAATGTGAAAGCCCGAAGGCTTTCACACTGAAGCGGTGCGCTAGCAGGACCGCTCCAAAAGTCCTGCTAGCCGCTTCTTTACAGCGGTAAAGGAGCGGTGTGTTCACCGCTCCTTTACCGCGGTCTCCCATTGAAATCAATGGGACAGCGCGGTAATACCGCCCGCAAACCGCGGCAATAGCCGCGGTTTGCGGGCGGTATTAACCCTTTTTTGGCCGCTAGCGGGGGTTAAATTCACCCCCCTAGCGACCGCATACCGCGGTAAGAACGACGGTATAGCAGCGCTGAAAATCGCGCTGCTATACCGCCACCGCTCCTGCCCGCCCCAGTGTGAAAGGGGCCTTACTGGTTATCAGCAAAACAGACAACCTTTCCAATGAACTTATTTAAGCAAGATGCAAGGAAGATAGAATAGGTGCATAAAAGGCACTATTATTTTTATTTTTTTTAAAGCTGTAGCTAGAAGAAATCTACTATCCAGATACCGGTACCTTATGCCATGTTACTTTTCCAATTATCCTGGAATTACCTTCTTAAGGGTCTTCCAAGCAAATGATAGGAAGAAAAAAGGGGGCCTTAACCTAGATTACTCAGAAATGAGACAGCCGGAAGGATTTGCCCCCTTAATGACCAGGCCATTTTTTGCGATACGGCACTGCATCGCTTTAACTGACAATTGCGTGGTTGTGCGACACTGTACCTAAATTGACATCCCTTTTTTCCATCAAATAGAGCTTTCTTTTGATGGTATTTGATCACCTCTGCGTTTTTTTTTTTTTTTTGCGTTATAAACAAAAAAAGACTGACATCTTTGAAAAAAAACTAATAATATTTTTTACTTTTTGCTATAATAAATATCCCCAAAAAAACAAAATTTCTTCATCAGTTTAGGCCAATATGTATTCTTCAAAATATTTTTGGTAAAAAAAAATAAAAACTATCACAATAAGTGGATATTGATTGGTTTGCGCAAAAGTTATAGCGTCTACAAAATAGAGGATAGATTTACAGCATTTTTATTATTTTTTTTTACTAGTAATGGCGATGATCAGCGACTTTTAGCGGGACTGCGACATTGCGGTGGACAGATCTGACACTTTTTTGGGACCATTGACATTTATACAGCGATCAGTGCTAAAAAATAGCCACTGATTACTGTATAAATGTCACTGCCAGTGAATGGGTTAACATTAGGGGGCAATCAAGGGTTTAAGTGTTCCCTAGGGAGGTGCTTCTAACTGTGGGGGCAGTGTATTGACTGGAGGAGGAAACAGATCGCTGTTCCTAATCACTAGGAACAGCAGATCTGTCTATCATCCCCTGACAGAATGGGGATCTGTCTGTTTACATTGACAGATCCCTGTTCTGTCTCTCGCAGGAGCGATCGTGGGTGGCCGGCGGACATAGTGGCTGCCGGCCATACGCATCGGCGTCGCGGGCGCCCCCCTAGTGGTCTTAAAGCAGCCGACGCACAATGACAGCGATTCGCACAGGAGAGCCAACCTGCCGCAGTACAACTGCGGTGGCTGGTCCTTAACTGGTTAAAATAATAAACATGTTATACTCATCTGCTCTGTGCAATGGTACTGCAGAGAGCGGCCCTGATTCTCCTCTTCTGGGCTCCCCGCCAGCGTTATTGGCTTCTGCTCTTCTCCAAGTGCCCCCATAGCAAGCAGCTCTCGGCTCCTGCTGCTGTCATTCACAGCCAGTGAGCCAATGAGGAGAGAGGGGGTGGGGCCAAGTTGCGGCTCTGTGTGTGAGTAGGCTCAGAAGCAAGTCTGCCTGGGTTCCTCTATAGCAAGCTGCTGTGGGGAAACACAGAAGGAGGGAGAGGCCAGGAGCAGCGGTGGAGGACCCAAGAAGAGGAGGATCGGGGCTGCTCTGTCCAAAACCACTGCACAGAGCAGGCAAGTATAATTATTTATTATTATTTTAATGAAAACCTTTTGAAGCTTTAATATCACTTTAAGGTTAAAAACATTTTGGCTGGGGCGGCGTGTCCAAGATGGCGAAGTGAGCGGCTGCTTTCTGCTCGAGCTCCGCCAGGAAGTCTGCTAATCTCCAGATCCAGGCACTTTCTCCTCTCCCTACACCCTCCCGCTTCTCCTGAATGAGGAGGCGAATGTCTGGAGCGTCTGCCGGCAAGGGGAAGAAGTTCAAATTCCCGGCATTGGTGGACGAACGGCTGCCTCTCCCTCCCGCCCACGTGAAGACTCGCGCCACTCGAGGCTCCAGCAAGGCCTCCCAAACAGCCCCGATGGCGGCTCCAGACTCCCGTCCTCCGTGGCTGGTGGAGGTGATGGCGGAGGTAATGTCGGCCATAGCGACGTGCCAATCAACCCTAACGGCGAAAATTGAAGCCGTCCAGCTGGATGTTGGTCTATTGCGACAGGACATGGACAAGCTGCGATCCCGCGTGACGGAGATGGAGCAGAGGGCCGGCGCTGCAGAAGATGATGTCCTGGAACACTCCGCAGCCATCCGCACCCTCCAATCTAAGGTGAAGGCCCTAGAATATAGAGCGGAGGATGCGGAGAACAGAAACAAAAGGAACAACCTCCGTATCGTAGGCCTAGCGGAGGGAGCAGAGGGGAACCACCCGACAACTTTCGTGGAGGACCTGCTACGCACGCTACTGCCTGATGCTCGTCTGTCCCCCTAATATGTCGTGGAGGGGGCCCACCGAGTGCCTCCGAAGCCGGCTCCAGCGGGGGGCCCGCCGCGGACCCTGATCCTCCGGGTCCTGAATTTCCGTGACAGGGATGAGATCCTTCGGGCCTCCAGACTCCTGGGTGATCTCCGACACCAGAACAACAGACTGCTCATCTTCCCTGACTATTTGGTGGAAACGCAGAAAATGCGCAAATCCTTTGACCAGGTGAAGGCAGCCATGCAGGCTAGAAACATCTGATATAGTATCCTGTTTCCAGCGCGCCTCAGAGTCCAAGATGGCGAATCCACGCGCTTCTTCAACTCTCCTCGTGAGGCCTCGGTGTGGCTGGAGTCCCTGCCGAGAGATCGCTGACCCTTGTAAGCGTGAGTGTGCCTCTTTAATTCAGATTGTGTGTCTCCCCGGTCCCCCCCGCTCTGTCGGATGCCCCTGACGGAGCCATGCCATCCCACCTAGCTGTGGACCCTGTGTTTGGCGGGACTCTCTGGTAGCTGCCCTGGGTTGCCCCCTGTGTTCGGGTTGCGGGTCACCCCATAATGCTCCGGTCACCATTTCCACCTTGTTCCTCTCCCCCCTTGCTTGCATTTGTGACAATTGCTCTCTCAGCTCCTCAGGGACGCTTTGCTGAATGTGTGGGGGAGAGGGCTGGAGACTTTTCAGGGACCGGGAGAAGAGACACACGAGAGACCTGTGTTGCACCTGTTGTGCCTTTTGAAACCACCAACTGTTTAACAATGTGCCCCTGACGGAGTCAGGAGTTGACAAAGTGCTTTTCCTCCAAAGGAGGTATAGTGGATCAGAATGTACTGAGTTACACCTGCCTGGCCTGGATCGCATTATACTTGTTGGCCAAGACCATGCACACCCCTTTTCTTTTTTTTTTTTTTCTTTCTCCTTTTGACACTTTGTTGGGCTTTCCCCCCTGGTTGACTGACTGACCTGGTGGATGCCACGGAGCGTTGTTCTCATAAGCTCGCTCCCGCCCCCCAGGTGTCTTTGTCTCTGGAAGGGCGACTTCACCGCTTGCACAGGCCCTCCCTTGGCGGCCGGCGAGCCGAATTGGGACTAGGGTTGAAGACCCTCCTCAGTTTTGGGAGGATGGGTGGGGTGGGGGGGGGATGTTCGGCCCTGGAGTGGCTGGTTTCAGTTTGTTTATGGGGTTACTTTTTGTTCATTGTTTTGTTTTGCCTTACTTTTATGTTCAGACAATCATTGTTTCAGCATTGCACGGTTCTCAGGTGTGTCCGTCCCGGGTCCTGAGGCTAGATCCGAGAGCAGGTATGGCCACTTATCCTTATCTGTATTGTATATCCACCGCCCATGTCCATGCTTAATATCATGTCATGGAACACTAGGGGGCTGAACTCGCCCACGAAACGTTCCCTTGTATTTCAGTTCCTTAAGTCACACAACCCGCACATTTGTGTGCTACAGGAAATGCACCTGATGGGGAGCAGGACTCTTACCCTTAAAAAACCCTGGGTGGGACACCATTATCACTCTACATATTCTAGCTTTGCCAGGGGTGTCAGTGTTCTGGTGCTTAAGTCCCTTCCGTTTAGGCTTTTGGATCTAGTCCTGGATCCCGACGGTAGGTATGTTATAGTCCACGCTAGGATTCATTCCTTGACTTGGACCATTGTGGGCTTGTACCTGCCTCCCCCGGCCTCGCTGGCCCTGTTAAATCAGGTGACGAGTAAAATTGCTGAATTTGCCTCTGATAACACAGTTCTATTGGGTGATTTCAATCTGGTCCCTGACCCTGGACTGGACAGGATGTCGTCTGCGGGACAGGCCTGCTCTGGTCTGGCCGGCTGGGCGGACACGTACGGGCTGACGGATGTGTGGAGGTGGAGGAACCCTCGGACCCGGGCCTATACGTGCCACTCGGCGTCCCACAAGACGTTCTCCCGCATCGATTTGGTATATGTGGGTGCTCCTGTTTTGTCGAGGGTCACGGATATACGGATTCTGCCCAGAGGAATCTCGGACCATGCTCCGTTACTCCTGTCCTTGGATCTCTCCTTGGGTCCGATGCTTACCTTGTGGAGACTATCCAGATTTTGGATCTCGGATACTGAGGTGGATGGCCAGTTTGGAACGGAGATGGCCGGCTCACAAAGGAGGTTCTCCGCCTTCGTACCTCTCTCACTCAGAAGAAATTGTTAGCGCAATCCCAGAGAATATTTGAACAGGAGGAGAGGTCGGGAAGGCTTCTCGCCTGGCTCTCTAGGGAGCAGGCGGGGGGTCTGAGCATTTCACAGATCAAGGACCATACCGGGGAGGTAGTACACACTCCGGCGGAAATTAACCTCTGCTTTGCTGAGTATTACCGAGCCCTTTACTGTTCTAGGGTGGATTATAGGGAAGATGACCTGACAAACTACCTAGCAGATATTGACATACCGGTTCTTACGCCCAAATACCGAGATAAACTTGATGCCCCCATCACGGAGACGGAGATCCTGAAGGCACTGAAGTCCATGCAGTCGGGCAAGACTCCGGGGCCGGATGGCATTCCGGTAGAATTTTATAAGCATTATGCTACGAACCTTGCCCCTAGATTGCAGACCCTGTTTTCTGCATCGGTGGAACTGGGGGGGCTTCCAGACACTATGAAGGAGGCAGTCATTGTGGTGATTCCCAAGCCAGGGAGGGACCCCTTGATCTGCTCATCGTATCGCCCCATCTCTCTCCTGAATGTAGACGCAAAAATACTGGCCAAAGTTTTGGCCTCAAGGTTGAACACAGTCATCACGCCCCTGATCCACCCTGACCAAACGGGGTTCATGCCGGGGAGGGGTACAGACATAAATATCCGCCGTCTCCTTACCCACATTGATAGAGCAGGCGCGGGCTCGGTGGGGGTGGTGGCCTCTCTCGACGCAGAGAAGGCCTTCGACTCCGTCAAGTGGGGTTACCTGTGGAAGGTTTTTCAAGCTTTGGGTTTGGCCCGGGCTTTATGCAATGGGTTTGCATGCTCTACACTAACCCCTCAGCTAGGATCCGCACTAATGGTTATCTCTCTGAGGCTTTCCCACTGGCCCGGGGCACGCGGCAGGGGTGCCCTCTCTCTCCGGGTCTCTTTGCACTTACACTGGAGCCGCTGGCGATACAGCTGAGGGCGGAGGGGAGGGTGCGCGGGATCCAGGTAGGACCTATTGAAGAGAAGCTGTCACTCTATGCAGATGACACCCTACTCTATTTGGAGGATGCCTCGTCATCGCTGCAAACGGCATTGGAGATGTTTGACAGCTTTGGACGATACTCTGGGATACGCATTAACTGGGACAAGTCGGTTCTGTTCCTGCTGCATCCCACTTCCCTGAGGGCCTCATTGAACACCCCGCTCAAATGGGTCACTGAGTTCACCTACCTGGGCATTAGAGTTACAGGCAAAACGAAGGATTACATAGGTACCAATATACAACCCAGTGGCGGCTGGTGCTCAAAATTTTTGGGGGGGGGGGGCAAACAAACTGAAAAAAAAATAAAAATCAATTGCCGCCACTGTGCCCATTAAACGCAGCCACTGTGCCCAAACGCCATCAGTTTGCCCCCTCAAATACAGCCAGTTTGTTTCCATATACAGCCAGTGTGCCCCCATATATATACAGCCAGTGTGCCCCCATATACAGCCAGTGTGCCCCCATATACAGCCAGTGTGCCCCCATATATATATATATATATATAGCCAGTGTGCCCCCATATACAGCCAGTTTGTCCCCATATATATAGCCAGTGTGCCCCCATATACAGCCAGTGTGTCCCCATATATATAGCCAGTATACCCCAATATACAGCCAGTTCCCCCCAAATGCAGCCAGTTCCCCCCCCATATACAGCCAGTTCCCCCCAAATGCAGCCAGTTTGTCCCCCATATACAGCCAGTTCCCCCAAATGGAGCCAGTTTGTCCTCCATATACAGCCAGTTCCCCCCAAATGCAGCCAGCGTGTCCCCCATATACAGCCAGTTCCCCCCAAATGCAGCCAGTTTGTCCCCCATATACAGCCAGTTCCCCCAAATGCAGCCAGTTTGTCCCCTATATACAGCCAGTTCCCCCCAAATACAGCCAGCGTGTCCCCCATATACAGCCAGTTCCCCCCAAATGCAGCCAGTTTGTCCCCCATATACAGCCAGTTCCCCCCAAATGCAGCCAGCGTGTCCCCAATATACAGCCAGTTCCCCCCATATTCAGCCAGTTTGTCCCCCATATTCAGCCAGTTTGTCCCCCATATTCAGCCAGCTCCCCCTATATTCAGCCAGTTTGTCCCCCATATTCAGCCAGTTCACCCCATATTCAGCCAGTTTGTCCCCCATATTCAGCCAGTTCCCCCCATATTCAGCCAGTTCCCCCCATATTCAGCCAGTTTGTCCCCCATATTCAGCCAGTTCCCCCCAAATGCAGCCAGTTTGTCCCCCATATTCAGCCAGTTTGTGCCCCATATTCAGCCAGTTTATCCCCCAAATGCAGCCTGCCCCCCCCCCCAGCCCTGCACTTACCTTCCTCGGTCCACGCCGTCCTCGATGTGTTCTCCCGCCCTCGATGTCGCTTCAGCCAATCAGGTTACCGGTAACCAGATCCGGTGAACCTGATTGGCTGAAACCTCCACACAGTCTTCTTCCAGGAACGCACCCCCGTGCGTACCTGGGAGGAGTTTTTGGAAGCCGAATACAGCGTGACTGCTGGTTCTGATAGGCACTTCCAAGTTACACCCACCGCCGGCCGCCGCTCTAATTCATATGGCCGGCGCTCACCAGGAGGCCGGCCATATGTATAGTGGGCAGCGCGGCAGCGGTGACAATACACAGATTCATGCAATGCATGAATCTGTGTATTGTCTTTCAGTGGCGGTGCGGGAGCGAGAGGGGGCGGCGCTCCGGCGCCCTCTATGGACGCACCGCCACTGATACAACTCCTTATGTCACAACTAATGTCTAAATGTGCCACATAGCGTTCCCTACCCCTGACACCCGTAGGGAGAGTTAACCTACTAAAAATGATTTTCCTGCCAAAGTTTCTTTATTTTTTTCGGAGCGCTCCCTCCTGTCTCCCTGGATCCTTTTTCCGGAGATTGGAGAGTGTGATGCTGTCCTTTGTGTGGGCTGGGAGACCCCCCAGAGTGGTACGACAGATCCTATACCTCCCCATGTCAGGAGGGGGTCTGGCGCTTCCAAACTTTCGTATCTACTACTGGGCTGCGATCTTGGTCACAGTTAGATGGTGGTTCTCCCAGCCCAGACAGAACCCAGCGGTCACGCTGGAAGCGGGCATTTTGGGCTGCTATGCGGCACTGAGCAACTTGCCTTTCCGTGGCCTTCGGGCTAGCCCCTCAATGACCTCGCTCATGCGCACCACTGTTAAGGTGTGGCAGGAGGCTAGAGCGATTTATAGACAGCCAAATCAAATATCCCCGCATACCCCCCTGTGGGGCAACCCTTTATTAGACCACTTCTATAGCATTCCTGAACCCTCCCTGTGGGCGAAAAGGGGGATTGTCATGGTAAAACATATTGTCGTGAATGGTAGGATCATGACCTTTAGGGAGCTGCGCAGTCGCTGCTCTCTGCCGGCCTCCTTTCAGTTTAGGTACTGGCAGCTGAAACATGCCTTCAGAGCTCAGTTCCCGGAACCCCTGACACTGAAAACGGATCCTGTTGAGCGCCTCCTGATCTCTGACGTGATGGGACGACCACTCTCCTCTCTCTACCTTTACCTTACGGTGGCCTATGACACTAAACTCACTAAGTCCTGGGATAAGTGGAGGGAGGATATTCCATCCCTGGGGGAGGAGGATTGGGAGGAGTGACTCTCCGGGTACATTCCCTCCTTAATTGCTGCTAGGGACAGGTTTGCCCAACTCAAATTTTTACACAGAGCCTACTATACCCCGCAGAGGTTGGCACGCATTTACCCTCAGAGAGACCCCAACTGTCCGAGATGTAAACAGGAGATTGGCACTTTCTGGCATATGGTCTGGTCCTGTCCTGGGCTCCAGTCCTACTGGGCGGCAGTAGCCTCCCCCCTCAGTGGTATATGTAAGGTTGAGATACTAGAAGATCCAAAAATACTACTATTGAGTCATATGGAAGATGTAGAGGGTGATAGATACTGTAAACTATGTCTGACATTTACATTATATTATGCTAGGCGTGAGATTATGCTGAAGTGGAGGTCGGAGGACCCCCCCACACATGAATCTTGGCAGTGGTCAGTGAGTTCGGTGTTGCCTCTATACCGGCTGACCTATGAAAGTAGACAGTGTCCGGGTAAATATGATAAAATTTGGTCTGCATGGACAGATGCTTGTGATGTTTTTGTCCCTTTGCCCACATAGGTGCCTGGTGTGGTCGCCTGTGAAGGTGTTTTCCTTCCTCCTCACCTTTCCCGGGTCCCTCCCTCTGCCCTCCCTCCACCCTCTTTCCCCTTCACTCCCCTTCTTTCCCTGCCCCCCCCCCCCACTGGTCTTCTCTATACAGCCTACATGTGTACTGTATGTTATGGTGGGGAATAGGTTATGGAATTCTCACTGTGTTGCACTGAACTCCAGTTGTGGTTAGTATCTCCTTACTAGTGTATGGACGGGTTTCTCCCGTATGCTCAAGGATACCCTGTTATTTGATTCTCCATGATACTGTGTTTCTGTAAACTGTATGAACTGTAATGATGAATTGTCTAAATAAAACCTTTTTCTGTTAAGAAAAAAAAAAAAAATTGGGCTTTAGAACCATTTTAAGCCATTCAATTAGCACGACAGCCAGACAACCTACATTTTCAGAATGAGGCCAGCTGTCTCAGTCTTTATATTTCCCCCAGAACAAGTTTTCTGGGACGTTATCGTAGTTTACAGTTCCTAAAAAGTAAGAGAAGCAACTTCTAATTATGGGTTATTATTGTGAAGTAGATGTAAATGTTGTATTGCAAATTATTAAAGGACATAGATTAACAGTGATAGGCTCTCATTTCCATATGGACACTCATCTTTTACAGGTAGCTAGCTGCCTCTTCAGCTAAATCCCATAGTTGCTGTTATTCACGAACTGCCACGCAATCTGAGACTCTACAATGTATATAGACCAAGGTACAGGCCAGTGTATTGTTCAAACCACATTTGTAGTCCACACCAACGACCAGAATTTAGCACCCATGGCTACCCCCTAATTCTGAAGTTAGGAGCCCCCAAACCAAAAAAAAATTATGAGCCATGGCCAACCTGATTAGAAGGAGAGCTACATCATGGCAACTGCCAATGTAGCTTCTCTTTATACCATCATATCTCATCTTGATGGGTTTGAAGCGGTTGAAATGTTTCTGAAAAAGAGGCATTAATTTACTGTCCACTCAGAGAGATTTTGTGTTGAGTCTACTCAGGTTTACCATGTCTATATTATTTTGGGTTTGGGGGCTCCTTCTATCTTTAGAATAGGGGGGTCGTCATGGGCGCTAAGTTTGCCCCGAGCATGGCAAACTTGTTTATGGCCAAGTGGGAGAAGGACATCATCTATGCCAACAGGAGACCTGAGTTGGTCTTCTGGGGGTGGTATATAGATCATAACTTTTCAATGGTTACTACTAGGGATGAGCCGAACACCCCCGGGTTCGGTTCGCACCAGAACCTTCGAACGGACCGAAAGTTCGCGCGAATTTTCGAACCCTATTCGTTATAATGGACGCGAACGTTCGAAATCAAAATTGCTAATTACAACGGCCAATATGCATGTTAATGTTATAAAACAGGTTTGGGGACCCGGGTCCTGCCCCAGGGGACATATATCAATGCAAAAAGAAATTTTAAAAACTAAAGTTTTTTCGGGAGCAGTCATTTTAATGATGCATAAAGTGAAAAAAAAAAAGTGAAATTTTCCTTTAAATATGGTACCTGGGGGGTGTCTAAAGTATGCCTGTGAAGTGGCATGTGTTTCCCGTGTTTAGAACTGTCCTTGCACAAAATGACATTTGTAAAGGAAAAAAAGAAGCCATTTAAAACCACTTGCGGCTTTAATGTCATGTCTTGTCCTGGCCGCCATATGGCTGAAAATCCTTGAGAAAAATGGCATGGCTACCCCATCACCCCCCCCCCCCACCCCAGCCCCTTTGGGTCTTGTATGGATACTAAGGGGGACCCCGCACCCAAAATAAAACCCTATACCTACAACCCTATATACTCTGAACAGCAGTATATAGGTGGTGCAAACAAGACATGGACTGTAGGTTTGTTCTTAAGTAGAATCTGAACAGGTACATTATGAAGTGTAGCTACATCCCAAAAAAATCAATTTTTAAGCTTTTTGGAGAACATAGGGAGGGGTTATCACCCCTGTAACATTTGCTGTCTTTGCACATCTGTTCAGAACATGTCACCTCACTTTCCGTCCCAATGACAAATGTTTTTGGAAAAGTGGGGTTTTAATTGAAACAAGGATTGGTGATAAAGCATCAGTAGAGAGGAGATACCTTTTTCCCAAATTAAATCTAACAGGATAGAATTTTCCTTCCTAGGGGTAGATTTCCTCTCACTTCCTGTTTTCTCTTGCCGTTTGCAAGTAGGAGTCGTTTGTAAGTTGGATGTTTGAAAGTAGGGGCCTGCCGTATATACTCTGCAGAAATTTGCCCTATTAGATGTTGGTGTAGCCACAAGACTGGTGGGCACAGGAATGGGCCCTGCTGTGAGTTAATAGATCAAGATTTGTACTTGCATGCACCTGTTGAACCGGGCAGAAAAATTGGGCCTTTGGTGGTGGTGGTGGTGGTGGTGGACGGTGTTGCCACAAGACTGTAAGCCCTCACAGTTACTCTTGGTGGGTGCAGGAATGGGCCCTGCTGTGAGTTATTAGATCAAGATTTGTAATTGCATGCACCTGTTGAACAGGGCAGAAAAATTGGTCCTTTGGTGGTGGTGGTGGTGGTGGACGGTGTTGCCACAAGACTGTAGGCCCTCATAGTTACTCTTGGTGGGCGCAGGAATGGGCCCTGCTGTGAACTATTAGATCAAGATTTGTAATTACACGCCCCTGTTAAACAGGGGCTGAAAAATTGTGCCTTAGGCATTGGTGCTGGTGCCACAACACTGCAACCCCTCACAGATACTGTACTTGGAGCACAGCAGTCACACCTGTTGCGAAGCATCTTTTTAAAAAATTGTAATTACACGCCCCTGTTATACAGGGGCTGAAAAATTGTGCCTTAGGCACTGGTGCTGGTGCCACAACACTGCAACCCCTCACAGATACTGTACTCTGAGCACAGCAATGAGACCTGTTGCAAAGCATTGCCTAAAAATTGTAATTACACGCCCCAACAGGGGCTGAAAAATTGTGCCTTAGGCACTGGTGCTGGTGCCACAACACTGCAACCCCTCAAAGATACTGTACTCTGAGCACAGCAGTCACACCTGTTGCGAAGCATCTTTTTAAAAAATTGTAATTACACGCCCCTGTTATACAGGGGCTGAAAAATTGTGCCTTAGGCACTGGTGCTGGTGCCACAACACTGCAACCCCTCACAGATACTGTACTCTGAGCACAGCAATGAGACCTGTTGCAAAGCATTGCCTAAAAATTGTAATTACACGCCCCAACAGGGGCTGAAAAATTGTGCCTTAGGCACTGGTGCTGGTGCCACAACACTGCAACCCCTCACAGATACTGTACTCTGAGCACAGCAGTCACACCTGTTGCGAAGCATCTTTTTAAAAAATTGTAATTACACGCCCCTGTTATACAGGGGCTGAAAAATTGTGCCTTAGGCACTGGTGTGGTGGCATGGATCATTGAGGAGGAGGAAGAGGATAGTCAGTGAACATAACAGGACAGTCACTCAGCATCAGCATAGGCAGTCTTGAAGGGATGTGACATTATAAATTATTCCGTTATATCCGCTTCAGGTGTCTGGTAGCTGGTGGTGATCCAAGACTGATTCATTTTTATGAAGGTCAGTCGATCAACCGAGTCGGTGGACAGGCGCACCCTATGATCGGTGACAAATCCTCCAGCAGCACTGAATGTGCGTTCGGAAAGAACGCTGGATGCAGGACAGGCCAGTAGCTCAATTGCATACTGTGCAAGCTCTGGCCAGTGATCCATCCTCAGGACCCAGTAAGCCAGAGGATTTTCAGTGGGAAAGGTGTCCAAGTCTGACCTTGCCCCTAGGTATTCCTGCACCATGTATATCAGACGCTGGCGATGGTTGCTGGAACCGATCATACCTTGGGGCTGCGGACTAAAAAATTGTCTGAACGCATCGGTCAGACGTCCACCTTCCCCACCGCTCCTTCTGCTACTGACCGAAGCCTCAGCAACTTGTCGTCCAGGACCAGGAGTTTGTAACCTCCCAGTTTCTGGGAACGCGTTGCACAGACCTTTCTGCAAGGCCTCCCTGAGATGTCTCATCCTCTGCTCCCTCTGCGACGGCAAGATAAGGTCCGCAACCTTACCCTTGTACCGTGGATCAAGGAGAGTAGCCAGCCAGTAATGGTCACTCTCCTTGATCCGAAGAACACGAGGATCCTTCCGCAGGCTTTGCAGGATCAGGGAGGCCATGCAGCGTAGGTTAGCTGAGGCATTCGGTCCGGAGTCTTCTGGGTCACTGAGGATGACATGATCGCCAGCCACCTCCTCCCAGCCACGTACAAGTCCACTGGTTTGTTGGGACTGTACATCATCCCTAAAAGACTGCTGCTGCTGATGCTGAGTGCCAGGCTCCACCTCCATGCTCACACAATCCTCCTCCTCCTCCTCCTCCTCCTCTTCCTGTGTGATGGGTGGGACAGAAGGAACATTGTCTGGATAAAGGGGGCCTTGAGAGACAAGGAAGTCCTCCTCTTCCTGCCTCTGTTCTGCCTCAAGTGCCCTGTCCATTATCCCACGCAGCGTATGCTCCAACAGGTGGACAAGAGGTACAGTGTCACTGATGCATGCACTGTCACTGCTCACCATCCTCGTGGCCTCCTCAAATGGTGAGAGGACAGTGCATGCATCCCTGATCATGCTCCACTGGCGTGGGGAAAAAAAGCCAAGCTCCCCTGACCCTGTCCTGGTGCCGTAGTCGCAAAGGTACTCATTGATGGCCCTCTGCTGCGTGTGCAGTCGCTGCAGCATGGCCAACGTTGAGTTCCACCTGGTGGGCATGTCACATATTAGGCGGTTCTTGGGCAGGTTCAGCTCCTTTTGCAGCTCAGTCAGCCGAGCACTGGCATTATAAGATCGGCGGAAATGCACACAGACTTTCCTGGCCTGCCTCAGGACATCCTGTAAGCCTGGGAACCTGCCCAAGAACCGCTGCACCACCAGGTTGAGGACGTGAGCCATACAGGGCACATGGGTGAGCTGCCCCTGTCGCAGGGCGGAGAGGAGGTTGGTGCCATTATCAGAAACGACCATTCCTGGCTTAAGCTGGCGTGGCGTCAACCACCTCTCGGCCTGCCCCTGCAGAGCTGCCAGAACCTCTGGCCCAGTGTGGCTCCTGTCCCCCAAACACACCAGCGCAAGCACGGCATGGCATCTTTTTGCCTGCGTACTCGCGTAGCCCCTTGTACGCCTACGGAGCACCGCTGGTTCCGAGGACAGAGCACTCGAAGAGGACATGGAGGAAGAAGAAGAGGAGGGGGTGGAGGAGAGAGGTGTGTCACAACCAGTAGTAGCATTTTGGAGGCGTGGTGGCGGAACAACCTCCAACACTACTGCACCTTGTCCTGCATCCCTCCCAGCTACCAATAGAGTGACCCAATGGGCCGTGAAAGAAAGATAACGTCCCTGTCCATGCCTGCTGGACCATGAGTCAGCGGTAATATGCACCTTACCGCTGACCGCCCTGTCCAGCGAGGCATGGACATTGCCTTCCACATGCCAGTAGAGAGACGGAATCGCCTTCCGTGAGAAAAAGTGGCGTTTGGGAACCTGCCACTGAGGAACCGCACATTGAACAAACTCACGGAAGGGGGCCGAGTCTATCAACTGAAAAGGCAGCAGTTGAAGTGCTAGCAATTTAGCCAAGCTAGCATTCAACCGCTGGGCATGTGGATGGCTGGGAGTATACTTCTTTCGACGGTCCAGCAGCTGGGGCAGGGAAATTTGCCTGCTACAATCGGACGTCGGTGTACTGCAAGTACTTGGTTGTGACACACCTAATTCTACACCTTCAGTCCTCTCAGAGCAGCTTTCAGAGAGGACTGAAGATATAGTGGGGATGGAGATCCCAGCTGATGAGGAGCAAGGAGAGGTCCGCTTTGTTCTTTGGTGTGGGTCTTTTATGTGTGCTTGCCAACGAGCTGCATGGCAGGTCGACATATGTCTGCTCATGCTTGTGGTGCCCAAGCGGCTGATGTTTTGGCCACGCGAGATACGCTTGAGACAAATATTGCAAATAGCAGTGGTGCGATCTGATGCACTCGTCTCAAAAAAGGCCCACACCAAAGAACTTTTGTGATAACGTGCAGAGGCAGCGCCCTGCACAGGCGGAGCTCTGCGGTGTGGTACAGTTGCTGTGCTGGCCTCTAGCTGGCCTCCAGGGGGCATCCTGCCTCGTTGGACATGTGACGCTGCATCCTCCTCCTCCTCCTCCTCTCTCCCTTCAGGCACCCACGTGGAGTCAGTGACCTCATCATCCCCTCCCTCTTCACCACTAGAGCAAACCTGGCAGTAAGCTGCAGCTGGTGGAACACTACTGCCAGATTGCTGTCCTTCAGCATCCTCTCTCTCTGCGCGCACACTACTGACTTCCTCAAGCTGGGTATCATCATCCGAGCCTTCGAATCGTTGGGCATCCTCCTGGAGCATGTACCCAACACTGTGCTCAAACAGTTCGGGGGACTCCTCAGGAGGACATGGTGGGTCTAGGGAAGGGGTGGCTGATGATGCCATTGAGTACGCGTTGGCAGCTGCTCTGCCAGTACCCTGAGCCTGGGTGAGAGAGGATGAGGAGGATGAGGAGGGCTTGGTCATCCATTCTACCAAGCCTTCGGCATGATGCGGCTCCACATGTCCAGCTGCCGAAAACAAAGACAAGCGTGTCCCATGGCCACGTGCTGATGACGATGCACGACCACGTCCACGGCCAGCACTGTTGTCTCTAGAAACAGAGCCTGCCTGCCCTGTGTTCTTGCCTCGGCACGCTCTGCCTCTCCTTGGCGGTCTTCCAGCCATTGTAGTCGGTAGTGTATATAGTATAAAAAATAGAACTCCTATGTGTGCTCACAACACACTGTAGGTCCTATGGGTGCTGACACTAACACACTATAGGTACTATGTGTGCTGCTGACAAGAAAATATAGGAGCTCTGTTTGCTGCCACTAACACACTAGAAGTCCTATGGGTGCTGCTGAGAAGAAAATATAGGAGCTCTGTTTGCTGCCACTAACACACTAGAAGTCCTATGGGTGCTGCTGAGAAGAAAATATAGGAGCTCTGTTTGCTGCCACTAACACACTAGAAGTCCTATGGGTGCTGCTGAGAAGAAAATATAGGAGCTCTGTTTGCTGCCACTAACACACTAGAAGTCCTATGGGTGCTGCTGAGAAGAAAATATAGGAGCTCTGTTTGCTGCCACTAACACACTAGAAGTCCTATGGGTGCTGCTGAGAAGAAAATATAGGAGCTCTGTGTGATGCCACTAACACACTAGAAGTCCTATGGGTGCTGCTGAGAAGAAAATATAGGAGCTCTGTTTGCTGCCACTAACACACTAGAAGTCCTATGGGTGCTGCTGAGAAGAAAATATAGGAGCTCTGTTTGCTGCCACTAACACACTAGAAGTCCTATGGGTGCTGCTGAGAAGAAAATATAGGAGCTCTGTTTGCTGCCACTAACACACTAGAAGTCCTATGGGTGCTGCTGAGAAGAAAATATAGGAGCTCTGTGTGATGCCACTAACACACTAGAAGTCCTATGGGTGCTGCTGAGAAGAAAATATAGGAGCTCTGTTTGCTGCCACTAACACACTAGAAGTCCTATGGGTGCTGCTGAGAAGAAAATATAGGAGCTCTGTTTGCTGCCACTAACACACTAGAAGTCCTATGGGTGCTGCTGAGAAGAAAATATAGGAGCTCTGTTTGCTGCCACTAACACACTAGAAGTCCTATGGGTGCTGCTGAGAAGAAAATATAGGAGCTCTGTGTGATGCCACTAACACACTAGAAGTCCTATGGGTGCTGCTGAGAAGAAAATATAGGAGCTCTGTTTGCTGCCACTAACACACTAGAAGTCCTATGGGTGCTGCTGAGAAGAAAATATAGGAGCTCTGTGTGATGCCACTAACACACTAGAAGTCCTATGGGTGCTGCTGAGAAGAAAATATAGGAGCTCTGTTTGCTGCCACTAACACACTAGAAGTCCTATGGGTGCTGCTGAGAAGAAAATATAGGAGCTCTGTTTGCTGCCACGAACACACTAGAAGTCCTATGGGTGCTGCTGAGAAGAAAATATAGGAGCTCTGTTTGCTGCCACTAACACACTAGAAGTCCTATGGGTGCTGCTGAGAAGAAAATATAGGAGCTCTGTGTGATGCCACTAACACACTAGAAGTCCTATGGGTGCTGCTGAGAAGAAAATATAGGAGCTCTGTTTGCTGCCACTAACACACTAGAAGTCCTATGGGTGCTGCTGAGAAGAAAATATAGGAGCTCTGTTTGCTGCCACTAACACACTAGAAGTCCTATGGGTGCTGCTGAGAAGAAAATATAGGAGCTCTGTTTGCTGCCACTAACACACTAGAAGTCCTATGGGTGCTGCTGAGAAGAAAATATAGGAGCTCTGTTTGCTGCCACTAACACACTAGAAGTCCTATGGGTGCTGCTGAGAAGAAAATATAGGAGCTCTGTTTGCTGCCACTAACACACTAGAAGTCCTATGGGTGCTGCTGAGAAGAAAATATAGGAGCTCTGTGTGATGCCACTAACACACTAGAAGTCCTATGGGTGCTGCTGAGAAGAAAATATAGGAGCTCTGTTTGCTGCCACTAACACACTAGAAGTCCTATGGGTGCTGCTGAGAAGAAAATATAGGAGCTCTGTTTGCTGCCACTAACACACTAGAAGTCCTATGGGTGCTGCTGAGAAGAAAATATAGGAGCTCTGTGTGATGCCACTAACACACTAGAAGTCCTATGGGTGCTGCTGAGATGAAAATATAGGAACTCTGTGTGATGCCACTAACACATTAGAAGTCCTATGGGTGCTGCTGAGAAGAAAATATAGGAGCTCTGTTTGCTGCCACTAACACACTAGAAGTCCTATGGGTGCTGCTGAGAAGAAAATATAGGAGCTCTGTGTGATGCCACTAACACACTAGAAGTCCTATGGGTGCTGCTGAGAAGAAAATATAGGAGCTCTGTTTGCTGCCACTAACACACTAGAAGTCCTATGGGTGCTGCTGAGAAGAAAATATAGGAGCTCTGTTTGCTGCCACTAACACACTAGAAGTCCTATGGGTGCTGCTGAGAAGAAAATATAGGAGCTCTGTGTGATGCCACTAACACACTAGAAGTCCTATGGGTGCTGCTGAGAAGAAAATATAGGAGCTCTGTTTGCTGCCACTAACACACTAGAAGTCCTATGGGTGCTGCTGAGAAGAAAATATAGGAGCTCTGTTTGCTGCCACTAACACACTAGAAGTCCTATGGGTGCTGCTGAGAAGAAAATATAGGAGCTCTGTTTGCTGCCACTAACACACTAGAAGTCCTATGGGTGCTGCTGAGAAGAAAATATAGGAGCTCTGTGTGATGCCACTAACACACTAGAAGTCCTATGGGTGCTGCTGAGAAGAAAATATAGGAGCTCTGTTTGCTGCCACTAACACACTAGAAGTCCTATGGGTGCTGTTGGGGTGCAATGCTGTGCTAACAGCACTGCGGTTGGTACTACTGCAATACTGTACTAACAGTAAGCACGCACCAGACTAATCCCCAGCAGCAGCTAATAACACACTAACTGTGCAATCAGCAGCAATGAACGATCAATGACTTAGGTAGCAATGGTTTAGCAAAGAAATAGCCAATGGTTTAGCAAAGAAGAGCAAATCTTTCAGTATCAAGCAAAGACAGAATCAGCAGACTAATCTCTCCTAAAGCCGGAACTCATGTGACCGGGGCCGATGGCGTGGCGGCCTTTTAAATGGTGGGGCGTGTACTAAAGCCCCTGAGCTGTAATTGGCTACAGCCGTCCTGCCTGTAGCCAATTATTGCTCTCCGAGTTTCGGGCGCTGTGATTGGCCAAGCATGCGGGGTCACAGTGCATGCTTGGCCAATCATCAGCCAGCAATGCACTGCGCCGGCCGCGCCGGCCGCAATGCATTGCGGGGCCGCTCGCATCACACGAATGTGATGCGAACGGCCCAAATAGTTCTGGGCTCGACGAGCGAGCGAACGCCCGATGCTCGATTCGAACATGGGTTCGAATCGAGCACCGGGCCCATCCCTAGTTACTACATATTCTCAACAATACTATGATATCAAAAAGATAATGTCCATACACTGGGCAGTTTTGAAAAATGATAGGGTGTTGGGTCCGGTCCTTCCTGACAGCCCACAAGTTATCTTTAGAGGTATTCCGCCCTTGAAGCTTCATGTTAAATTTTTGAAAAAAGGAGACCTTGTTGGGTGTAAGTTTTTTTTTTTTTTGTGCCAGGAGTGTGTCATATGCCATTTAAACAAAGTCCGGGATAAAAAAAAAAATTGTCAATTCAAATCCAATGTAACATCTATAGCAGCCCTCAAAAAATACACTCCCAGCGCTCGCGGAGGGAAAGAGAGAGAGCCAGCTGGATGAATCAGGTCGTGGGAGACATCACTAGCGGCTTTCATTTTAATAGCCGAGTGTTCCCCGCACTCGCTGTCACACACAGCCCCGGTCCCGGGGAATTTGATACACAGATTACCTGTCCAATCCCAGGATGAGTGACATGAATCAAAGTTCCCCGGCCAGGGGGCAGGGCTGTATGTGTCGCCGAGCGGGGGAACACAGCAATTTAAATCAAAGCTATTCCAGTGATGTCCCTCAACGTTCTTATCATCCGGCCAGCAATGCTCTTCCTCTCCTCTGCATGATGGACACCGGTAGGCTGCATTATAGACATGGACAGGCTGCATTGGTGAACACGGGTGAGGCTGCATTGATGAGCACAGATAAAGTTGCTTAATTCCACTAACTTTGCTTTTGGCTTTCGTATATATATATATATATATATATATATATATATATATATATACATATACCACCCCCGTTTTCACGGGAGGTGTTGCAGTTGCTGCTGTCGTACCTGGCGTATTAACCTGATGTTCCGGTGCTTATTATGGGAGAGTTCAATCACACATCCAGGGTGGAATATTTCCCCCATGGAGTGTCCAACCATTCCCCCATGGCTCTCTGGCTGATTACGCAACCCCCCATCTCGCTACCCAGGGCCCCAGGAAGCTCAATGCCTTCTGGCTCAAATTGTTCATTTCACCAGAACGAATAGCAAACCAAATTGATAGATTTTTCCATGCACATAGTCATACTGATAAGCTCCAAAAATGGGAAACCTACAAAGCATACCTCAGAGGGGTATTTATCGCAGAAATTGCACAAGTCAAACGGAACTCCTCAGCTCTGCTGGAGCAGGTGGGTGACCAGGTGCGACAGCTGGAACTATCCTACGTTACGGACCCAACGGATTCTGCAAGGGAGGCATGGATGTCGGCCCAGGATTCCCTGGACCGCCTGAGATCCTCAACTGCAGAACGTAAGAGGTTCTTTACCAAGCTTGCTTTTTATGAGGAGGGGGAAAAAACAGGATGCCTATTGGCCAGGATTGCTAGGTCTCAGCAGCAATCCCCGGCCATCGGGGTGATCCGCGTGTCCAGTGGCAAGGTGGTTAACGATCCTGACCGGATCATATCAGAGTTGGCATCCTTTATAGGGCGAGGGATGGATACTCGGATATTGATCTTGAGAACTACCTGGCTGAAATTGACCTAGCCTCCCTGTCAGAGGGAGCCAAACAACTTTTGGACACACCTCTGACTTTGGAGGAGCTTCAGATGGCAGCTTGCTCCTTTCCCACTTGCAAGGCACCTGGGGAGGATGGCCAACCCATGGACATCCTTACCCAATATGGTGAACAGATAATGCCACGTTTGCTGGAAATGTTCAATGCCTCCATTGAGGAGGGGCGACTCCCGCCCTCGATGGCCAGAGCAAATGTGATCTTGTTGCTTAAGCCTGGGAAGGATCCGGTTGAGCCGGGTTCCTATAGAGTCTAGACCTATTTCTCTCCTTTAGAGTGTTAAAATCCTGGCTAAGGTCTTGGCACTGCGGGTCAACGGGATCTTAGCCTCTATAATACACCCAGACCAGGCAGGCTTTATGCCGCAAAAATCCACAGCCACTAATCTCAGGCGCCTTTTTCTGAACATGCAGCTACAGGCGGACAACAGAGGCAACAGGGCTCTGTTGTTCCTTGATGCCAACAAGGCGTTTGACAGTATTGGCTGGCGCTACCTGTGGGTGATGTTGTCCAAATTTGGGTTCGGAGACCGATTCATAGCCTGGATCAAATTGCTCTATGCCTCCCCACAAGTGACCATTAGGGTGTCAGGCAAAATTTTACACGCGTTTGCTCTGGGCAGGGGGACGAGGCAGGGCTGTCCCCTGTCTCCCCTGCTCTTTGCCATCGCCATTGAGCCACTGGCGGCATTGGTGAGGGCTAATCCAGGGATTACGGGGTTTAGGTATCCTTGGCTGTACTACACTGCAGTATCTGATTGGATCCATGGCCCATGACCCAGTGAGCTCTTCGGCAAGATTGATGCTGCTGGGCTCTGAAGCGGAGACTGTTCTGATGGGCCTGGAGGCACAGATGTTTCATAAATCTAATAAGCAGACACCCACTTTCACTCTAATCCAGAAAATATGGAACAAGGGCAAACAGATACGGAAAGTGCTGGGCTTTACTGAATATAGTCTGATATGGAGGAATCTCTCATATGTCGAACTGGCAAAGTGACAACAGGGACCAAGGTGGCGCCCCTTTGGCGTGACCTTGCCATCACATATATTTAAAGACGGCAAGCTGCTCTCCTTCTGAGTTACGAAACAGATAAAATTTGCCCTCTACCATGTACTACTCCTATCTCCAGCTCAGGCACGTGGTGGGCGCGCAGGGGGACGCTAACCACTGGGTTATGTCCACTACACTTATATTCCACCTGTTACAAACTAGCGCTGAAACTAAAGGGGTTGTCTTGCATTGCTACGAAATGTTATTGACACAACACTTAAAAGCTCACCCCACTAAGGCACCGTCCCTATGGGAGAAAGATGTAGGTCCACTTACGGGAGACCAATGGAAGGAGGCTCTGCAATCAATCACTACTTGTTCTCTTAATGTGGCCCAAAAGGTTTCCCAACTTTACATAATACTTTGGGTGCACTACACCCCACTTAGACTACACAAGATGGGCAGGCGACCGGATCCCCTGTGTGGCAGATGTGGGCAACACCAGGGAGATCTCATTCACCTGCTCTGGAGGTGCCCAAAGCTCCATAGGTATTGGAGGGCGGTGCTTGGGACACTTAATCAGGTGTTCCAGACGACCGTCCCCCTGGACCCAATTCATTGTATCCTGGGAGTTTTGGAGGACGTGGTACCAGAAGAGATGGCTAGACTGGCATTCTCTAGAGCACTGTACCAGGCTCGTAAGCTCATCCTTATGGGATGGAAATCGGTCTCCCCTCCCACGGTAGCCTCCTAGATAACAAATATGGGGAGCACTCTGATCATGGAAAGGTATATTTATCAACATAGGGGTAGTCCCAGCAGATTCAAAAGAATATGGGCACCATGGCTAGATACACCTGGCCCAAGTCCTAGAGCGTTGGTGATGTCCAGACTATTGCAATGCCCTTCGGGTGGAACGTAATAAGCTAGAGATAGATAACAACTGTAGCACAGTAGCAGTATGTTTGTATTACTGTAATGTAAACCTGATGGTTAAGTGGATAGGATGACTGTGCAGGATGCTAGACTGTACATTATCGCTATAAATGTATGCAAATGCATTGTTTGTACATTGGAAATTGTTTGAACTTGTTCAATAAAACACCTTAATTAAAAAAAAAGTTGCTTGATTCTGCATAAAACATTTAAGTGTCATTTCATGAGATAGTTTATGAAGACGTGTTTAGGGGTGGGGCATGGTAGGGCTTGGGTGGGGCAACTGGTGGCGAGTGGCTTGGCTAGTAGCTCAGGACTTTAAATTTTGAGCCCTGGGGGGCGTGACCGGATGTGAAAGCAGCAAGACGGGTTTCTGTGAGCTCCACGTCTATCCTGCTCAATTATCCTGTGTTTGGAGCCTAAAAGCCCGGTTTTTGGTACGTACGGTACCGCAGCGTGTTAAGAGTCTGCTGGACATGAAAAAGGGGGCCTCGAGGTCGGGAAATCAGCCGCAGAAGACCCAGCGCAGGACCCGGTCTGCACGAGGCCCAGATACGAGTCCCGCCGCCGCCATCTTGCCCAGAGAGGAAGAAGGCCAGGAGGATGGCGTCAGCGGCAGCTGCTGCCGCTGCGGGGGGGGGGGGTTTTAGGCTCTGAGAACTCTCCAAGTGGATCTCCATCGGTTCCCCCGGCTGTGGACTCGGCGCAGGAGGCGATTACCAGGCCCATTCTGGAGGCTATTAACGCCAGCAAAGCGGCGGTGATGGTGAGCATAGATCACCTGGCTAATGAATGCACTTTGATCAGACATGATCTGGATAAGATGAGGGGCAGGCTGACCGAGGCAGAGGACAGAATTTCTGGGGTGGAAGATGTGACTCACTCTCAGGGCAACCTGCTATTAGAACTGCAGGATATGGTGAAGTCACTGCAAAGCAGAGCTGAAGAGGCAGAAGACAGGCCGAGGAGAAATAATGTGAGAGTGGTTGGCCTGCCAGAGGGAGTGGAGGGGACTCAGTCTGCCTCTTTTGCTGAGGCGCTTTTTAAAAATCTGCTGGACCTTGGGGACCTTCCACCGACATATGTGGTGGAAAGGGCCCATCGGGTACCCACGGGCCGGCGTCCTCCTGGAAATTACCCTCGTCCCTTCTTGGTGCGGTTCCTTAATTACAGGGACCCGGACATGATTTTGGCGGCCTCAAGAAAACGTCCTGAGTTAAAGTTTGAAAATACTAAGGTGATGTTGTTCCCTGATTTTTCTGCGGAGACCCAGAGAAAAAGACGCTCTTTCAATGATGTGCAGAAGAGGATGAGACAAAAGAATATTCCTTACAGCAGGGATATGCAATTAGCGGCCCTCCAGCTGTTGCCAAACTACAAGTCCCATGAGGCATAGCAAGACTCTGACAGCAGCAAGCATGACACCCAGAGGCAGAGGCATGATGGGACTTGTAGTTTTGCAACAGCTGGAGGTCCGCTAATTGCATATCCATGCCTTACAGTATGCTTTATCCAAGTAAGCTGCGAGTGCAACATAATGGTGCGGTGAAATTCTTTGATTCACCTATTGAAGCGTCGGAATGGTTGGATAGAAACCCCTGAAATCGACGGAGGATTAGATGAGTATTTGCAAGAAATGTTGTATACACCTGTTGTACCTGACCATGTCCGCACTTTGCTTTGGAAAACTCTGTGCGAACTTTGGTGTTTTTTTGGCTGCCCGGATTTGAAGAACTGCTACGTGTCATCTGATACATGCTATTGTTTCTGATCGCATTCGTTTTTGAAGTTCTGATATTATTAATTTTTACTTTTATTTTTTAATTTAGTTTTTTGCTTTGCTTTTTTGTTCCTGAATAATTTTTCCTGTGTGCATGGTCTGGTATAGCCACCTTTCTTTTTCTTTTGCACTCTCTCCTGTTTGGGGTGTGGGTGGGATATGATGCCACTAGGTGGCGGTGGTGCTCTTTACAATACTGGAATGAACAGTAGATTGCTGCTCTGTTACTTGCTCCCTTTTTATTTGTATAACTGACGTGGAGCTTGTGGATCTCGACAGACCAACCTCTTTTTCTTTTGGGAGCTGTTGGACTATTGAACAGACGGTTATGTTTCTCCAATTTTTTTTCCTATTTTTTTGTTCTTGTTTGGGACTTAAAGCCGCATACCAGAAACTGATTTTTTTTGTTGTTGTTTTGTCTGGTATAATGGCAGGGGGGATGGGTTTGTTCTCTTGCTCAGGTAGAAGGGATGTTTTTTGCTCAGTTCTCTGCTCTCTATTTCAGGGGATCCTCACTGGTAAGAAGTGGGGGTCTGTTATTGGCTCCCGACTCATTTAACTTGGGGGGGAAAGCAGGTGGTTTCCCTTTTTTTACATTGGTTAAGGTCTATGACAATGGCTAATTTAGTCAAGGTTGTGTCCTGGAATGTACGAGGCCTGAATAGTAAGTTTAAGAGGGCCTCGGTATTCCAGTATCTGAAACAGGTCAGGCCGCATGTCGTTCTTTTACAAGAGACTCACCTGGATTGTAGCAAAATACTGGCCCTGCGGAGGCCATGGATTCAGCGTGCATTCCATGCCACATACTCCACTTATGCAAGGGGGGTAGCAATTCTGATCAGTAAAGCTGTTTCCTGTAATATTCACCAGGTGTTTGTGGATCCGGGAGGACGATATGTGGCCTTAGTTGTGGATATTAATTACTGTAAAATGTTATTGGTAAATGTGTATATACCCCCTCCGTTTAATGTGCAATGTTTATATGATATGTTAGTTAAGCTGGCCCCGCATGCCCACCTCCCACTATTGTTTATGGGGGATTTCAATGCTACTTTAGAGGCCTTAGATTCCTCAAATGCGGGACGACAAGGCTCCCAAGATTTGTTGACCTGGACGTCTGTTGCTGGACTTTCTGAAATATGGCGGGCTAAGAATCCCTATGTTAAATGTTTCTCTCACTTATCGCAGACACATCACTCATCGGCTAGAATAGACTTTGCGTTCGGTAGTCCGGTGATAATGTCGTTTGTCAAAGAGGTTGCCTATCTGGCGGGGGGTTTGTCTGATCACAACCCACTTTCCATTTCCTTGGCTCTCTCTGCAGGGAGGGGAGCCGGGGGGTGGAAACTTTCCCCTGGGTGGCTTCAGAACGAAAATGTCAGTACTCTCATACAGGGTTCGGTTGCTGAGTACTGGGACAAGAACCAGGACTCTGCTGACCCTCCAGTGGTGTGGAATGCCTTTAAGGCGGTGGTTCGAGGGGAATGTATTTCTGCTATAAAAAAAGAGAGGGGGGAACAACAGGCGGAAGTTCAATTACTGCAAGACAAGGAGAGGGAATGTGTGGATGCCAATGCCATAGCTCCCTCTGGTGCCTCTTACGTGGCTTTGTTAGAGGCCCAGAGGAATCTTGCTTTGCACTTCAACAATCTAGCACACACTGAGGCTAAGCATAGAGCAGATTCCCAGTTTGCTGAAGGGGATAAAAATGGGAAGCTCCTCGCCAGGTTGGAAGCAGACACACACCGGCTGGCAGTAGTTCCAGTCATTAGATGTAGAAATGGAGGGCTGGCCAGTGACCCCATGGACATACTCGCGGAATTTCAAGACTTTTTTTCGTCTTTGTATGCGCCCATTCCTCCCTATAACAGATCAGAGATGGAGGACTTGTTAGAGGGTCTTCCGCTTCCGAGGCTCTCGGAGGAGGAGTGTGTGTTGTTGGAGGCTGAGATAACGAATAAGGAAGTTGTGGCGGCTATTTTTTTTGTTTCCCCCGCATAAAGCCCCGGGTCCAGGCGGCTTTCCAGCGGACTTTTACAAAATATACGTGGACCAGTTAGCGCCTAGGCTCACATCCCTGTTGGCTCACTGTTTGGAGACACGGCAATTGCCTCAATCTATGATGGAAGCATATATGATCTTGCTTCCCAAACCGGGTAAGGACCCCATGGATTGCGCTTCTTATCAGCCGATTGCCCTACTAAACATGGATCTGAAAATCCTCACGAAAGTTCTGGCTAGGCAACTGGTAGGAGTCATCTCTTCCCTGGTAGATATTGATCAGACGGGGTTTATGCCTGGTAAATCTACAGACACTAACCTCCGACGATTGTTTACCCACTTACAGATTCCAAATTTCTCTGCCACTACTAGGGTCGTGGTTTCTATTGATATTGAAAAGGCGTTCGACTCCATTGACTGGCAATACATGTTGGCAGTCCTGGAGAGGATGGGGTTCGGTCTAACCTTTCGAACGTGGATTTGGTTACTGTATAGGGCCCCCAGAACGGCGATACGTATGGGTACTCACACTTCTCCTTTCTTCCAACTTGGTAGGGGCACTAGGCAGGGCTGCCCACTTTCACCCTTCTTATTTGCTCTTATGATGGAACCCATTGCGATTGCATTGAGAGCGGATGGGGAGGTTAAAGCAATTAGGGTGGGAAGTATTGAGGAAAAGTTGGCATTATATGCAGATGACATGCTGCTGTTTTTGCAGGACCCTAAGGAGTCGTTAGAGGCAGCGTTGGGCATACTGAACACTTTCTCAAGATTTTCTGGATTGAGAGTCAATTGGTCTAAATCATCTATTCTACCACTGGACGCTGGGGCCAGGGCTGTTGCTGACCCGGCTCTTCCGTTGCAGTGGGTCACACAGATCACATATTTGGGTGTTAAGATTACGGCGAATGTACGTGATTACATGCCCCTTAATCTGACTCCGCTTCTTGTCTATTTCAGGCAGCGGGTTGTGGCTTGGTAGAAGCTCCCATTGTCTCTTATAGGGCGAATTAATCTCCTGAAAATGAAAATACTCCCTATTATCTTATATTTTCTGTGCAATGCTCCCATATGGATCCCTATGTCTTTTTTTTTTTTAATTGGACAGCCTTGCCAGCACTTTTTTGTGGGCCCCCAAACAACCAAGGATAGGACTGAAAGTTTTGCAGGAACCCTGGGGGGAGGGAGGATTGGCCTTGCCTGATTGGCGTAGGTACTATCTGGCTGGTCAATTGGTCATTGTTCATAGGTGGCTGAGGATGCTGGGGACTCTGCTACGGTTTTGGAGGCCGCACACTTGGGCTCCTACGAAACCTTGCAGGTGGCCATTCATAGGGGGGTCAGGATGGACCTTCCGCTTACGGCATCTATGAAGGCCACGGTCAAAGCGTGGGGGGAGGCGGTAGGTTTGGCATGTCCTCAGTACAAGGGTTTTTCTCCGTCCACTCCTTTATGGATGAATCCTAAATTGTCGCATTTTTACTCCTTTGATGACCCAATGGGGTGGGTGACTTTGGGAATTAAAACTCTCAGGGAGATCACGGTGAGTGGGGAGTTGCTGTCTTTTGACCAGCTTAAAGCCCGACATGACTTATCAAATTCTCACTTCTTTCGGTACATTCAATTAAGGCACGCCTTTCTCGCGCAATTCAAAACTATGACAATAGAATTATTCCAGTCAGACCTGGAAAACTTACTGAAGACCTTCCTAAAACGCTATCGGTTTCATATAAGAAACTGTTTGTGACGAGTCCTGTGGGAGTGCGCAAGTTTAGGGAACGTTGGGAGGCTGAGGTCCCGGATATTCAGGGAGAGGACTGGGATGACATGTGGGCACACCCTTTCCAACACCTGGTAGCAGCGAGAGATAGACTTATACACTTCAAGTTTCTACACAGGATATACTATACGCCTGCCAGGTTGGCCTCCATATACCCGTCCGTGTTGGAGATGTACATATGCTCCGGCGGCAGCTTTGGCAGGAGGTCACCTCTTGCATTTCGGAGGTATTGATGGTCCCGATCCCAATGACGGTTAGAGTATATGTCTCCTGGGATTAGTTTACGAGGTTGTTCCGTCCAGGGCGCATAGAACTTTACTGAACATTCTCCTATTTTATGGGAGGAAAGCCATTTTACTACGCTGGCGCAAGCCAGGGGCACCAGTAGTGCGCTTTTGGAAAGGCCTGATAAATGCTATGATGCCATACTATAAAGCTACTTACTTATCTAGGGGATGTGGAAAGAAATTTGATAAGGTATGGCAAGCCTGGTATAACTCGGACCTGACTGTGGGTTAATGCACAGATTTAACGTGGGGTGATCTTGACTATTTGACCTGATTATTGGGACAGGCTTTTCTCAAAAATACTTGGGGCTTGTATAAAGGTATAATGAATTGTGGCTAGAAGGGGGAGGTGGGGCGAAATTTTTTTTTTTTTTGGGGTTGATTTTAATCTCCTGGGTTGGGGGGGGGGAAACTGAGCAAAAGGGGGGGAGGGGCATATGTTTTGTAGTAGTTAGGTAGAGATACTGTTAGATAGACAGGATATGTTTGTTGCCTGTATAAAATGTATGGGCCATGTTGGCCTAGTACTGACCTGGCGGTTTAGCCGGGTCAGCAGTGTTGGATTGTTATGTAAAATGTAAAAACTCAATAAAAAGAAATTTACAAAAAAACAAAAAATTTTGAGCCCTGATCTATAGTGTATGATATCAAAACTTTCATTACCTGTACATCCCAAAATTTTGTCTACATGTTAATCTGTCCGTGCGGCCTGCAATATGTAGGTCGCACCATAAGAGCAATGAATGTTAGGATCAAAGAACATGTGGTCAACGTAAAAAATACGTTTCCTAAGCATAGCATTTCCAGGCACTATCTTGAATTTCATAATAGAAATCCAGCGGGTACCACTTTTGTTGCTATCAATAGGTTCATGCGAGGGAGTTTTGTGAAGAGAGAGATCTTGCGTATGGAGACCCGCTGAATTTATGACTTAAATTTTTACGTCCCCTTTGGATTGAACGTCGTTTGGGATGTAAATTGTTTCATTAACAATGGTTAAATAATGCATTTTTTTCATTAATTTTAGATATTTTTTAATTATACCTGTATTATTACCCAGTTCCCGTTGAATACATTGGTTGTTTTGCAATTATGAGAAGTGTCCACTAGGAGGGGGTTCTTCACTTGTTGAATGCTCTCCTGAAGATTTTGATTAGTTTTGGATAGAGGTCGACCGATATATCGGCTGGCCGATATTTGGCCATTTTTGATAAATCGGCATCGGCCGATTTATTATCAAGATTAGGCCGATATTTCAGACTGACCTCCGCTCATTCTTCCTTCTCCACACTCAGCGGCTCTGGCTGCATCAAGCGCCGCGCTGAGTGTGTGAGCAGAGAGGAGAGAGAGACAGAGAGGAGCTGTCAGCTTGATGTCGGAGGTGGGCGGGACCCGGCCGGGGTGGGCGGGACCCGGCAGCTAAATTACACCAGCCAATGATTGGGCTGCTTTAGAAAGGGGGCGGGGCCACATACACGTAGCGACCCGCCCAGATACCATCCCATTAGCTGGTGTAATATAGCTGCTGGGTCCCGCCCACCCCGGCCCGGGTCCCGCCCACCCCGACATCGAGCTGACAGCTCCTCTCTGTCTCTCTCTCCTCTCTGCTCACACACTCAGCGCGGCGCTTGATGCAGCCAGAGCCGCTGAGTGTGTGAGCAGAAAGGAGAGAGAGGAGCTGTCAGCTCGATGTCGGGGTGGGCGGGACCCGGCCGGGGTGGGCGGGACCCAGCAGCTATATTACACCAGCTAATGGGATGGTATCTGGGCGGGTCGCTATGTGTATGTGGCCCCGCCCCCTTTCTAAAGCAGCCCAATCATTGGCTGATGTAATTTAGCTGCTGGGTCTGCAAAATCAGTGCAATCTGTCAGTGCCGCCAGCCAGTGCCACCGCCAGCCAGTGCCACCCGCCACCGCCAGCCAGTGCCACCCGCCACCTCCAGCCAGTGCCACCCGCCACCGCCAGTCAACGCCACCCGCCACCGCCAGTCAACGCCACCCGCCACCGCCAGCCAGCACCACCCGCCACCGCCAGCCAGCACCACCCAGCGCCGCCCGCCACCGCCAGCCAGCGCCACCTGCCACCACCAGCCAGCGCCAGCCACCGCCAGCCAGCGCCAGCGCCACTGCCAATCAGTGCCATCTGTCCCAAACTAGTGCCATCTGTCAGTTCCAAACAAGTGCCACCTGCTAGTGCCAATCAGTGCCAGTCAGTGTCAATAGTGCCATCTGTCAGTTCCAAACCAGTGCCACCTGCCAGTGCCATCTGTCAGTTCCAAACCAGTGCCACCTGCTAGTGCCAATCAGTGCCACCTGCCAGTGCCAATAGTGCCATCTGTCAGTTCCAAACCAGCGCCATCTGCTAGTGCCAATCAGTGCCACCTGCCAGTGCTAATCAGTGCCTCCTGCCAGTTCCACACCAGTGCCACCTGCCAGTTCCAAACCAGTGCCACCTGCCAGTGCCAATTGTCAGTTCCAAACCAGCGCCATCTGCTAGTGCCAATCAGTGCCACCTGCCAGTTCCACACCAGTGCCACCTGCCAGTTCCAAACCAACGCCATCTGCTAGTGCCAAACCAACGCCATCTGCTAGTGCCAATCAGTGCCACCTGCCAGTGCTAATCAGTGCCTCCTGCCAGTTCTACACCAGTGCCACCTGCCAGTTCCAAACCAGTGCCACCTGCCAGTGCCAACTGTCAGTTCCAAACCAGCGCCATCTGCTAGTGCCAATCAGTGCCACCTGCCAGTTCCACACCAGTGCCACCTGCCAGTTCCAAACCAGTGCCACCTGCCAGTGCCATCTGTACTGAGGACATCAAGTGTGTGCTAGAGTGACGGGAGTAAGCAGGAAGGAGTGGAGTGGGTGAGGGTTTTTTTTTTTTTTTTTTTTTTAATCGGCCACACAAAAATCGGCCACACAAAAATCGGCCATCGGCCGCCCAAATTTCTAAATATCGGCATCGGCATCGGCCAGCGAAAAACCCATATCGGTCGACCTCTAGTTTTGGACAATTTTTTTTATATACATACACACACACACATTTTAACGTTTTGATTAACTTCTGATGAACATTAGGTTTTGTACAAGAGTATTTAGAATTTCTGTATTAGTAATTTTTGGGGAACATCCAGCAATGTGACATTGCATCTCCTAGGTTTGTTTTCCGGCGAAGTATATAGGAAACCGTCTGCGTCTCTCGTTCACCTCCAGATACAAGTAGGTATTTTTCTTCTTAACTTCCAGTTGACACGTCATCCGTGAGTCACATAAATAGGCTTGCTTGTGTTGTAAGGCCACGCCTCCGACGATGTCCCATTGGATGAAAGGTGTTAGGCAGGCCCTGGAGACACAAGCACGCCAAAAGCCGCGGCAGTTTTATTACCCTTTACTACATGCTCTTTTTTACCTTCCTTGATGTAAGTGTAATCTTAAATAAACCATTTAATTTCCCTGTACGGGCTTCACTATGTGTTGCTTTATTGTTTTACTGGTGATGCCATCCTCCTGATTGTGAGAAAGTGTTTTGATCACACCTGGTTATGGAAGTCCTGGCTTCTTTGGTTACCATGAGCAGTGGTTAATGCAAGTTCTTTCCGTGTGATTCCATCATCGTGAGTCATCCAATTAGACAGTGGAGTTGGAGTAACTGCTGAGTTTCTGATTACATGCCTGCTCTTATCTTCTATCTGGTAAGGAGATTGGATTGACACTGGTGTGGTGTGCTTTCATTACACACTGAAGCTGGTGCAGGGATTTCATATTTTCCTTCTTTCTGAAAGACTGTTAGTTTTCATCCTAGCACCGCATGCGGACTTTTATCTTACTGTATTTGCTAAATCAAACAAAATTGTGCTGGCTGCTTTTAGTTTAAATAGGATCATCATTATTATTGCACAGTAGCGCAGATACCTTATATGCTTTTTTACTATTCCAACTGCAAACCTACTAAGACATGGCTGTCCACCTAAACTGACAGGCCGGGCAAGGAGAGCATTAGTCAGAGAAGCAGCCAAGAAGCCCATGGTAACTCTGGAGAAGATGGAGAGATCCACAGCTCAGGTGGGAGAATCTGTCCACCGGACAACTATTAGTCGTGCACTCCACAAATCTGGCCTTTAAAAGGAAGAGTGGCAAAAAGAAAGCCATTGCTGAAAGAAAGCCATAAGAAGTCCCATTTATAGTTTGCGAGAAGCCATATGAGGGACACAGCAAACATGTGGAAGAAGGTGCTCTGGTCAGATGAAACCAAAATTTAACTTTTTGGCTTAAAAGCAAAAGGCTATGTGCGGCAGAAAACGAACACTGCACATCAACCTAAACACACCATCCCCACCGTGAAACATGGTGGTGGCAGCATCATGTTGTGGGGAGGCTTTTCTTCAGCAGGGACAGGAAAGCTGGTCAGATTTGGTGGGACGATAGATGGAGCCAAATACAGGGCAATCATAGAAGAAAAACCTGCAAAAGACTTGAGACTGGGGCGGAGGTTTACCTTCCAGCAGGACAATGACCCTAAAACATACAGCCAGAGCTACAATGGAATGGTTTAGAGCAAAGCATATTCACGTGTTAGAATGGGCCAGTTAAAGTCCAGACCTAAATCCAAGTGAGAATCTGTAGCAAGACTGCTGTTCACAGATGCTCTCCATCCAATCTGACAGAGCTTGAGCTTGCAAAGAAGAATGGGCATAAATTTCACTATCTACATGTACAAAGCTGGTAGAGACATCCCAAAAAGATGTGCAGCGGTAATTGCAAAGAAAGGCAGTTCTACAAGGTATTGACTCAGGGGGGCCGAATAGAAATGTACTCCACACTTTTCATAAATTTGTAAAAAATTTGGAAAACCATTTATCATTTTCCATCCACTTCACAATTTTGTGCCACTTTGTGTTGGTCTATCTCTATCACATAAAATTCCAATAAATAACATTTACGTTTTTGGTTGTAACATGACAAAATGTGGAAAGTATCAAGGGGTATGAATACTTTAAGGCACTGTTCATATTACAAAATCAACTAATGTAGTCTAAGAAGCCAGGTACAAAATGTTTGCCACCTTTTTTGTTTTAATAAATGCCCATAAGGAGTCTTTAAAACTAAAACAATGTTTTGAAATATATTTTCAGTATGAATTCTTTCAAAAAGATCTTAAAATCAGTGATACAAACAAGAGTCTGTCATTTTACTTAAAATATAGAAATAAACCAAAAATGCTCAATGGGAAACTGAAAACAAATTCTTCTTAAATTGAAGAAAAATATATACACATAAGACAGCATCCACAGGATGTCACTCGTCATTGTTCTGCTCTTCTCTACCAAGCTCTATCTGTTCCACATCATCTTCAGAATCAGAATCGCTGTCTGATAAGTGATCCCCTTCATCTTGAGTAATGGAAACCTCTGTTGGGGCCTCACCAGTTTCATCAATAGGCACTGCTCCTTTACGCTGAGGTAAAACACTGAAGAATGCTTCCTTCCAATCTTTCTTCTCAAGATATGCAAGTATGATCTCAAATACTAAAAGAAGAATACATTAGTAAGCAAGAACAAAAAAAAAGGTACATTTATAGTCAATTACTAGCAGAATTGTTCGCACAGTTATCAGTGATCGTGGGACTCCAATTACATTTATCAGAATAAAATACATCTTTTTAGACCAGGGGTCTCCAAACTTTATAAAACAAAGGTGCCAGTTTACTGTCCTTCAGATTTTAGGGGGGCCGGACTGCGGCCATCGGGAGTAGAAAATGTCCCAGGAATTGTGCCCCTTCATTGATGTCAGTGAATGAAATAGGGCCCCAGAGAAAAGGGCGGCATCCTGCCCCTGGGCTGCAGTTTGATTTAGTGTGGCCCCTCCATTAGAAGACAAAACTGCAACAATTTACTTAGGCACAGTGCCACATAGCATTTCAGACCATGACAAGTCAGCATGTTTTACTTTTTATCAATTTTATGATGCAACGCATTGTTCTTAAAATGTGTCACCTTTTGATTGCAATCATTCCCATCCTCTGACTTGCATGCACTCTAGTTCTGCATTAAGTGTCGGTGCTGTCAGAGAAACTGAAGCGAGCCATAATCTAAAGCTGGCTACACACTATACAATTTTTATTGCCCCCATCAAATCATTCTATGCAGCTATTACCTTTTGTACCCCCTCCCTTTAGAATGTAAGTTCTAGAAGCAGGGCCCTCTTGTCCCTTCTGTATTGAACTGTACTGTAATTGTGCTGTCCCCCCTCTACATTGTAAAGCGCTGCGTAAACTGTTGGCGCTATATAAATCGTGTATAATAATAATATTGTACAACTTTCCTTTAGATTTACGAAAACCATATAATATGAGGTCAAACCTAAACACTTTCAAATTGTATGCAATCAAGCAGGCCCTTGCACTACATAGTTGTAGGTAAATCTAAAGGAAATTTAACAAAAATTGTATAATGTGTATACAGGTTAAGATTTGACTCCTTCAGCTGCGTAGGCTGAACGGAAATCTATGGTTTCCCCCATCCAAGCTATAAAGCATGAGTAAAGGAAGCTCCCCTGCCAACTATTGTCTTCTGACAGCTAGCACTTGAGGCTGTAAGAATACCTGAACAGTTGCTGCATCCGACTGAATACAGCCTCTGTTCAGCCAAACAAATTTTCCACCTGCCTCCTTCAGATTTCGGATTGAAAGATGTCGGGTGGGTGCCGACAGGGCCACCCACGATTTGGATTTTGGCAAGGTCATCAGGACCCGTCTGAAATGTTCTCAATGTATGGCCAGCTTTACACATTAACTGCTTTTCATGGACAAACTTTTCAAAACTTCCATGTGAAAGCTTAAGAGTTTAAAGCATGCATTACCAGATGTAGCAGGCAATCATCACAGAATGGGGAAGTGGCCAAATGTGAGCTAGGAGGCATTCCAATTGTTTAAGAAGTTAAAATTTGCTTTTACACAACAGCTATGATATCTGCACATGCAATGTTTTGGGGGAGGGAACAGAAAAAGTGGACTGTACAAACAGGCATATTTCATAGGTAGAGCAATGTCTTTGGGGAATACAAGAGGCAGACAGCTTCTTGGGTCTGCCAATGTTGTATTTTTTCTTTAACTCTATCAGCTTTAAACACCACGTTATGAAAATCCAGGTTTAATGGGTTGCTGGTCACTGACTACAACACTGTTTACGTAAAACTATTATTTTAGGTCAGCTTAACCTTTTTAAATATCTCACCACAGTAACGCTATTAGTAAGCATCCAGCAAACTTTGTTTGGCTAATCAATATTATGTGATGTAAGCAGATGCTGAAGTCTTTACAAGTACATGGAATTACTCGAGCCCTCTAATGAGATGATTATGATAGAGTTTTTCATTCTTTTTGCCTGCGAAAGCATACATTTGCCGACCAGACAAATGGCCCTAAACGTTTCCTTTGGTGGCCTAAACCCGGCCATAGATGGATCGGCCGGTTTTGCAGGGACAACCAGTCTATTGGATTTTTTTACATGCAGCTACAGCCGCTAGCAGTAGTCATTGTGTTCTGCTGGCTGGGAAGGCTCCCTACTGGCAGAACACAATGGCGCTATGCGAGCAATTCTCCCATCAACACTAACTGTGTTGATGTGGGAATAAAGCATTTTTTTCCCCTTCCATCCATGGTGGAAGGAAAGAAAAAATTGCATAATTTAAGGGCTGCTTTAGACATTTAAATAGTGCTGCGAGATTGATATGAAAGCTCCTTCCTGTGCAACTTCCTGTGCTGATGACAGTGAATTAATTTCTGGCTGTGTTGCTGTTGGAGAGCTTCCCTCATTTCCTGTCTGGTAAAACATTGTCGTCAGCAGGTCAGAAAGTAAGACAAAAACTAACAGAACCCCATTAAGGCCCCTTTCACACGGGCCCGATCCGCCCCGTAAACCTCTGCTTGCTCAGCGGGGATCGCTCCGTTGATCCCCACTGAGCCCGGCAGATGACAGGGCGGTCCCCGCACACTGTGCAGGGACCGCCCTGTCAGATCTACGCTCTTTCCTATGGGGGGGGGGAGGGAATCGGATGAACACGGACCGTCTGTCCATGTTCATCCAATCCGCTCTGCAGACAGATTGAAAAATAGGATTTTCCCCCGTCTGCAGAATCGGAGGATTGCGACCCGGATGAGATTGGGTGTCAGCGGATGTTCATCCGCTGACACCTGCTATCTCAGGGGACCAACGTATGTCCCTTTTTCATCTGTAAACGGATGGATGAAAAAGCGGAAATACGGTCCGCACGTGTGAAAGGGGCCTTAGCAGTAAAAACAAGCCATCTTTATAACCATTCCCTAATCTACTTTAAGCGAAAAAAAAAAAAAAAAAAAAAAAAAAAATTGGGCTGTGCACGAACTTTAAAGAGGAAGTAAACCCACTGTTAAAAAAAAAAAAAAAAACACTTCCGGATAGCGCTGTGATTGGCCGAAGCTGCAATGACGTCACTCCCGCACATGCGTGTGGGAGCCGCCAGTGACGGCACGGCCTCCTTTAGGAACGGCACGATCGCCGTTGCTAAAGTGCGCCTGCGCATTGTGCCGTAGACATCGGCGCCCGTCATTTTTGTAAATATCTCCTAAACCGTGGAGGTTTAGGAGATATTTCAAGCACCTACAGGTACGCCTTAATCTAGGCTTACCTGTAGGTAAAAGTGGTTGAAAAGGGTTTACAACCACTTTAATGTTTTCTGATCCTGTATCACCTTCATCAGGATTTTTTGTCATTATCCTTGATGGAGAGATTTACCCTCATTTCATGTGACAAGGAGGGTAGGAAATATCTCTGATGAGAACAAAAACAAACATTTTGGCTGGAGTTGGGCTTTATTATTATGAATTGTTTGTTGACTGCTTTTTCAAATCTAGAGATTCGTACCAAGGATTGTTAAAACAGATAACTTACCATGATTCACAGCTAATACTTTGCGACTATTCATCTTCACAAAACTCCCAAGAGGAAGTTGAGCATGACGGATACCGAGATCCAGAGCTTGCTTGTACGTAATGCCCTGCAATGGAATTTCATAAATTAAAATCATGACAGTATGACTGAACAATGTAAATGTCTCAAGCAGAGCTAAAGCATGTTAACGTCTGCTGAAAGCAGCCCACGTCTTCAACTTTTGACACTTGGATGCCCCCAGTTGCAGCAGGTATTCCACACTCCTCTGCATATCTGCTCCCCCTGGTAGAACATATTTCACTACAGGACATACAAGCTGGAGGAAGAAACTACAGTGTGCAGGTATTTGACACACCCAACTTGTGGAACACCTGCAGCAGCCAAGAAGCTGCAAAATGCCAGTTTGAGTACATGGAACATTGGCAAGGTAAGTTTAGATGCTCTTCCCTTATACAGAGTGTGCTTAGTTTTCAAGTGACCCTGTGGTGGACGGACAAAAGCTGAAGTAGAATTTAGGCATGCTGCATGAAAACTAAAATTTGCTGAATCTGATGCTCTTCCTACTGTCATTTACAAAACAGGATAAAAAAAATAGGATTTTTGTACTCACCGTAAAATCCGTTTTTCTGACGTCCATGGACCGACGCAGCTCTCATACTGATTACATGTGGGTATATGTCCCTGCTTGCAGGAGAAGACCTAGGCAGAATGTTAGAGGTTAAAACATTCTAGAACAAGCCAGAGCTGAACAGCCCCGCCCAGGGGGGCGGTCCCTCCGGACATTACCCTTCCACCTGCAGCTAACAGCCTCAGTTCGTAACAAAGCAGTACAAACTTAAAAAGGAAGGGTGGGTGCTGCGTCGGTCCATGGACGTCAGAGAAACTGATTTTACGGTGAGTACAAAAATCCTATTTTCTCTTATCGTCCATGGACCGACGCAGCTCTTATACTGATTACATGTGGGACGTCCCAAAGCAGTATAAGAAAGGGGTGGGAGCAAAGAAAGTAAAGAACAACCAAAACTTCACTCCGAACCAGCAGAGCCACTCAACGGAGGAGTTGCAACATTAGACAGCGGCCTGCAACACTTTGCGGCCGAAGGAAGCATCCGAAGATGCAGCCACATCAACCTTGTAGAACTTTGAAAAGGTATGAACGGACGACCAGGTCGCTGCCTTGCACACTTGTGCAACTGACGCTTGATGTCGGAAAACCCAGGAAGCACCATTGCCCTGGTGGAATGCGCCGTAACCGGGAAGGGAGGCGCCCGCCCTATGAGAGCATAGGCTTGAAAGACGGTTTTGTCCGATCCACCTAGAAAATGGTGGCAGACAAAGCCGCTTGGCCCTGTTTCTGACCAGAGCCAGTCAAACAGATAGTAGACTTCCTAATAGAAGCAGTAGACAAGCACACCCGCAAGGCTCGTACCACATCCAAAGTGTGCCGCGCACACTCTCTGGGATGCGATGGGCGAGGACACTAGGACGGGAGGACAATGTCCTCATTTAGGTGAAAAGACGAGATCACCCTTGACAAGAGAAAGTCGCGGATGCAACACCGCCTTATCCTTATGGATGACTAAATATGGCGACTTGCAGTACAAGGTCGCCTAATTCAAATACTTGTCTAACATCAGTGATCGCTACTAAAAAGGGCCACCCTCTGAGACAAAGTGAAGAGGGGAATATCCCTGATATTCTGAAAAGGAGGTTCCTGGAGAACCAAGAGTACCAATTCCGATCCCACGGGGGGGAGAGGAGACTTGACAGGAGGGAGCCCATGGCAAACCCCCTGCACAAGGGTGCCAACCAAGGAATGACCCGCTAGTGGTCGCCGAAAGAAGACGGCCAAGGCCGAAATCTGACCCTTAATGATACTCAAAGCGAACCTTTGGGCCACTCCATGCTGTAGGAAACGCAGGATTTTAGGGACGGAATACGTCCGAGGATGTCAGCCCAGCTCTTCGCACATGGCGATTTAAGCTTTCCAGGTACAGAGATAGTTCTGGAGGAAGAATTCTGTGTCCTTAATATGGACGAAATGACCGAGTCCGAGAGACCTCGGTCTCTCAACACCTGGCTTTTAACAGCCCTGCCTACAAGGCCAGAGACTGTAAAGGCAGGATGAAATATGACTGAGACAGAAAGTTCTCCCTTATTGGCAACCATCAGGGAACGGCCGCGACGAGGCGTACCAGATCGGCGTACCAGTGAACCCGAGGTCAATCCGGAGCAATGAGGATCACCGGAATTCCCTCGGTCGCCACCCTGCGCAGCAGGCGAGGGAGCAACTGCCGCGGAGGATAAACGTATATCAGGTGATAATGACCCCATGGGCCACTGACGCCCCTGAGGCATCCGCCCAAGGATCCCTGGATCTGACCACAAATCTCGACAACTTGCGATTGAGTCGAGAGGCCATCGGGTCCACCTCCGGCGTGCCCCACCGTTTGTGTGGCAAGGAGTTGAAATGCCTCCGGGTGCAAGGACCACTCTCCCTGGTCCAACGTCTGGCGACTCAAATAGTCCGCCAGTTCTATGCCCGGAATGCAAACGGCCGACAGAGCCGGCACGCTTCATTTAGCCCACTTCAGGGTACGGGGGACCTCAGAAGCCGCAGCTGAGCTCCGAGTCCCCCCTTGATGGTCGACATACGCCACCACCGTGACTTTGTCCGACTGGATCCTAATAGAGCGATCCTGCAATCTCTCAGACCACAAAGAGAGGCACAGTCTGATGGCCCGTATTTCCAGAACATTGTTCGGCAAACGGGCTTCGTCCGGAGTCCAAGCCCTTGGGCCAACAGGACTCCCCAGACTACACCCTAGCCCTTCAGGCTGGCGTCCGTAGTGAACACCGTCCATTGGACGGGGAGGAACGACTTCCCGGACCGAAGAGCCGGGGACCCAAACCACCATGTCAGAGACGCCCTGACCAGGTGGCTCACCTGGATCGGAAAATCCAAAGACAACGGGGAGTTGTCCCAAGGGAACAAGATCTCCTTCTGCAATGCCCTGGTGTGTGATTGGGCATACAGAACGGCCTCGAAAAGGGGTCACCATGAGTCCCAGGACTCCCATGGAAAAACGGATTGACGACCATTTTTTGGGATGTCAGCATCCGCACTGCAGACTGAAGCGTCAGTAGCTCCCCCGGAGGTAGGAATACCTTTGCCTCCAAGGAGTCCAGAATCAGATCGAGATACTTCAAATCTCGAGTCGGGACCTGGACTGACTCCTGAATGTTTAGGAGCCACCCGAAGTCCCTGAGGGTCTGACGGACAATAGTCACCCTGTCTTCTAATTCTGAGCCATTTCCTGCTCTGAGAAGAAGATCGTCTAATGCCTTGCTGTCTCAGTAAGCTAGAACCGGCACAAGCACCTTGGTGAACACCCTCGGTGCCGAGGCTAGGCCGAAAGGAAGAGCCACAAATTGATAGCGGACTTCGCCGATTGCAAGCGCAGATCGGAACATGCAAGTAGGTGTCCTTGATGTCCAAGGTCGCCAGAAAATCCCCTTGACGGAGTGTACTGACCACCGTGCGAATGGATTCCATGCGGAACTTTTGCACTATCACAAAGGCATTCAGGACCTGGAGGTCCAAGATAAGCCGAACCCCGTCCCTTTTTTGGGACGACAAACGAATTCGAGTAGAATCCCTGAAACCTCTCCTGTGACAGAACCGGCACAATCACTCCGGACCACAAACCTGGATAGGCCCCATAGGGCCGCCCGACGGGCAGGAAGGAGAGGAAGATTCGAGGGAAGAATCTGTCTGGTATTATGAACGGAACCTATCCTGTAACCTGAGGTGATCACCTCGCACACCCACCGGTAGGAGATCCGGGAGGTCCATTGATTCGTGGACCTGCAAAGTTTTCCCCTCTACCCCAGAGTCGGGTGGGGGCAAGACTTCACGCGGAGGCGGGCTAGGGAGCCGGCTTCTTCGGCATACGCACCCAGGGGCGCACGTGTCCACCAGCCGTACCGCTGTCAGTCTGGGAGGGCCTCCCCGTTGACTGACGAAAAAAACTCCTTTTTGCTGGAAAGGAAGGACCCTGCTTACGGCGGCCTCCTTACCCTTGCTAGCTTGAGGAAGAACAGTGCTCTTACCTCCCGTGACATCCTTGATGATGTCATCCAGCGCAGCACTGAAAAGCCTATCATCTTTAAATGGTAAAACCTTCAGAGGCTTTTTAGAAGCTAGGTCAGCAGACCAGAATTTCAACCAGATCAGACAACGCAATACCACTGTCAAGACAGAGGCCCTGAGTTATAAGGGGCCGCGTCAAACGTGGTGTCGCCACATAAACCCGGCCCTGCACCATCTGCGGGCCAGAGCAATGGTGTCTGGAAGAAGATCATGCTCCTGTACAGTTTGGTGCAAACATTTTTTGCCCATCCCGTAAGTGTTGGAGACACAAGGGTCGCCGCTACCACAAGCCGTAGGGCGGACCCCAACAAAGGCAAACATGGCTCTACTCACCACTTCTGACCTCCTGTGAGTGGGGTCCTTAAATGCAGAGCCCCCTCCACCGGGAGAATGGTGGCCTTGTTCAACCGGGCGACTCCAATGTCGACCATTGGGGGAGAAGCCCACGTTTTAAGTAGGGCATCTTCAAGGGGTATCTGATAGACAAACGCCACGGATCATAAAAGTCTTCTGCGGCTTTTCCCCCCGACCTTATCAATGAGCTGGTCAAAGAAAGGAACATATGGAAAAAAAAACTTTTTAGAAGGCCTGGCCCTAGGGAACCAGAGGAGACTGTCCACCTGAGGTTCTACATCCGCAGCATTTAGCTTGCGAGTGTCCCTCACTGCATCAATGAGTTCACAAAACAAGCGCCCTGTCATTTACTGACACAGAACTGGAGTCTTCCTTGCCAGGAATGTCCTGTTCAAAACCAAATATATTCAGAGCTAGGGTCCTGAGCGGTAGTGGCTAGGCCCATATCTGAATCAGCGCACACCCCCCTTTTTTTTTTTGTTGATGGAAAAAAATGTGGGAAGCGGGGCTTTTTCGCTCCCTTGCGCTCACACACTGCTTCCTCCTAGTCATATTAATGATTCCAGGACTGCCGACAACTGGTCCCTAAGGACCGCAGGTGCAGGAGCACTGCCAGTTGTCTCTAACAGTGTGAAGAAACAGGTGAACCAGACTCCAATATTGCCACCCTCTGAGACCTTATTCACCATTACAGTGAATAATACAGCCCACCCACAGGTCGTGCTGGGGCTGAGGGGGGATACCCGAAGTACTCACCACCCCTAGGGACCGCTCGGTACCGCTGTATGAGTCACGCTGTAGTGCGGGTGCAGCCTGGAGGTGAAGAATCTGTGAGGATGTGTGCATTTCGCGCCGTTCAGCAGCGCTGCTAGAGGCCGAAAACGAAACTAAAAGTGCCGCGGCTACAAGAAAATGGCTGCCGGGCACCAGTATAACTGTGTATTAAGCCCTGGCAAAATGGCCGCCAATGGCGCACTTTTTTAAAATAAAACACCGTGCCAATGGCGCACAGAAAAAAAACACAGCCAGTCCCCCAGAACACTTCCCAAGCAAAATAACAGTCATGGAGCGGCCCCCCCAGGGCAGAGTGACCCCCCAAGCATCCCCACACAGCACAACAGGGTGCAGAGAGCAGCATAACGGGGGAGACAGGGAGAACCCCCCACACACAGAAACACAGCCAGCATGTACTCACCTTGCAGCAGGAGAGACTACTTACCCGTCCCGCAAGCACCTTGGAGAATACCCCCGGTGCCAATAGAGGGACCCACTGGCTTGTTTCAGACAGACCTATCACAGAGTCGTACTGCGTAGCTGTTGGCCCGGTCCACCGCGAAAGATACAGTAGGTACTGTTCGATCTTGAGAGGACCGCGGGAGCATGAAAGCAACCCGGCCACCCCTGGAGCCATGGGGTATGTCGTGAACTGAGTCTCACGCACACAAGGCGAGGATCAGCACGCTCGATGGTCGGACAGGGAAGACTACGAGGATACCAGTGTACCCAACCTGTTGCCCAGCCGACAGTTGATTGAAGGTCTCAAAAATAAAATAAAATTTCCAAAGGAATAAAATTTAAAAGTAAAATCTTAAAGGAGACTGGCTCCTGAGAGAGCCATGTCTTCTTCTGCTAGGCAGAAAAAAAACTGAGGCTGTTAGCTGCAGGTGGAAGGGTAATGTCCGGAGGGACCGCCCCCCTGGGCGGGGCTGTTCAGCTCTGGCTTGTTCTAGAATGTTTTAACCTCTAACATTCTGCCTAGGTCTTCTCCTGCGAGCAGGGACATATACCCACATGTAATCAGTATGAGAGCTGCGTCGGTCCATGGACGATAAGAGAAAATACCTGTGTGCTTTTACTTCACCATATACCGACTACTCACAAGGCAAAGCTTCAGCCAGCATATCCACTAGCAATAACAATGTCATCATTATCTGCATACAAATCTAGTTACAGGCATACATTTGTTCAAGCTTCCCAAAATAATAGTCTTCTGTAATTTCACTAAATTTGGGTCAAAGGTTTAGTCACTACATTGCAAAAGAACTAGTAACATACACCAATCACTGATTACATTATGACCGCCACCATAACCTTTCTGGCACCAAGGCATCAGTAGCAGATCCTTTAAGGCCCTAAAAGTTGCAAACTGTGCCCTTGATTGATCAGACCATTTTTTCCAGCACATCCCACACATGCTCGATTGGATTGAGATATGAAAGATTTGGAGACCTCACGTGCCCATTGTAGGTGCAACACGGGCAATCTGAACAGTTTTCATCTCCACAGCCTCTTACGCAACAAACTGTGATGTGTTCTGACACCTCTCCATTGGAACCAGCTTTAATTGCGCTACAGCAGCTCTTGTACTGGCTCTGACTACATGTGCCAGCCTTCGGTCCCCATGTGCATCAATGAACTTTATCCACCCATGATCCGGTTGCCAATTTAAACGTTTTAATTTTATTTTTTTTTGGACCACATTTGGTAGGTCCTAATGAATGCAGACCAGAAACATCCCAAAAGAGCTGAAGTTTTGAAGTTGCCCTAACCCAGTTTGTCTAGCCATTACAATTTGGCCCTTGTCAAAGTCGCTGAAATCCTTACACTTGCCCATTTTTTCTGCTTTCGACAAATCAACTTCTGAGACAACAATGGACTTGCTTCATAATATTACAAAACAAGATTAAATCGGGGTACTTTGTCGCAGTAAGTGGGCTTCACACTATATGACCATATAGTGTGACCAAACCCCCGTATTTTTTTGAATATGATCAGTAGAGCTGCAACTAACGATTATTTTCATAATCGATTAGTTGGCCGATTATTGTTTCGATTAATCGGTTAATAAGCATAAAAAAAAAAAAGAAATTTTTTGCATTTTTACATTTTTTTGGGCCAATTTGTTGTTGGGCAGATTACAAAACACAAATTGCAGCAAAAACACACTACATTATTTTCTGCAGCTTCTCCATTGAAGTACATTAAACCAAAAAACTAAAATAGCAGCGTTTTGCGTTAAAAAAAGTCCTTGCCCTTTCCAAATACGCAGCAGCTGAAAAAATCATGGATGTGAACGTGTCCCATAGAAACCATGTAAATGAACTGTAGTGTGTTTCTGCAAAAAGCACCAAAAAACTGAGGTGTGACCCAGGACTGAGATGTTTAGTAACATAATGGGGTTAAAAAAAACAAAAATTAGTACAAAAAAAAAAAAAAAAAAAAAAGGAAATAATCGCTACTGTAAGGGGTTCATTTTTTACTGTGGGACAGTGAAAGAAATATTTACAGTAGCAATTTGCTCTTTTTGCACTATAAAGTGTTAATTTTAGTTTATTTTTAACCTCATTATGTTACTGGCCGATTAATCGATTCTGAAATTAATCGATTACAATATTCATAATCGATTAGTTGTTTCGACCCTAAATTGTTCAGGTGTTTTTAACTAGCCTTGCAGGATAAATGTCATTCTTGTATGTGTGCGCTGTAATCTGTTTTGTACTGTTTGTTGGTCTTATAGCAGCACCATTTTGAATTTAAACGCATTTTAGGGTGTCCTTCCCCCCCCCCCCCCCGTATGTTTTTTGCTTCATAATATAGCTCACCCACTTTCAGCTATCATTGTAACAAGATATTCAATGTTATTCACTTTACCGGTCATAATGCTGATCAGTGAATTACATTGCATTTTGATATACATTAAATTAGGTACAGTGGGGATCGAAAGTTTGGGCACCCCAGGTAAAAATGTGTATTAATGTGCATAAAGAAGCCAAGGAAAGATGGAAACATCTCCAAATGGCATCAAACTACAGATTAGACATTCTTATAATGTCAAAAAGAGTTAGATTTTATTTCCATCATTTACACTTTCAAAATTACAGAAAACAAAAAAATGGCATCTGCAAAAGTTTGGGCACCCTGCAGAGTTAATATCTTGTACTGTCCCCTTTGGCAAGTATCACAGCTTGTAAACGCCTTTTGTAGCCAGCCAAGAGTCTTTCAATTCTTGTTTGAGGTATCTTTGCCCATTCTTCCTTACAAAAGTCTTCCAGTTCTTTGAGATTTCTGGGCTGTCTGTCACGCACTGCTCTTTTAAGGTCTATCCATAGGTTTTCAATAATGTTGAGGTCAGGAGATTGTGAAGGTCATGGCAAAACCTTCAGTTTACGCCTCTTGATGTAATCCCCCGTGGATTTTGAGGTGTGTTTAGGCTCATTATCCATTTGTAGAAGCCATCCTCTCTTTAACTTCAGCTTTTTCACAGATGGCATCAAGTTACCATCCAAAATTTGCTGAAATTTTATTGAATCCATTTTTCCTTCTACTCGAGAAATATTCCCTGTGCCACTGGCTGCAATACAACCCCGAAGCATGATTGATCCACCCCCATGCTTAACAGTTGGACAGAGGTTCTTTTCATTAAATTCTGTGCCCTTTCTTCTCCAAACGTACCTTTGCTCATTCCGGCCAAAAAGTGACCAGTTACACTTACCGGTAACGGTGTTTCTGGGAAGTCTTCCAGGACGGCACAATGAGAGATGACTGGCTCCACCTGACAGGAAACACAATCAATTCAAAGAGGTTAAAGCACCCGCCCCTCCCCGTGCTCCTCAGTTATGATAAAGTACAGACCCACACCAGTGCACGAGAGAGAAAACACACACCAAAATAAAACTCTATACAAACCAATGTATTTACCAAAAAGTGGTGGGAAGTAGGCCTGCCGTCCTGGAAGACTTCCCAGAAACACAGTTACTGGTAAGTGTAACTGGTCACTTTCTCAAGTCGTCTTCCAGGACGGCACAATGAGAGAGAAGCAAGTAGCTTCAGGCCTACCTTAGGGGGGACGACTGCTTGCAGGACCTTTCTACCAAAGGCCAGGTCCTGAGGTGACAGCAACTCCACTCTATAATGCCTTAGGAATGTATTCTGGCTTGACCAAGTCGCAGCTTTACAGATCTGTTCCACCGAAGCTCCGGCTCTTTCTGCCCAGGAGGTTGCCAGAGAGCGAGTGGAATGAGCTTTAACTTTCGGGGCTGTCTTACCAGCCTGGCCATAAGCTATGGAGATTGTCTGTCTGATCCATCTAGATATGGATGCTCTAGATGCCTGTTGGCCCTTTTTCTGTCCAAAAAAATTAACTAGTAAATGGCTGGATTTACTAAATTCACCCACCCTATCCAAATAAGCTAGCAGACACCGTCTGACATCCAGACAATGAAAGGAGACCTCTCTTTCATTCTGTGGATTTGAACAAAAAGAAGGGAGAATAATTTCTTGTGATCTATGAAACTTCGACACTACCTTAGGGAGGTACAGGGGGTCCTGCCTGAGAATAACTCTGTCCTCGAATAAACTAAGGAAAGGCTCTTTAATCGTCAGAGCCTGCATATCGCCTATTCTTCTGGCTGTAGTAATTGCCAGAAGAAAAGCAAACTTAAACGTCAGTAATTTAACTGAAATATCTTCTAGTGGCTCAAACGGAGCTTTAGTTAATTGTTCCAAAACTAACGTAAGGTCCCAGGGCGGAACTCTAGAGATCCGCACCGGGGACAATCTATCCCTGGCCATCAGAAATCTTTTAACTAGAGGGTCCAGTGATAACTTCTTGTCCAAAAAATAAGATAAGGCTGCTACCTGCACTCTTAGAGTCTTGGTGGCAAGACCTAAATCAGCGCCATCCTGGAGAAAGTCCAGGATGACCAAGGTTTTTTGCTGGGATACCTTTCTCACTAGACACCAGTGAGAGAAGACTCCCCACACTTTCCTGTAGATACGTCTGGTGACTTATTTTCTACTTGAAAGGAGAGTGTTAATCACTCTCTCGGAACATCCCCTCTCCCGCAGGTTCTGCCTCTCAAGTACCAGGCCGTCAGCTTGAAGAAGCTGGGATCTGGGTGAAAGACCGGTCCCTGCCGAAGAAGGTCCACCCGAACTGGTAGATGGAGGGGAGGTGCTACGGACCAGTTCTGTAGAACGGGGAACCAGGCTCTCTTGGGCCACCAAGGGGCAATTAGAATGAGTCTGGTTTCTGAGAGACCTAGTTTTTGTAGGACTCTTGGAATGAGACTCAGAGGGGGAAAAGCATAAGCCAGGTGAAAACTCCATACCTGAGCTAATGCATCCACCCCCTCCGAGCCCCACTCCCGGGACAGGGAAAAGAATCTTCTTACTCTCCTGTTTTCTTTGCGGGCAAAGAGGTCTATTTCTGGCCTTCCAAACTGCTGGCACACCAGGTTGAACACCTCTGGGTTCAGCTCCCATTCCCCCTGGAGAATCCGATGGCGGCTTAGATAGTCCGCCTCTATGTTGTACATTCCCTTTATGTGCACTGCCGTAATAGAGGCAATCCGAAGTTCTGCCCAGCCCAGAATTCCTAGAGACAAGGTCAGCAGGGAGGGAGACCTGGTTCCCCCCTGATGATTTATGAAGGCCACCGTGGTCGCATTGTCGGACAGGATCTGGACCTCCCGGTCTCGGATCCTTTCCTCGAACACTTTTAGGGCCTCCCCGACCGCCAATAATTCCCGGACGTTTGAGGAGTCCAAAGATGACCCACCTGCAACTTCTGAGGAAGAAGCCACCAGCTCAGAGAGTCCTTTACCACCTCTGGGATGGAGATTCTGTGGTCTAATGTCCCTCTTGTTCCGTCCCAGGAGGATAGTAGGAAACGTTGGAGGGGTCTGGAGCGGAGCTGAGCCCACGGGACCGCAGGTATACAAGGAGGTCATTAGACCCAGTACCCTCATGATGCCTCTGAACGAGGACTCCCTTACCTCCAACAGAGACCTGACCGCTGTCATGAGGCCCTGGACCTTCTCCTGGGGTAAAAAAAGCTTTCTCTGTAAGGAGTCTATCAGGAAACCCAGGTACATCTTCCTTTGGTCCTGGATCATCATCGAGGACTTCTCCCTGTTTATGATCCAACCTAGGGATTCCAGGGTACTCACAACCCTGGCCAGGTCTGCGAGGAGTAGATCTCGACTCTGTTTGTAGAGTAGAAGATCATCGAGATAAGGGACTATTGTTATACCCTGTAAGTGTAGGAAGGCGACCACCTCTGCTACGATCTTTGTGAACACCCTTGGGCTGGAAGCCAGTCCAAAAGGGGAGGGCAGCAAACTGCCAGTGTTGAATCCCCTGAGGAGACTTGACTGCAAATCTGAGGAAGGCCTGATGTCCTGGAAAGATCGGGACATGCAGGTAGGCGTCCTTTAAGTCGATCGTTACCATGTATACCTCCTTCAGAAGGAGTCTTGAGGGTGTATATGCTCTCCATGCGAAATTTCTTGTGACGCAGAGAGGTATTCAGGGGTCTCAGGTTTATTATCAACCGGTATTTGCCTGAGGATTTTGGGACAACGAAGATATGGGAGTAGACCCCCATTCCGCGTTGACCCGCAGGTACCGGAACTACAACTCCCTGTTCTGCTAGGTCTGAGATGTTTTGCAGAAGACCTGCTTCCTTGAGGGGGTCCCTGGGGAGATATGTTAATAGGAACTTTGAGGGGGGGGGGGGTGAAGAAACTCCAGCCTGTAACCCTCTTATAATGTTGAGAATATGAGGGCTCTGAGTAATACTCTCCCACCTGGAAAGGAATTGGGAAAGTCTTCCCCCTACCCTCACGTCACTTAAAGTCTTTTTCATTTGATTTTTGGTTGGAAAAGAGGATACTTCCTTTCGGCTTATCCCTCCCAACACCCCACTTCCTATTACCGGCAGGCTTCTTGTTCGAGAAGCGGTTTCTACCCTGGGGGCCTCGAAAAAATCTTTTTTGGTCCCTTTTAGGTTTGGTGGGAAACTTCTTGCCCTTTTCAGTAGATCTTGACAGAGCTTGATCAAGCCCTGTACCAAAAAGGAGGGAGCCCTCAAATGGGAGTCCACATAAGCGGGTCCTGGATGCGTTATCACCGTCCCATGTTTTGACCCATACGGCTCTACGAGCCGAGTTTACGAGGGCCCCTGTTTTTGCGGTGGCCCGCACGGTCTCTACTGCAGCATCTGCTAGGTATGCCACTGCGCTGCCTATCACCTGTAGAGAGTCTAGGACTTCCCTGGACTTGGACACACGGGAAACATGTTCTATTAGCTTGACTATCCATGTATCCGCGTTCCTAGCTATACAAGCTGAAGCCAACGCGGGGCTCATTGCTGCCGCATTGGCTTCCCAGGCTCTACGCAAGGTCGTCTCAGTACGGCGATCCATAAGATCCTTGATATTACCCGCGTCCTCAAAGGAGAGGTCGGATTGCTTTGACACCTGTGCCAAAGAGGCGTCCAATCTGGGATTTTTAAAGAATTTCTCCTCATCCTCCCCCTTTAAAAGGACACCTACGCTTCCAAGTTTTATACTTCAGAAGCTTCCTCTCAGGTTCCTTCCACTCTCTAAGGATCACATCTTGGAGAGTCTGATGAACCGGAATGGCTCTGGGTTGGGCCCTTACCAGGCCTCGGTACAATCTATCCTGTGCGGATACCTGCTCCGTTGGCTCCTGAATTTCTTCAGAGGCGTAGATTGCACCAAGGAGGCCTTCCATGTCGTCAGCTGAGAAGATGTGTCTTCCTGACCTAGAGCCTTCTTCCTCCTCCTCAGCCTGACTATCTATCAGGCCCTCATCGGATAGTCCCTGATCAGGGATCTCCGAGTCCTCTTCTGCCTCTGAGTCCTGAGACAGGAGGGATCTCAGGGATTCTGGGTGTCCTCTCCCTAATCTGGTTGAGGAGGAACTCTCCTGTGAGGAAGGACCCTCCCTGCTTGTCTGGGGCTCTGGTTCCTTAGCTTTAAGGGAGGCTTGAAAATCCTTAAGGGTGGCAAGCATCTGGGTTTGGACAGAGAGAAAGTCTCTCATAACCTGAGATGTTTCCTTCCCCGCCAGCTTCTGGATACACTTGAAGCAGAAGGGCTTGGAATGGGTTGAAGGTAATTTCTCATTACAGTTGCCGCATCTTTTGGAGCGGGCAGGGGCTCTAGAGGAACGACTGGCAACCCCTTGGGCAGTGACATCCTCACCTGCAATGTAAGAGTACACAGGAATGCATTTAGAAGAACCCTGTGACAGGCAAGGGGAAAGAGTCAGGGTACCCTCCCCCATCATGACCCCTGCTGGCTGGGTTGACTCACCCCCTGTGGTGGTCTCTGTAGCCGTGGCTGTGGTCGGCCTCTCCTCATGTTCCATGCCGCCTAGGTGTGATGAGCAAGTCACTGCAGAGGCACTGGAGGAGTGAAAAAGGGCGCCTCTCTTCCTGGCGTCCCTCCGTCTGTTAATGCCAGGTAAGCAGACGCCGGCCGTCGCCATTTTGCCGGAGACCGGAAATGACGCGACGCGTGATGGTGTCATCCCTGACGCTAGAGGACGAATGTCCCAGACTCCGGGAAGATGGCGCCGCAATCATACGCTCCTGCATAGAGCGGCGCCATAGAACGAACGACCCGCGCGAGCGGGGGTTACCGGAGGGACCTGCCAGCCCCCCCCCTCCAGAAAGGATGCCCAGACAGGTAGGGGGGAGGAAGGAGGATAGATGGCCCCTGAAGTCCCAGGTACAGCCCAGCACCTAGGGTCCTTCAGTGCTCAGGGAGGCTCTTCTACTGCCCTCCCTGAGAAGAGAAATGGGATACCCCCCAGGACGGACAATAGAGTCCTGCTAGGCCCAGAGGCTTCCCAGGCATTCGGCTCAGCTCCCGGGGGGGGGGGGGGGGACTTCCAGCCCCAGGCCTTCAGTCTGTGGGAAAAAAATAAAACGGTTTCGCTGTGGGAAAACACAATCAAGAACTGAGGAGCACGGGGAGGGGCGGGTGCTTTAACCTCTTTGAATTGATTGCGTTTCCTGTCAGGTGGAGCCAGTCATCTCTCATTGTGCCGTCCTGGAAGACGACTTGAGAAAGTTATATTTTAACCTCATCAGTCCACAGAACTTGTTTCCAAAATGCCTCAGGTTCATTTGCAAAGTTCAAACGCTGATTTTTGTGGTGAGGACGTAGAAGAGGTTTTCTTTTGATGACTCTTCCATGAAGACCATATTTGTACAAGTATCTCTTTATAGTGGAATAGTGTACCACAACTCCAGTGTCTGCCAGATCTTTCTGGAGGGATCGTGCAGTCAAACGTGGGTTTTGAATTGCTTTTCTCACAATCCTGCGAGCTGTTCTGTCTGATATTTTTCTTGGTCTTCCAGATCTTGCTTTAACTTCCACTGTTCCTGATGACTGCCATTTCTAAGGCCCCATGCACACAGGGCGTTTTTGCAGCTGCTAACAGCAGCTTTAGACGTTTTTTTTTACAGCTTCAAAACGCCCATCCATGTTATTCTATTGTGTCATGCACACTAGAGCTTTTATGAGCTCCAAGTGGCATAGGCGTTTTCGAGCTGCAAAAAAAACCCAATTCCAGTGCGTTCTGGAGCTCCAGGTTCGAGCTGCAAAAACGCCTGACGCAATTAAACGCGCAAAAAACGCAGCGAAAACGCGCAAAAACGCCACGATTTGCGTTTTTGAGGTCCGGGATTTTATTATTTTTTTTTTTTTAAAAAAGGTCAAAAAAGGTCAAAAAATGTTTACAAAACATGGACAGGCGTTTTTAAGCTCTAAAAAAAGCGGCTGTAAAAACGCCCTGTGTGCATGGGGCCTTAATTACATTCCGAACAGAGGATATTGACATCTGAAAATGCTATCTTATAGCCTTCTCCAGCTTTGTGAGCGTCAACTATTTTCAGTTTCAGTTTTCTAGACAACTGCTTAGAAGAACCCATGGTGCTGATTGTTGGGGCAAGGTCAGATGAGTCTGGCCATTTAAAACCTTTGAGATTGACATCACCTGGTCTTCCCAGACGATGATTGAAAACAATCCATGACACTGGCAGGTCTCAGCTTTGCAAAGGGGGCAGTGCATGCTATAAATTCTGCAGGGTGCCCAAACTTTTGCAGACGCCATTTTTTTGTTTTCTGTAATTTTGAAAGTGTAAATGATGGAAATAAAATAACTTTTTTGGCATATTATAAGAATGTCTAATCTGTAATTTGATGCCATTTGGAGGTTTTTTCATCTTTCCTTGGCTTCGTTATGCACATTAATACACATTTTTACCTGGGGTGCCCAATTTTTCGATCCCCACTGTATATAGGACTAAGAGGTAGAGGTGAACACATTGTTTTGAGGACGGTAAACACTGAAACAATACATTAGCAAATTCCCCCCTGCAAAAAATGTAGCTAAAATCATTAACAGGTTTACTTTAACTATAACCAGAGGAGCAAACAAGGTGTTAGATTTTAAATTGATCACTTTGTCCCCAAGGGGTTCCCCAGCAATACAGGGATCAGATCAATACAAATACTAGCACAAGGTCACTTCACACATAAGGTCCTATTCACACTATGCCGCACATCGTCATGCTTCGTGCATAGGGCAGGCCATTCAATTCAATGAGCAAAGAAGCTTGCACAGTATGAGCGTTTTGTTGCACAAAAATGTGCATCTGCTCACCATGTTTACAGTACCATTAACAATGAATGGAACCACAAGAGCAACAAGTTCACGTGCTACAACAGTGTGAATACAGCCTAAAACTATACCCAAAACAAGATACACACAGCACTATACCTCAGCATCCATTTTTATTGTTGAACTATATCCTGCTTTGTATGTGTACTAGGGCCTGCTTTAATCATTTTCTGCAGTTATTTCCTCAGTTTACATCTTAACTAATCAAAGCTGGTCTCGGCTAGTAGTTTGATCTGTAAAAAGGGCTGAAGAGAAGATACATTCTCTCAAAAAGGATAAGTTCACCCTTTACAAAAAAAAAAAGTGCATTTTTTTCCCCAGGTAATAAAACATGCATTTGTAAATGCAGAAGGTTTTTTATCTTAATGCATGCTATGCATTAAGATAAAAAAAACCTTGTGTGTAGGAGCCCCCAGCACCCCCTAATTACCTACCTGAGCCCCTTCTCTCTCCAGCAATGTCCACGATACACTCAGCCATCAGGACACTCCTCCCGATAGGCTGAGACAGAGCAGCAGCGCCATTGGCTCCCACGGCTATCAAAGTCAGTTAGCCAATCAGAGGAGAAAGGGGCTGGGGCCAGGTCGTGGCTCCGTGTCTGAATGGATACACGGAGCTCTGACTCGGCTTGGGTGCCCTCCTGTAGCAAGCTGCTGGCTGAGGGGCACTCAAATGAGGGAGGGGCTAAGAGCAGCTAAGAGGGTCCCAAGAAGGGGAGGATCCAGGCTTCTCTGTGCAAAACCAACTGCACAGAGGAGGCAAGTATAACAACATGTTTAAAGGGGTTGTAAAGGTTAGTTTTTTACTTTCTAAATAGGTTCCTTTAAGCTAGTGCATTGTTGGTTCACTTACCTTTTCCTTTGATTTACCTTCTAAATGTTTTTTTTCTTTGTCTGAATTTCTCACTTCCTGTTTCTCCTCAGTAAACTTCACACCATCATCCGAGTGGTGTGGAGTCAGCCAGAACAGCTTACTGAGGAGGAACAGGAAGTGAGAACTTCAGACAGAGAAAAAAAATATTTAGAAGGGAAATCTAAAGGAAAAGGTAAGTGAACGAACAATGCACTAGCTTAAAGGAACCTATTTAGAAAATAAAAAACGAACCTTTACAACCCCTTTAAGAAAAAAACAAAAAAAACACGAGCCTTTAAAATCACTTTAAGAGCCTGTAAAGCACTGTACCCACAATCAGCAGATTGTGCCTGTATAGCCAGGCAGTATGGACTGTCTGTCTATACCTCAGATACAGGCAGGCAGTTACACTCTGAAAGGAAGACACAAGTGACTACAGTACTTGAGCGCTCAAACGTGCCCTGGTAGTTCATTAAGAACTACAAGCCAACAGTCAGTCGGTACTTGCAGTTTTCACATTCAAAGAACACTATGAATATGAATGACACAGCTGGTCATCACACCACTTTTTTTTTCGATTGCGACAACGAGCAAGGGGAGAGGATCCTGCCAAAAACGGGGGGGGGGGGGGGGGGTACAGAGGGCAGGTGCATTTGTAACATGTCAAGATTAGTACACACGGGCCGAATGTCAGTCGGCTTCAATAGAAACTGGCAGACATTCAGGCCGTGTGTACTGCAGTCAGTCCGCCTTTGGCCAGCTTCTGTTGTAGGGGCATGACTGAAAAGGATTTGCTAATGGCTGAGAGCACTGACCGGAGTGTTGTGGCAGGAGGGCCATCCCTCTGACAGAATACATAAGAACAGCAGGGAGATTGCTGTACTAACGTCAGATAGTTAGAACAGGGGCTTCTCCTAAACTATCAGGTTTGTTTTTTTCCCCGTTTAGCCCTGCTGGCTTGAATGAAAAAAAATGCTACTACTGTGTACTAGGCTTTACATGTTACACCCTGAATATGGATGTAACATGTTACAAAAGGTGAACTTATCCTTTAAAGTGTATAGGTAGACTAGGATTAGAAACCATGTTTGGTTTTGACTCCCGTCTAGGGTTAGGAGGTGTTCCCTCAGTTTTTGTGCTTATGACAACAGTCTAAACCAGGGATATGCAATTAGCGGACCTCCAGCTGTTGCCAAACTACAAGTCCCATCATGCCTCTGCCTCTGGGTGTCATGCTGGATGCTGTCAGAGTCTCACTATGTCTCATGGGACTTGTAGTTTGGCAACAGCTGGAGGTCCGCTAATTGCATATCCCTGGTCTAAACCATGGATATGCAATTATCGGACCTCCAGCTGTTGCAGAACTACAAGTCCCATGAGGCATAGCAAGACTGACAGCCACAAGCATGACGGGAGTTGTAGTTTTGCAACAGCTGGGAGGTCCGCTAATTGCATATCCCTGGTCTAAACAATCAGGAAATAACAAAAAAATTAATCTGACAGATTTTGGAAGGCATAGGGGATTTATTTCGGTATGTGATGCTGTTGGGAGAGTTTCCCTATTTTTCTGTCTGGTAAAAGTTTTCTTCCTGTAACTGCTGACAACCTAACAGAGCCCCATTTAGCAGTAAAAACAAGCCGTGGTTCTAACTATACTCTAAGAAAAACATTTTGTTGTATTTGATGAAATCAGTATAGGACCAGTAACAGTGTTGTAAGCATAGATAATTTTCAAGTGTAAATTCAGAACCCTTGGATGTTTAACCCCTAGAAATTGCACCATCCAAGAGCTCGTGGTCCCAGGCCACCAACATTCTACAGATTTTTTTTTTTTTCCCCTTTTACTCTTTACCTTGTGGTGATTGTGATCTACAAGGCCACCGATAATGTAAGCTTTGGTTTCATCTAGTTCATGGAGTACGTCAGGGGAATCCGATGTGAGGTAAACAAGGTCTTCAGACTTCATGAGATCTTTGTAATGCTCAGAATTTATGTGTATATCCTTTAGGAAAAATAATTATCCATTATTTTCAGTGGAGAACTAAAGTGAGAGTGAAAATGACCAGATAGACATGCAGGTCATGTGCTATTAGCAATTGTTCTTGTGATTAATGGCACAGCAAGTCAAGTGATTAAGGCAAAGTTTTTTTTTATCGTAAAGTGGAACTCCATCGAAAGATTTGTTTTTCTACAGTTTGGAGACAAAGGGGAAAAAGGGACAGAACATGTCAGATTCTGGTTAAGAAGTTAAATGAAATCTCTTCAAACAGGGGCAGAGACTGCAATTAAAAGGGGGTTGTAAAGGTTTGTTTTTTATTTTCTAAATAGGTTCCTTTAAGCTAGTGCATTGTTGGTTCACTTACCTTTTCCTTTGATTTACCTTCTAAATGTTTTTTTTCTTTGTCTGAATTTCTCACACCATCATCCGAGTGGTGTTTAGTCAGCCAGAACAGCTTACTGAACAGCTTACTGAGGAGGAACAGGAAGTGAGAAATTCAGACAATAGAAAACAAAGAAAAAAAAATATTTAGAAGGGAAATCTAAGGAAAAGGTAAGTGAACCAACAATGCACGAGCTTAAAGGAACCTATTTAGAAAATAAAAAATGAACCTTTACAACCCCTTTAAAGCACTTGTATTAGTATAGTGGAGGATGGTTAGTACTGTCATAGTTTTGTTCCTGTCCATTTCACTGGAGCTTAACTTTTGTGGAGAGGAGAAGGCATTATCTGTCCACAAAAGTCTATTTAATCTTTATAGACTGATTTAATTCCAATTGGAGTATCTACAAAAAAAAAAAAAAAAAAAAAAAGGAAGCAGCAAACATCTGCTTGCTTTATATTGCATAATTCTGCATTTCACTTGCAGCTCCTTAAACCTATTCTAAATAAAATGTCTTATACCTTGTTTCCCCAAAAATAAGCCTGGGTCTTATAATAATTTTGGCAACAAAAAACACAGTAGGGCTTATTTTCGGGGTAGGTCTTACTGTGTAATGTGCTGCCTTCTCTCCCCCTCTCTCTCCCTGCCTGATAGGAATCCCCAGTGTGAACTTAGTTAAAATGCTTGTTAAATCCTATAATCCACTCTATTACAGTAGTATTTAATGTACAATGTGTGTGTTTCTGAAATATACCGTAATTGTGCCAAATACCTTCGTTATAGCGCCGCTCTGCGCTTCTGTGACATGCCAAAGCTCTCTTCCCTGCATTTATATTATTACAGAAACACACACACACATTGTACATTATGTACTACTGTAATAGAGTGGATTATAGGATTTTACAAGCATTTTAAACTAGGGCTTATTTTCGGGGTAGGGCTTATATTGCAGCCCTCCTGGAAAATGATGCTAGGTCTTATTTTCGGGGAAACACGGTAGTAGGTGTCTAAAGAAGCCTGCATGCACCTTTACGTTCAGTTAAGGAAAAAAAAAAGTGTGCTGGATTATCCTGCAAACCCACAATCCCAAGGCATGCTCTACACTCAGACTACCCAGCTAGGTATTTTGATATATCTTTCCCTGCGCTTAAGGAGTAGAAAGACCATTTCTGCTTTGTATACAGCCGCTCTTTTTACGTCCATCTTTTACACTGGTTTGAAAGACCACCAAGTCCTAGATTTCGAACATTGAGGACTGTCTGTGGTACAATCAGACCCTCTGTCCGACACCATACTTTTGTCCTGTCATGGCTGAAAAGCTTAGACCTGTATGAGAGAATGCTATATAATGGGTGTCCAAGGTATAAATCGACATCAAAAGTCTGTTATAGTACAAAACAAGCACCAATGATGCCTGCACTCACCTTTATGTGTTTTCCTAAATACTACGATGACCAAAAGCACACAGCAGTCTAACAAGTAAATTTAACACTTCTCAATAGTGTCAAGATGAATGATGACCACAAGTTTGGTCCGAACTTTGGTTCAGACCGCAACTTGAAGGAAGCTGTCATTCCCGCCCAACTGTGGCCAGGGAATTCCTTGTCCAGCAGCTGCAAGTACACAGAATGACAGGCATGCCCATGAAATTATTGCCCCAATACGGCCATATCATATAGCCATAATCAGTCAGTGATGTCATGACTATCCCCACCCCTTCGTGTACGTGAGGCTGCAGGGTGGGGAATGTCCTGAAAGCAACCGATTGGGTAGAAGGGACAGCTTCCTTCTGCGTTCTGTGCAAACTCATGCTCATCCCTAGTCAAGAGCTAGCTGGCACCTACATTTCACAGTAATAGACCAATAGGAAGGAGAAAAGGGTGAAAACTAGCACTATTGTACAGAAAATTCCACCTGTGGTACATATAAAATTTTATCTGAAGGCAACCTTAAGCCTTGTACACACGGTCGGACTTCCATCAGACTTTTCCGTGGATTTTTGTCCGAACGGAGTTGGCCGGGAACATCCATAGCACTTTTCTGCAAACTTTCCCAAAACTTCTTCCAACATCCCGTGGTTTTTCTGCTCTTTACCGCCACCCTTTGGTCAACTTCTGCTATTGTTGGTTTATCTTAACATTATTTGTTTTGTCCATCGGACAAAAGTCTGATGGTTTTCTGTACACACGGTCAGACTTTGCTCCATCGGACTTTTGTTGGCCAAAAGTTTGTCCGTTTGCAGACCGAACTTTTGTCCGATGAAAACCAAAAAAAAAAAAAAAAGTTTGTCCGATGGAGCGTACACACGGTCGGATTGTTGGTCCAACTTGCTCAAAATGAAGTTTGTTGGCCAAAAGTCCGACCGTGTGTAAATGTATAAAATGTTTTTTTCTATACAAAGCCCTGGTTCACATGTATGCGGTGCAGGAAACGCATTAAATCCTGAGCGTTTCCCGCACCGCACTGAGATTGCACTCCGTTCATGTGCCGATTCCGGTGCAAAAAAAAACAAAAAACAATTAAGCCTATACAAAATGAATGGGCTCAAATCGTACTGCAAAGAATCGCATGTGATTTAAATAGGAATGAGGTGCGATTCCTATTCAAAACCCGTGTGAACCCAGGTTAACGGCATGCAAAGCAATCTTTCATGTGAGATTACCTTCCAGTTGATCCAACCTTTGTCATATTCATCCATGTTGCTTTTCAGTTGTCCACCGTGGCTGGTTAGATAAAACTAGAAATAATATAATATGAATTGATATAAACAAAGGATAAATATGCATAAGCATTATGTTTCAAAGGGGTCTTGCAAAAGTCGTTTTTTTGTAATAATTTCCCTTAACGTGCTCTTATTATGTATGACCAAAGAAGATTGAAATTTCATTTTTACCAATATGTCAATAACATTAACCACAGCTCCAACTCCCAAGTAAAGTAGGGTAATGTAATATGGTTACAAGAAGAAAGTATCTAAGTGGTGTGGAAAATTTCAAGGAATTCTATACTAGGAAAAATAGGCTGCCGGTATTGATCTCTCTCAAAATACTAGTTTATGATGAACCTTTGAATTCAGTACTCATTCACTGGCCTGGAACAAGCATTTAGAAAATGAAGTCCTGATCTCAGTGCTTGTCCAAGTAGGACACAGGAGGTAATACAACCTCTAGCAACACGATAGCCAAACAACTTGCATTTTCAGAAGGAAGCAATAGCAGCTTGGCCGTGGCTTAGTGGTCATCATGGCACTCTTGCCTTGCATCACTAGGATCCTTTGGTTTGCTTGATCTCCTTCTGCTTGTGTGGGTTTCTTTTGGGTGCTCTGGTTTTCCACACTCCAGAGACAAGCTGGTACATTTGTTGGCTTCTAAATTGGCACTAGTATGTGTGTACAAATTGGCTATGCACATGTTTGTATGCAGGTCCCAAGCCAAGAAACTGGGAGAAAAAGAAAAAATGAACCACCTTGTGAAAAAAAAAAAAAAAAAGCAAAGAAAAAACAATACTGAAAAAGGCTATCAAGCATATCAGGTATGGGTGTCCAGAAAGATGGCCCATATAAAACACAGAGGGTCGGATACACCTGTACAGACATACAGTATTAAACCGTCCTTGGTATTGAACTCTTGGCCTGATTCTGATCAACAGCACATAACAGAATAAATCTGCAATGTACTAAAATATAGAAAACCGGGCCCTGCACATGAATACCTTCATGCTTCTATGTGCAATATATGTATATGCATTACACATAGAAGTACAAGTCTTTCTGCTCAGATTGATTTGTAAGGAATACAAAAAATAGATGTACACGTCAGCAAAAACATAAAAAGCTACAGAAAAAATAAAGCATAAAAACTGAGCTCAAATTACTTAACCATCTTTTTCAAAGTGCTTCTACATGTAGTTGAAAAATATGTATGTTAAAAAAAAAAAAAAGCCTTAGTGAGGCTATATACAACCTGTCCATGGCTAGTGTAGCCATGTAACAACCATTTAGTTTATTTGAAGTGGCTAGAAAGTTAAAAGGAGAAGTTCACCTTTAAAAAAAAATGCAGAGCATTGCACCCGCAATCAGAAGATCGCAAGCACAATTTTAGGCTCCTGCAGGCTCTCAGGATAGCTGTCTGCTTGTACCTCGTACGGGCAGGCAGTTATCCGTGAGCAGGAATATCAATGGACTACCAGTGCTCACCAGCACCCTCACAGTTATTGAGAACTACAGGCCATCAGCCGCAGTGGCTGACAGTACTCGTAGTCTATCCATTCACAGCAAACAATGAAGTGGCCGTGTTGGTGGAGCCTGAATTGTGACAGTGGGTGCTGGGGGAGAATCCACTGCCCGTTGTCATGGGGGTTGGGGGAGGGGCTGCAGATGCTGGAACATGTTACATTTGTGTTTTTTTTGCACGTTTAAAAAAATTTCCCCTACATTTCAGCTTCAATCACCTTGAAGATTGCACAAAACCCCCCCCAAAAAAAATTCTGAAAGCAGACACCCTGGAGAATAAAATAGTGGTAGTTCCCATTTTTTATGTTGCATAATACCATCTCAAAAGGACTAGAAATTGCAAAATGTCAGTAAAAAAAAAAAAAAAAAAAAAAAAAACACACTTAAGTTAATTTAAGGGCACACAAATGCAATAAAAACACCCACTTTTTGGTGAAATATAAAAGATGTGGTTGCACCGAGTAAACAGTTACCCAAAATGTCAAATCCTAAATTTGTGTGCACCCGTGAAATGGCGACAAACTCCAGCACCCTAGATTTTCTACAGGTGACACTTTAAAAGCCCCCTGTAGGTCATTAAGTTTAGAAGAGGCCTGGTGCTAGAAATATTGCTCTCACTCCGGCCTGCACAGCAGTATGTAACGTGTATCGTAATAAAGGTAGGTGACCCCGACCCATGGGTTTACGTTTATACGTGCATGTATGTGGGGGCAGCTGTTACAGGGGGTATGTGTGGACATTATTTGGGTAATGATTAAGCGCAGATCAGATGTGTGAAACGTGTCTACGTGACTAACACCTGGTGTCCCTGGTGTATTTTGACCGTCTGCAATAAAAGGCACTTTTTGGAAACTTTGAATGTACAGTAATTTCTTCTTTTTTTTCATGTGGACGTTATTGGGTGGCGGCCAGACTACTTCTGTCTGAGCCAGCTTGTCAGATATACACACTCCCGGTGGCTGCAGCCATGACAGACAGACAGACCTGGGAGTACATGGGTTAAATGACCATAACCAAGAGATGGGAAACATCTGATCCTTACCAGAATCTCAATTACTGGAAGACATTAACTGGAAGGCAAAAAAGGATAAAACCATATAATTTGCTTTAAGCAAATTAATTTTTTCAGCCTAAAAAAAATGGTTAAGAAGTTCTAGCTAGCCGCTGTAGCCAACATCCTTATAGGTTTTCTATTTTATAAAAATCAGATAGTCATCAGATGTAGAATAGGAATCCTGAAGGCCAAGAACCACATGAAGTTTGAAACAAATACAATAATTTACCTGGACAGGGTGTGTTGCTCTGCGATTTTCTGAATAACATCTTCTAATTTGCTTGTTTAATTTCTTCACATCCTAAATAAGAAATCATTAGTAAAATGGCAATCACTTACTAATCAGGGAGAAAAAAAAAAAAAAGTAGAGAGAATAGCTTACCCGTAATAACATTAAATGATCAAAGCTGCAGTCTATAATAAGATGTAATGTGCTGGGATGGATCTCCCTTCGCACTCTTTTACAGGTAAAGTCCTCCACATTTTGTCCTAGCTGAGCCTGCCGTTCAAGTTTTCTTTTCTGCCTTTTCTCTTTCCTCTTCTGCCTGGGAACATAAAATATCATTTAACATTAACAAATGCTAGACTTCAGCAATCATTAATGACTAACTAGACCAACGCAACACCATACGATACGATACGATACGATACAATAACGATAAAGCTATACACCTGTCAAAAAGTGCCATCTTCCATCTGTCGCTTTAAAACAGCGGTCCCCCAACCTTTCTGGCACCAGGTACCGACTGTGTGGAAGAAAATTGTGCCAAGGCCCGGGGGCCCGATTTTTCGCAGGCAACTTCATTTATCACGGCACCATGGTTGATATAGAGTCAGGATGATTGAAGTGCATTATTTCTATTATTACATTGCAATATAAAATAGTTCAACTCCCCATAATGCAGAATCAGTGGGAGCCCTGAGCGTGTCACTTGCCACATCGCCTGCCACCAGATGTGAATTGTCACTTGCCACCAGATGCGGATCACCTGCCACCAGATTAGGAATGTCACCTGCCATGCTACCTGCCACCAGATGCGGATGGTCACCTGCCACCAGATGCGGATGGCCACCTGCCACCAGATGCGGATGGTCACCTGCCACCAGATGCGGATGGCCACCTGCCACCTCGCCTGCCAGTGCCACCAGATGCGGATGGCCACCTGCCACCTCGCCTGCCAGTGCCACCAGATGTGGATTGGCACTGCATTGGTGGCAGCATGGATTAATTTAGCACAGAGGCAGGCCTCTGTGCGGTGGTCATTTCTGAGCGAGAGCAGTGGAACGGTGATGCGAAGCGGGCGGTGAGAGATGATGTCACCTCTCTGCTCCCCGCTGCAGCCCCGACATTGAAGAGGCCCGCGCTGTGAGGGCGGAAGAGCAGTGATGCGGGGCGGGCGGAGAGAGATGATGTCATCTCTGCTCTCCAGCCCGCTTCTCTCATCCGCCCGCCCACCTGCCTTGCTCTCTCATGCTGCCCACCGCACCCGCAGCCTGGCTGCAGAGAGGCCACAGCCCGGTAGTGGGCCATGGCCCGGTGGTTGGGAAGCCCTGCTTAAAAGGATAAGTTCACCTTTCAGAACATGTTACACCCATATTCAGGGTGTAACATGTTATGAATGCACCAGCCCCCCCGCACCTTCCCGATCCCTGCTAGCGGGGGGGCGGGGGGGGTTCTACTCCACCCGCTGGCTATCAACATTTTATTTTAAAAATGTGGCCTTGCGAGGCTCCGCCCACCTGGCCGCATCACTCATTCACAGCGCTCTGTGAATGGAAAACTACAAGGTCCGGCAGCCTTTGCAGCTGTCGTCTTGTAGTTTACAGCTCTGTGGTAGTTCATTGAAAACGCTGTGGTAGTTCATTCATCCTTCCTGTCAGCATGTATCAGCTTCCTCATACGAGGTACAAGGAAGCAGATACAGTGACAAGTCTGCAGGAGACCTGCATGGCATCAACGATCTGCTGATCACTGGTGCAACGCTTTATAGGCTCCTACTACAAAAGTAATAAATGCACATTTTTTTACCTGCAAAAAAAAATTTTTTGCTGAAAAGGTGAACTTATACTTTAACCATTTTCTTATGTGCGCAGCAGTTAAAATTTTTAAAATTAGGCTGAACTGTTGGGAAATGGTTGAATGTACAGCTGAAATAGATATACTGTAACATACAATATGTGTAAGAACAAAAATTGAATATATTGCATCTTACAAGTCCTAAGGTGCGGTGGTTGCATTGCTATTCTCTTGATTTTGACTACAAACACCTCTGCCTCTTTCTCCTCTTCATAACACAGCAGTAGGTATTTTGCAGTTCACAAAAAATAGGATTTTTATAACAGCTTACCTGTAAAAATCCTTTTCTTGGAGTACATCACGGGACACAGAGCGGCATAGTCATTACTATGTGGGTTATATAGTTTACCTTCAGGTGCTGGCACTGGCAACTTCCAAACCGGAAGTACCCTCCCCTATATAAGCCCCTCCCATCCGGGAGCACCTCAGTTTTGTAGCAAAGCAATAAGTGTCCCCAAAAGAGGGGTGGGAGCTCTGTGTCCCGTGATGTACTCCAAGAAAAGGATTTTACAGGTAAGCTGTTATAAAAATCCTATTTTCTTTCTCGTACATCACGGGACACAGAGCGACATAGTCATTACTATGTGGGACGTCTCCCAAAGCAATGCCCAATGAGGGGGGGGGGGATACACCATACATAAGCTGAGCGCTATCAGACATGAGGATCTTTTGCGGCCTGCAACACACTGCGCCCAAAGGCGACATCCTCCTGACTTCTAACGTCCACCTGGTAGAACCTAGTAAACGTGTGTACTGAAGACCATGTTGCGGCCTTACAGATTTGAGCCAGGGAGGCCTGGTGATGCACTGCCCATGAAGTTCCAACTGCTCTCGTGGAGTGCGCCCTAACTTTGAACGGAGGCGGTCTCCTTCTCAAGCCATAAGCTTGCATAATGACCTGTCGAATCCACTTGGCTAAAGTAGATTTTGATGCTGCCTGACCCTTTCTGGGGCGTTCAGGCAGAATAAACAAAGTATCCGTTCTGCGAATCTGAGCAGTGGCTTTTAGATAAGCTTTAACTGCTCTTACTACATCCAAAGAATGTAATAACTTTTCCTCTACCGAACTAGGTTTGGGGTAAAAAGGAAGGAAGAACCACATCTTGGTTCAAATGAAACCTCGATACCACCTTAGGAAGAAAGGCTGGATGAGGACGTAACACTACTCTGTCCTTATGGATAACCAGATATGGCTCCCTACAGGACATAGCGGCTAATTCCGACACTCTTTTAGCCGAACAAATGGCTACTAGAAAAATCTATTGCCTGGTGAGAAGAACCAAGGAAATGTGCTGTAATGGTTCAAATGGTTGTTTCTGTAGAACCGACAGAACCAGGTTTAAGTCCCATGGACATATGGGAATATTAACCGGAGGGCTAATACGCATCACTCCTTGTATAAAAGCTTTGACTAGTGAATGCGAAGCCAAGGGCCTTTGAAAAAATATTGACAAGGCCGAAATCTGACCCTTGATAGTACTCAAGGCAAGCTTCCTATCTACAGCCCACTGTAGGAAGTCCAGAATCCTACCTATTACGTACTTACGTGGATGCCATTTCATGGCCTCACACCAAGCGATGTACGCCTTCCAGATTCTATAGTAGATCTGCCTGGATACCGGCTTCCTGGCATTGATCATGGTAGCTACCACAGGATTAGAGAGCCCTCTCTTTTTTAGAATGTGGGCTTCAATAGCCAGGCCGTCAAACCTAGGGCTGGTAAGGAAGGGTGGTATATCGGTCCTTGCGAAAGCAGGTCCGGACGATGTGGGAGGGTCCAAGGACTCCCCACAGACATTTTTACAATCTCCGCGTACCATGCTCTTCGGGGCCACGCTGGAGCCACCAGAATCACTGGTTTCTTTTCTACCCTGATTCTGCGGAGTAATCGAGGTAACAATTGTGGCGGTGGGAATGCATATATCAGCTTGAACTGATCCCAAGGGAACACTAGGGCATCCGAGCCGCAAGCTAGGGGATCCCTTGTCCAAGAGACAAACCTGTCCACTCTTGCGTTGAATCTGGATGCTAGCAGATCTACATCCGGTGTTCCCCACCGCTGACATATTGTCCGGAAAACCTCGGGGTGAAGGGACCATTCCCCTGGGCATAATTGTTGGCGACTTAGAAAGTCCGCCTTCCAATTCTCCACTCCTGGAATGAATACCGCGGATATGGCTGGGACATCTTTCTGCCCATTTCAGGATGCAATTTACTTCCCTCTGGGCTGCACGACTCCTGGTGCCACCCTGATGATTGATATATGCCACTGCCGTGGCATTGTCCGATTGAATTCTGACAGGGGACCCTTGGAGTTTGGATGTCCATGCTACTAGGGCATACCGGGCTGCTCGTATCTCTAAGAGATTGATGGGCAGGGCCTTTTCCGCATCCGACCATCTGTCCTGGAGACCATTGCTCCAGTACTGCTCCCCAGCCTATAAGGCTGGCATCTGTAGTGACCACCTTCCAAGAAATCGGACTGAAGGATTTCCCTTTTTCCAGATTCTGGGGAACCAACCACCAACGGAGGCTCTTGCGAACGGAAGGGGACAGTCTAGGGCCTGAACTTTTTTGTTCCAGACTGACAGTATGGCCCTTTGCAAATTCCTTGAATGGAATTGACCGTAGGGTACTGCTTCAAATGATGCCACCATTTTTCCCAGCAGCCTCATGCACAGGCGTATGGACGGCTGTCTTTTTGTACCCACTAGGTGGATCAAATCTCTCAAAGACGACACCTTTTCTTGAGGCAAGAAAATTTTTCTCTGGTCTGAATCCAGCCTTAGCCCCAAGTATTCCAGACTTTTGACTGGTTTTAGGGCTGACTTGTCTCGGTTGATAATCCAACCGTGAGATTCCAGATACTTGATTGTCTTGTGAACGACCACTTCTAGTTTTTCCACTGAGTGGTCTATCAGCAACAAGTCGTCTAGATATGCCATTATCGTTACACCTTGTGTTCTTAGATTGGCCAATAATGGGGCCAGAATTTTTGTGAACACTCTTGGTGCTGTGGCCAGACCGAAGGGTAAGGCTCTGAACTGAAAATGGCGCCCTTCTACTGCAAAGCGTAGAAATTTTTGGTGAACTGGAAAGATGGGAATGTGCAAATAAGCATCTTTGATGTCGATCGAGGCTAGCCATTCCTCCCCTTGTAGGGCAGTGGTCACCGATCGGATCGACTCCATCCTGAAAGTTCTGATATGTAGGAATTTGTTTAGCCCTTTTAGATTTAATATGGGCCTCACGTCCCCGTTTGGTTTCGGGACTGTAAAGAGGTTTGAGTAAAACCCGAACCCGCATTCTTCCAGGGGAACTTCCATAATTACTCCTTGGAGCAATAGTTGTTCTAGTGCCAACAGGAGGGATCCTCTCTTCCGGGGATCCCTTGGCACGTTCGACCTTATAAAATGGGAAGAAGGGGAGTCTTTTAACTCCAATTTGTATCCCAGACTTACTGCGGAGAGCACCCATCTGTCTCTGATCGTGTCCCGCCAGGTCTCTGCGAACAACTGGAGTCTTCCCCCCACCCGATTGAGTGGGGGCAACCCTTCATGAATTTGACTTAGGGGGAGGTTTTGTACCTCTCCTGACCCAGGGTTTCTTATTACCCTGCGATTGTCCCTGATTTTTACCCCCGGGATTTGACCGAGGAGGCCGTCGGAACTGTTTCACAGCCGATGTCCTAGGGACTGGAGAAGCAGGCCTCTTAAAAGAGGGACCTCTAACTCTGTTTTTAACCGGCAAGAGTGTACTTTTACCGCTGGAAATTTTCTGGATATATTTGTCCAGGTCTTCCCCGAATAAGCGTTCACCATGAAATGGGAAGCTAACCAGCATTTTTTTACAGGGAGCTTCAGCAGACCAGTTTTTGAGCCATAGAAGCCTGCGCATATGTACTACAGACAGCGTAAGGCGGGAGGCCTGATGGATTGAATCCTTTATGGCGTCAACCGCAAAGCACAAGGCTCTAGGTAGATCAGCTAGGGCAAGGGCCTGCTGATCTGGCAAGTCCCTTAAGACCTGTTTCAACTGATCCTTCACTGCTTGGCAGACCCCAATAGCTGCCACTGCTGGTTGTGTCACCAAGCCTGCTGTAGAGAAAGCAGATTTTAATAAGGACTCCAATTTTTTATCTATTGGGTCCTTGAACATTTGGACATTATCTACTGGACATGTCAGTGATTTATTCACACAAGAGATGGCTGCGTCCACTGTAGGGACCCTCCATTTTTTGATGAACTTATCCTCCATGGGATAGACCACCGGAAATCTCTTGGGAGGAGTAAATATTTTATCAGGATGTTCCCAATCCTGGTAAATGAGCCCTTCCAGTAAAGGATGGATTGGAAAGGAACAAACAGTCTGGGGAGCTTTTAGCGACCCCAACGAGGAGACAGTAGTGGTTGATGGCTCCGCAAGGGGCATTTTAAATGCTGATCGGACCATGTTAGTCAGGGACTGAACCCATAATCTTTCAGCATGTGATGCCGAAAATGGCTCTTCCACTGTTGATTCCTCTACAACAGAATCAACCTCATCCTGTTCCCCTTCAGGTAGGTCGATCCCTGTATGGGACTGTTGCTCTGCTAACAGGTACTCTGAGGGAGGAGACGGAGATCAGGCGCTCTTTCCCTGTGACAGGGAAGCAGCGATTAATGTTGTCAATCTCTCTTCCAGTCCTCCCAGAGCTGAGGAAAAAACCTCCTCTGTTATATACACAGGAGCAGGTGAACTGAGGACAGCCACAGTACCAGGTACTCCTGAGGGTGCTCTACGGTCACTAACCTCTGATTTTTCAGGGGAGATTGGTGCAGCCGAAGCATGCCCAAGATCCTCAGAGCCCGATGGAGACCCCCTATGCTTCCTGGGATTCTTAGTCCCGGAGACTTTAGACGGCATATTCCTAAGCCCAAAGCTGAGGTATTCCAGCCGAAATACACCACTTACTGACAATAGTCTAGCACAATTGCTGCTATATAAACAGTTGGTGTCTACTAATGGCCTTTCTATGGGGATGCCTGCATCAACCGCCTGCTGTATGCCTTTCTAAATGTTGCCAGCTCTGTTTCTGCCTTCCATAACCAGCTGACAACACCTAATTGTGCTTTTTATCATGCTGGGACGCCCGCACATGCGCAGAAGCGCTGCGCACAGAGCGTCATCCACCAAGCTCCGCCCCTTTTTCCAGCTCACCTCTATAAATAGAGGCGCGGGCACGTGCGCCTGGGGCGCTCTTTTTGAAAAGGAACTAGGGACAGAAGCCAGGGCCCTGTTTGCCACAGGGCCGGGGGATGGACGAGCATTGCAACATGGCAGAGGAAACAGTTTCCCATCCAGAGAACTCACCATCTGCCTGGATTTTGACTTGGAAAGAAAAAATCCACATGACAAGAAAACAACGTTCCACAGCGGCCTCTAGTGGTTTAACATAGGTACCAGGCAGAAAGACATATTAGGCTTGGGGGTCCCCCAATAGAACCAAGTTCCTGAGGGGCCCCCACTTACCTTTTCCCCGCCGCAGGACTCTGTTTGGTCCACAGAAGCCCAAACTTCACCTCTCACGGCAGGCATTGTAATTAAACCTTCAGGGACCAGGTTCCCAAGGATTCCACTCCCCTGGACCTGTATAGCACCCTGCACAGAAAACATCTTGGTCGTGGGTATGACCAGAGCTCTGGATCCCAGGGTCCAGCCCTCCTAAGAGAAGCATTACAGGCAAAACCTTGCTCTTCTCTGCAAGGCCCGGGTACCGACCGTTTAGCTATGAAGCTTTTTTGGTCGGATCCGGAATAGCTTACTGAGGCCCAAAAGAACCTGTACGCAAGCCTAGTGAAAAAACACATGTTACTTCTTGGCCAACACCTTAGACACTGGCAAAAAACTGAGGTGCTCCCGGATGGGAGGGGCTTATATAGGGGAGGGTACTTCCGGTTTGGAAGTTGCCAGTGCCAGCACCTGAAGGTAAACTATATAACCCACATAGTAATGACTATGCCGCTCTGTGTCCCGTGATGTACGAGAAAGAAAAAGAGAACTGGAAGGTTGATAACACAGTTTAAGTGTCAGTTCAGTGCACAGGAAGCCACAAGGCCACTGGATTTCTGGAAATCAACAGGTATTTTTCTGCACTTGTTAATCCAGTCAGTACATCTATAAACTGGCAAGCTGAAATATATTTTTATTCTTGGGTTTAGATATACTTTACATATCTTACCTGGCAAAGAATTCTGGTATTCTATTCATCAATTCATCATCCTGATCCACCAAACAGCCAAGCTATTCCATTAGGCTCCGTGCACATCTTGGCATTCCGTATCAAGGGCGGAATTTCCGCGATTATGCCCGCGATTCGAATTAGCTGCAAATCGCGGGATGTCTGTGCCATCCTCGTCACTTCCAATGACACCCCCCCCCCCATCATGTTGCGATTACACCCCCCCCCCATCACGTTGCGATTCGTCGGGCAAAAATCGTGCTAACAGAATCGCGGGACGCCTGTTGCCAAAAAAAGTACAAGAACTTCTTTTGGGCGACAGGCGCCCCACGATTCTGTTTGTGCAATTATCGCCCGACAGATATCGTAGAAAAATTGCGACGCGATCGGGGTGCCATTGGAAGTGATGGGGGTCGCATAGGCATCACGTAATTTGCAGCGATTTCGAATCACAGTCAAAATTGCGGCGATTTTGCCTTGGATTCGGAACGTCAAGATGTGAACAGAGCCTAGGACCTCTTGTAGGCTACGCTACAATTAAGAAATACAGATTCAAGCAAAATGACTGGCCAAAAATGTAGCAGCTAGTGAGGTCATTCTGCCCTCTCCTGATCTCCCTAAAATTTTCCAGAGATAGACAGATAGCATTCTACAAAACAATACTGTAAAGCAGGGCTGGACAATTCACGGTCGCCATGGCAACTGCAAGAGTGCTGGCAGTAGTGCACGGAAACTGAGGTAAAGCCAGCTGGCTGCTGTTCATGATCTGCCTGGAGAGTGTTATTGATGCCTAGACCCCACGACAGGACAAGCTGTTGAGGGCGACAGGGTGTGCATTTATTGGGGATTGGTGCAATTCCAGGCTGTCCCATGTGTGCAAGGCAAGAGAATTCAAGCATTTACAGGAGCAGGAGCAGCTGCAGCCACTGCAGCACTGGGTGGGTGCAGGGGGGGGGGGGGGGGGAGTGGCTTCATGCCGTGGAACAGGAAGATAACGTGTGCCATGGCTGCACCCCCTCCTCTGGACTTGGTAAAACCAGATAATTCCCACTGCCCCTGGCTTCCTGCACGGTGCAAATCTGCACAGCTCCACAGTCTGACTGCTCTTAAAAAAGACCATGCCTGAGCACTACCTGCATATCTACACCGGTTGACGATGGTGAATGACAAAAGGCAGGACAGACTGCCGATATCCTGCCACTAAAAAAGTGAGTTGTAACTAGAATTCCCATCCATACTTATCACAAAGGGAGTAAGATATAACTGAACAACAGAATTCTCTGCCTTAGATCAGTCACCCAGCAGGCACAGAAGAGAATTTTTCCAAATCCAGCCCACGCTACTGTCATCTAATGCCTATAGCCACTTCTAGATAGTATTAGTTCCCATGTATCATGTGATAAATAAAAAGCAAGAAATCCTTTGTACTCTTATCTAAAGAGAACACATCACCTTGCCAAGAGTGTCTTTAAAAAAACAAGTATGGCCAAAGCTTTTTTGGTCATACTTTTCTGGGTCACAGGAGTGTACTTACTTTTGCACGCCTGTGACCCAGAATCATCTGACAGTGGGCAAGAGTCTGCTGTGGGCCGATATCACAGAGCTGCTGCAGGCTCTGAAAGGATCCCAACCATATTGTCAGGATGTACCCAGATGCCCGATTGACAGCTGGCTCCGGCTCTAACATGCAGCTGAGAGCTGAAACAAGCTGTGACCACTCCCTCTCAAGCCCAGCACGCTAGTGAGCCCACACCACTGCAACCCTGTGCAATGACAACATTCACTTGAATAGGTCACATTTCGTGGGCTGCCCCGACTGCTGAATGTGAGAGGGGATAATTTTAGGCATGCCATGATGCAAAGCATGTGCACAAACTGGTACAGCTGCCTGTGCAGCTTTGGCAGGGGGGAGTAGTGGCTTGGGTAGTCATTCCAACACAGCTCAACTGCTTGATTTTACCAACACCAAACTGTTGAGCATAAACATAGCCTTAAAGTGGAACTTCACTCTCCCAATCAACATATTTAATCATCATGCTGCTAGCATTAGCAAATAGATAATAGAAAGCATATCATATTTGTTTTACGCTTAATTTTTATATTTGAGTTATTTCCTCGTTTCTTACCTAGGCCAAAATGATGTCATACATCCCAAGAGTCTTCAGGAGGGGAGGAGAGAAGGAGCTAAGCACACCCTCCTGTAGGCATGCCTGAGCTAAGGGCAGATGGATTCCAGGAAGGAAATGCTACATGAATCATTTGCTGTTACTCAAGATTGCCAGTGACAGAAATATTAGGGTAGTGTTTTTCAAAGTCATTTCTCAACAAAATAAAGCATTGAGACCTGGATAGATGGGGGGAGTTTGCTTTGAATATGAAAAATGTATTAGTGTTTTTGGTTCTCAGAGGCTGTGGCGAAGATCCGCTTTAATTTGCCTGGAGAAAAAAAAAAAAAAAAAAAATCACACTTACTTTCTGAGCTCTCTTTGATCTTCCCATTGCTTCTGTTTAATCATTTTCTTCATCTGTCTCTTAGACATAACCTCAGGTGCGTTACATGCTCCATTATTTCTTTTCTCATTATCGGCAAATTCTGAAGTACATTTGCTCCTCTCTGGTCGTAGATCTAATGGTTGCGTGTCCATTGTCATATAGTAGTAAATATGCCATGCACAACAATCTTATGTATAAGTCCTACAAGAGTAAGATACAAGATGAGACGTTTTGTACACCACATAACACTTGCAAACAATGTAAAGAATGTGTATATGCATGGTTGTTGGACAATTTTCCAGAACTGTCTTTTCATCAAAGCAGAATAAAGGTACATTTCCTTGTAAATAGAACCCCCCCCCCCCCACACACACACACAGCCCAGCTAACTCCCTAAATTGTTGGTGAAGTCCCTGGACTTTCCAGCAAGATTTTGAAATATCTGAGAATCTTCAGCTCCCAGCTGTACCTTGAAAAGTAGAACCAGCTGTCACTCAGGCAGAGAGATGTGAAGGCCCGAAAAAAAAAAAAAAAAATGAAAAAAAATGAAAAATTCGGAAAAACTGTTTTTCCGTTTTTATTCCTGAAGGCTTTTTTTTTTTTTTTTTCCAAAATATTGGAAAAATTAAAAAAATAAAAATAAAATTGTGGAATATTTTATTTTAACATGAGGAATAAAATATTTTAAGACAGGGCGTTCAAATATTTTCCAAATCATTTCTAAAAAAAAAATAAAAAAAAATAAAAAAAATGTATGATCAGATTATTCTAATTTCTGTGCACTGAGTGAGGACAAGCAAGTCCTAGGTAACAAACTGAACCCTCCAATGCAAGAACAGTATGCATTTCTTCCTTTAGGAGGTGCTGTGCTGCTGTTGTAACAAGAAAAAGGTTTCAGTTTTGCATGTTAGTGGATGGGTTTGGTTTGTTTTGTCCTCTTCACTAGGCCTCAAAAGCATTGGAAGAAAATACAGAGCAACAAAAAAGGACCTGAAAGTAAATACTTAATTAAAAAAGGTAAGAGTTTACATTTATCCGATTCTGAATCCAGAAAACTGAATCATTTAGCTACATTAGTTTATCTTTATAAACTTTTGTGTAAAAAATAATTGAATTACCAGTAATCTGGTTCTTCCCCCACCCCACCCACAACCATAGATTAGTGTCTTCTTGCAAAGTGGTCATTTTTTCTTGTTTTTATTTCCTACTCCCCTCAGAAAAATGGTGAGACCAACATCTAGCATATGGAGGCATTTTCACATTATAAGTTCTTCTGAAAAGAAAAATCTGATTTGCAAATATTGTCAGATGAAAAAAAAAGGTTTTTTTCTGAGCTTTAAAATTTCTGGAAATGTTACATCTCTAGTCAGGCAACTGGCTGGATCTCAACAATATTGTCAGGATCCTTCCCAAACTTGGCAGGGCTCTGCATCGTCAGCTGACAGCCAACAACAGCATGCTATCAGCTGACTATGGCTCACAGGAGAAGAAAAGTACAGTAAATATACTCCTGTCACCCTACGTTTGGCTATACTTCCCTTAAAGTGTACTAAAAAGGAAAACTTTTTGTTGTTGTTTAGGATAGAGGGGTTAGAACAGCTGTCAGCATTTATTGCCGTCTAAGCCCCCGTTATTTTGATTATCCCTCTTTACTTGTCCTGCGCACCGTTAACATCTAAAGTGAAAGAAAATCCCAAAATTGAGTTTTTTTACTAGAACAGTAATAGAGAAATCTTTCAATGACAACACTAGTTCTGATGACACCTCTGGATTCTCTTACTTTGAAGCAGGGATCTCCAAACTTTTTAAACAAAAAAGGTCCAGTTAACTGTCCTTCAGACTTTAGGGGGACCAGACTGTGGTCAGTGTGTGTAAAAAAAAAAACATTACATAGAGCCTGTGGTCAGTAGGAAGAGGAATTGAGCCCCATAATGGGTATTAGTGATAAGAATAATGCCCTATCGTTGGTGTCAGTGGAAGAAATAATGCCCCATAATTGGTGTCAGTGGCAGGAATAGTACCCCTCATTGGTTTCAGTGGGAGTAATAATGGTCCATCTTTTATATCAGTAAAAGGAATAGTGCCTCATCATTAGTGTCAGCGGAAGGAATAATGGTTCAACATTTTTATCAGTGGAAGGAACAGTGCCACATCATTGGTGTCAGAGGGAGGAATGGTGCCCCATTGTTGGCATCAGTGGAAGGAATAGTGCTTCATCATTAGTGTCAGCGGCAGGAATAGTACCCCATCATTGGTGTCAGTGGGATGAATAATGGTCCATCTTTTATATCAGTAAAAGGAATAGTGCCCCATCATTGGTGTCAGTGGCAGGAATAGTACCCCTCATTGGTGTCAGTGGGAGTAATAATGGTCCATTTTTTATATCAGTAAAAGGAATAGTGCCTCATCATTGGTGTCAGCGGAAGGAATAATGGTTCAACATTTTTATCAGTGGAAGGAACAGTGCCACATCATTGGTGTCAGAGGGAGGAATGGTGCTTCATCATTAGTGTCAGCGGCAGGAATAGTACCCCATCATTGGTGTCAGTGGGATGAATAATGGTCCATCTTTTATATCAGTGAAAGGAATAGTGCCCCATCATTGGTGTCAGTGGGATGAATAATGGTCCATCTTTTATATCAGTGAAAGGAATAGTGCCCCATCATTGGTGTCAGTGGGATGAATAATGGTCCATCTTTTATATCAGTGAAAGGAATAGTGCCCCATCATTGGTGTCAGTGGGATGAATAATGGTCCATCTTTTATATCAGTGAAAGGAATAGTGCCTCATCATTGGTGTCTGTCAGTGGAAGGAATAATGGTCCAACATTTTTATTAGTGGAAGGAACAGTGCCCACTCAGTGTCAGTATTAAAGATTCTAACTACCAGAAAGAATAAGTCCTTACATTTAAAGAGCAACTGTCATTTCAGATCCATCATGGAAGCGCCTGTTAGCAGGCATCCACTCGCCTGCTGCCGCCACGTCCCTCACTTTGTTGTGTCACTGCCACATCACCAGCCGTCCCATTAAAGTGAATGGGACTGTCGGTGAGTCACTCAACAGCGGGTCAGAGAAAGAGGTACTGCAGGATGGAGATGTCAGTTGCTCTTTAAAAATTATGATTTAAATCGAGTAGATTTAAATTAAGCCTTTTTACTAGTGATTTAAATCAAATCCACCCTGCTGCTAACAGTGCAGAGATGGACCTGTCAGAGCCCTGCTGTTCTCTATGGCAGTGTTTCTCAACTCCAGTCCTCAAGGCGCCCCAACAGGTCATGTTTTCAGGATTTCCCTCAGATGAAACAGCTGTGGGAATTACTAAAGCAGTTAAACTGATCAAATAATCTGTGCAAAACAACGGAGAGCCTGAAAACATGACCTGTTGGGGCGCCTCAAGGACTGGAGTTGAGAAACACTGCTCTATGGGGAGGAAAGGGAGTTACTGCTCCAGGTGAATATGCTGCAGCAATCAATGTTCTCTCAGGAAACCGTGGGTGCTGGCAATGCACGAAGCAAATAGTGGAAAGATAATATGGACAGCCGCACACAAAAAAAACCTTGAGGGTTGCCTTCATTTGTAAAAGAATAAAAAGCACTACAAATCACAGCAAGATTGGGGACAAACAGCCGACGCGTTTTGCACTAAAATCTAGTGCTTATGAGTAAAGTCTAGTGCTTATCATTGTGTTAACTAGCTGTTTCCATGAGGTCAGGGTGGGGGGGTGGTTGACTTCCACTTTAATACTATGGCTTTTCTTGCATAAAATAAAAGGATACCTATTAGGGTACGTGTTGCTTTGGCAAGTGCCAGTTGTTCCATCAGGCCAAGGAGGCAGACACTTTGTCAGGGGAATAGGAATGGTGGTTAGGCTGTGAATTAATTGAGTTACCTCCCGCCAATAGTCCTGAATCTGTGGGCAATCCCAGAATATATGCATGAAGTCCGCAGGAATATCAGAGCATCTCCAGCAGCTGGCCAACAAGGCTGGGTATATGCGATGAAGGCGTTGGGGCGTGTAATAGATCCTGTGGAGGATTTTGAACTCGCATCGCAGACATACTTAAGGCCATGCACCAACTGGTCGGCCAGTTCCACGCAGACCGGGTAAGCCTGTTGCTCTACCAACTCGTGGTGCAACAATTTTGCCCATTCTGTAAGTGTCTGACACCAGGGCCGTGGCCAATACAGGCCGTAATGCTGACCCCACCACCGTGAACATGGACCGGGCCACCGCCTCGGCCCTCCTGTCTGCAGAGTCCTTAAAGGCAGTGGTCCTCTCTACCGGAATCGTGGTTACCTTGTTTAACCTGGATACCGGGGGGTCCACAATCGGGGGAGATGTCCCTTTTTTTCATGAGACTCTCCTCAAAGGGGTAACGGACCACCATGCATTTTGGGACCGAAAAGGCCCTCTGCGGTCGTTCCCATTCTTTGTATATAAAAACTTATCAAAATGAGTTAGGTAGGGAAACACCTTAGCAGTGTGGGCCGGCTTGCGGGACCCAAAAGGGACAGACACCTCAGTAGATGCCCCCGCCGTATCCTCCAGTTTTAGGGTCTCTCGCACTGCGATAATAAGTGCTCCAACAAGCGCTTTCTCCTGCGCTGACACTGAGTCTTCCTCACTGTCCTGGTCCGCATCCTCTGACATGTCAGAACAGGGGCCGTGTGCCACAGCCAGGCCCAAGTCAGAATCAGAGCTTTCCCCAGAAGATGGTGGGGGGGGGGAATTTTTTACCCCCCTTTCGCCCGCACACCACCTCCACCCTGGCAGCAAATGATTCCAGGACCGCCGACAAAGCATCCATAGGTACAGCAGGTGCAGGGGCACCGGTTGCTACCACAAGGATGTCTGGGGAAGAAGCGCCAGCTTCTGATGCCATGCTGACCCACACCCACACCCAGAGGACTCACCACCCCGACTCAGGTACTGTCCAGCGCTGCGGTCCGCTCTCTCTCCTGCACAGCCTGTGCTGAGGTGCTCTCCTGCGTCTGAGGTGTTCTGTGCTGTTCGCGCCGTTCAGAAAGACATTTCCAGCGCTAAAGGCCAAAACCAAGCAAAAAAAAAAAACACAAGAAAATGGGCGCCGGCCGCCTCAGTAAAAAAGAGCGCGAGCTACAAGAAAAATGGCCGCCAGCTGTAGTACAGCGCGGCTACAAAAAAATGGCGCTGACTCACCCAAAATGGCCACCGGATCACTTCTGGGAGGTAAAGAAAAGGCCGCGGAGGGCCCCCACACATGGCAGACAGACAACACCCCACCAGAGAGAGCAGACCCAGGACACCCAGCGCAGCCCCCCCCCCCCTCCGGAGGACCCCCAGTCAGGTACACAGCAGGCCCAGCCAGATGCATGAGGAGGGAAGGGACAGGGAGAGAAGAAAGGGAGAGTGAGACACCCCCTAGCCGAATTCCCTAGGAATGCCCAGCTGTTCCATCCTGCCGAAACAGGTGGAACACTACTTACCCGTCCGCGAGGACTGCTGGATGCATTCCGGACAGACCCATCACCCGAGCAGTACGGAGTGGCTGTCGGCCATGGCCCACTGTGACTTGGACAGCAGTAGCCCGGTCATATGTGTGTCCCGGAGCATGTAGCTCACTGGCCACCCCTGGAGCAAAAGGGGTATGTCGTGGCACGTAGCTAAAGGTCTGCTCACGCTCGATGGCCGGACTGGGGAGACTAAAAGGATCTATATTATCCAGCCTGTCACCCAGACGGCAGTTGATAGTAGATCTCAGGATCAAAAAAAGTAGAAAAAAAAAATCTCCAGGATCAATGGTCCCTATAGGGAGCCAGGTCCTTCTCCTATGCTAGGCAGAAAAAACAAAGCTGCTGAGTGCAGGGTGAGGGGGTTATGACCAGAGGGACCGCCCCCTGGGCGGGGCTGTTCAGCTTTGCTGTGGTTACAGGTTTTAAAACTGTTAACATGTCTGCCTAGTCCTCTCCTGATAGACGGCATATAACCCTACTGTCAAGAATGAAGGAGCTGTGTCCATCCATGGACGAAGGAGAAAGAAGGGTTTTGTTTTTAGCTCTCCTGTAACAGTACATGTCCCCCTGCTAGGATTTTTCCTCTGGCAAAGCTGAAACTAAGCAGCATAACAAGGGGACATACTAAAATATTTTTTTCCCCCATTATTATGGGCATTCCATTTTGTTCCATTATTCTCTATGGGCATTCCATCTCCCTGTTAAAGTCTATGAGCATTCCATTCTGTCATTCCTTTTAGTATGTCCCCATAACAAGCTGTGATTTACAATGACCACAATGTAACTAGGTACAGAAGTCAGATATGTCCTGTCTGTATAGTAAGGATCATTGGTTATCTAGAGTCTCAGACACTAACCATCCATATAGACGAGGGACAGACAGCAAATATGCCCATAAGATTCGCCTCATTACAGTTCACCAGAAAGCAAACATATAAAAAGAATTACTGGGCATTCCATGACTTTTAAAACCTCTTGTTCTGTCACTAACCGAAATCCCAGGACGCACATTACCGCGATCTTCCAATCACTTCCTGCAGCTGCCACAACAACGTGCTAAACGTGCACAACTTGTCCGGCGCATTTCTATGACATCAGCGTGTTTGAGGTATTGAACAGTGAGCTAGCGCCATATTTGATTTGGGCATGGTCAGTATCTGGTTCCTATTTGCATACAATACATGTACATGACGAGAGACTGTGCGATGTATGTTCTGCTGGGTTCCGTCTGATAGGTCGCCGATTCTAACGCATCACGGTCGGAATGGTGGGTGTATCTGCTTAGAGTAGAGCACTCCAGTTGCATTGGCTGGTGTTCAGCTGTAAAAAATACCATTCTTTTTTATACCAGATTCACTTGTTGCCATTTTGTTCCAGACGGTTCACTTCTCATTACTGCCAGTGCTGGCTTTATTCTAAAATGCTAGTTACTTGTGTAGCGCTTAAGCTGGCCATACATGGGCGGGTTGAACGGAATTGAGAATCCCCCCTGATGTGATATTGTATTCTGACTCCTCCACCATCAGAATACACCAATCAGCATACTTGCCAATTGTCCCGGATTTGCCGGGACAGTCACTCTTTTTACTAAGCTGTCCTGGAATCTGGTCTGTGGGTACAGCAGAAGCCTATCGCTGGTATAAATCTACAGTCAGAATGAAATTCCACCCCGCCCCCCTGTAACTTACCTATCCCCCCTGTAACTTATCTATCCCCCCCCTACTCCACTCTCCTAGTACTTTGCAATGGTTTAGGAAGAGCCCTGGAGGCAAACCATCTTACTGCTGCTGCTTGTGTGGGCAGGATGTGTACTGTGCCAATCACAAGGGCTAAATAAGGTGAGGAGGAGGAGAAGAAGCAGCAGTAGTAAGATGCTGCACCCCCGGGGTTTTTCCTTAACCCCAGAAAAGTGCCAGAAGAGCCCAGAAACTGCGGCGGATGAGGTAGCGGGAGGAGATTTCATTCCGGTTGTAGATTTAGCCCAGTGACAGCCTGCCATAACGGGTATGATCTGTGACAGCAGCTTCCCTGCACTGCTCTGTTTGAGGAGACCATATCTGTGTTATACATTACTACCCCCTGTACTGTGCCCTCCTTCCCCCCCCTGTGCTGTGTCCTCTTCCCCCCCCCTGTGCTTTAAACTCCAGTACCACCATACTTTGTTCTCCTGCCCCCCTGTACTGTGCAACCCTGTATTGTGCACTCCAGCCCCCTGTGCCCACCCGCCTTCTGTATTGTGCCTTCCTGCCCATCACACTGTGCCCTCCTAACTCCAGTATCATGCCCTCTTGACCCCCCCCCAGTACTGTACTCTCCTAAACCCCAGTATTATGCTTTGTTGCCCCCCTGTGCTGTTCCCTCCATATTCAAGTATTGTGCCCTCCTGACCACCCTCCCAGACTGTGCACCCCCCCCCATATTGTGCTTTTCTTACCCACTTGTACAGTGCCCTCTTGCCCCCCCCCCCACCCTTACTTTTCCCTACTGACCCCCTGTCCTCTGCCCTACTGACCCCTGTCCTCTACTCCACTGACCCTTGTCCTCTGCCCTACTGACCTCTGTACACTTCCCTACATATTTCTGACCCCTTTACACTGCTTTACATACTACTGACCTTTGTACACTTCCCTAAATATTACTGCCCCCTGTACAGTGCCCTGCATATTACTGACCCCTGTACACTGCCCCACATAATATTACCTCAGTACCCAGCCCTACATACTATGGACCTCTGTACTCTGCCTCACATACTACTGACCTCTGTACTTTGCCCTACATCCTACTAACCTCTGTACACTGCCCTACATGCTATGATCTCTGTACACTGCCCTACATATTAATGACCCCTGTGCAATACCTTACATACTACTAACCTCTGTACACTGCCCTACATACTACTGAACTCTGTACACTGCCCTACATAGTACTGATCCCTGTAAACATCCCTACGTCCTACTGATCCAAGTACACTGCCCTATGTCCTACTGACCTTTATACACTGCCCTACATACTACTGACCTCTGTACACTGCTCTACATCCTACTGATCTCTGTACACTGCCCTACAAAGTACTGATCTCAGTACACTGCCCTACATATTACTGACCTCTGTACACTGCCCTACATACTACTGACCTCTATACACTGCCCTACATCCTACTGACCTCTGTTCACTGCCCTACATCCTACTGACCTCTGTACACTGCCCTACATCCTACTGACCTTTGTACACTGCCCTACATCCTACTGACTTTTGTACACTGCCCTGCATCCTACTGGCCTCTGTACACTGCCCTATAAACTACTGACCTCTGTACACTTCCCTACATCCTACTGACCTCTGTACACCTCCCTATAAACTACTGACTTCTGTACACTGCCCTACTTCCTACTGACCTCTGTACACTGCTCTACATCCTACTGACCTCTGTACACTTCCCAATAAACTACTGACCTCTGTACACTGCCCTACATCCTACTGACCTCTGTACACTTCCCTATAAACTACTGACCTCTGTACACTGCCCTACATCCTACTGACCTCTGTACACTGCCCTACATCCTACTGACCTCTGTACACTGCCCTACATCCTACTGACCTCTGTACACTTCCCTATAAACTACTGACCTCTGTACACTGCCCTACATCTTACTGACCTCTTTACACCTCCCTATAAACTACTGACCTCTGTACACTGCCCTACATCCTACTGACCTCTGTACACTGCCCTACATCCTACTGACCTCTGTACACTTCCCTACATCCTACTGACCTCTGTACACTTCCCTATAAACTACTGACCTCTGTACACTTCCCTATAAACTTCTGACCTCTGTACACTGCCCTACATCCTACTGACTTCTGTACACTGCCCTACTGTATATTGCTCTACCTATTACTTAGCTTTGTACACTGCAGAAGTTGCAGTACTCAGCAGAATGGTCAGTGTCAAATGATGCCTCCAGAGTATTTGATGCAAAATGTGATTGTCTTGTATTTGGTGTTTATCCCTGTATTATCTATAAGATCTTTTTGGGTTGCCGTACTTTACTTTACGAGACTGTATTGTTGCAGCTAAACAAAAACATCTATGATTTTACTAATGAACAATATCTTCTTGGCTGTGTTTCTAAATAGATCGTCCTGTATTTACAGTATTTTAAAATAAATTGTTATAAAGCACTATGAAAATTGTAGGCGCTAAAGGTATGCCTGTAACAAATAAATGAATAGGCTAACCATATGCTTCTTGTAGAATCACGCCCATTTTAAAAGACCACCCCAAAAAAAGTACATGCTCCCCCTACAATGACTTGCTGGACACACAGGAAAAAAAAGATATCCCTAGACATTTTTTTGAAATATTGTCAGTTATGTGATCAGCGCTACAGCCTATAACCTGCAGCGCTGATCAAGCTGATTTTATCCAACAGGCGGTTGAACAGAAGTCAATCAGTAGATGAAGATGCCTTGAGTTCACGTTTAATAGTTCCCAGTCTTCAGACACAGATACACTGTAGACCACTGATGACCACACAATGGCACTCGTGTTTGTAGTAAAAAATGTCTCCTGGAGGTGCTGTGGTGTCATAACTTCCAAACTTTTCTTTCTAATCGCCAGTCCACTAAAAATTGATATTTAGCTACAGGTAGAGGAGTCAACCCCAGCATCTTGTATGTACATTTCTGGTTAGTATTTCGTATGTTGTTTCTGGTTAGTGACTCAGGTAGTATTGAGGCCAGAGATAGCAAGGAAACTAGTATTTTTTTTTAAAGGAGACTACATTGGCAGTCTACATATTTCTTTTAAAGGTAATTCTGCTCCCTAGCTTAAAAAACCATTTGCTGCCTTTTTTTACTTTTTTACCTCTTTTGCACACATTAAAATGAAAACCCCCAAATATTATATATTTTCTGAAAGCAGATACTCTGGAGAACAAAATAGTGGTAGTTCCAAATTTTTATGTCACGTGATATTTACACAATGGTTTATCAAGTGCGAATTTTCAGTAAAAAACACACTAACGTTCATTTTAGGGCACGCAAATACAATATATTACTCAATTATTTGGTAAAACAGGGTGTCCAACCGTTTGACCTTCCTGGGTCACATTGGTAGAAGAGGAAGGAATTGTCTTGGGCCACACATAAATTATAAAAATTGCAAAAAACAAAAAAATGTATGCAAACATCCAAAGGCTATCTCCTCAAAAATGTATGTTTATTAAATTAAAAAGATCACAGCATAAAACAGAGGTTGCTATACCCTACAAAATCACCTCCCTCCCCCAGAAAACCCACACACTTTCCACCCACACCCACACCCTCCCACTAAGAATATGGATCCCCAACACTGACTCCCCTACAGGAGCCCAGAGCAGCTCTCCTGGAGAGCTAGGACTGTGTGATCACAATCCCCCCTGAAAGATGGATCCCTGAATAGTGGTACTGGTAACTCAGGGTCCTGAATGTGGTGACACTGCACCTTAAAGTTAAAGTGAAGCTCCATTCCCCCCCACCAAAAAATTAAAAGTAAAAAATACAAAATACAAATACTGTAGCTGCTGACTTTTACTATTGGGGCACTTACCTGTACAGGGATCCCGCGGTGCCCTCACCCAAGCCGATTCTTGAATCGGCTCTCGAGTGCTGGCGCCGCCATCTGCTCATGTATGAATCACGAGGTCCAAACTTCTGGCTGAATTTGCCGCTGCAAACTCATCAGGGAGTGGGAGTGGGTACCTGTCAAAACTAGGTACCCGCTCCCCCCACAAGGTGCCAGATGTGGCACCCAAAGAGTTGGAGGAGGCAGACAAGCAGAGCTTCCCCTTTTAGGTGGAACACCGCTTTAATGAACACTAATATAGATAATGTACCTGAGTAATAAAACTTAATTAAAAAAAAATATATATATTTTTTAAAAGTAAAAGAGGGCAACATAAAACTAGTGCAATATGTAACACTGTTTCTGATAAACTAATGCATTAATATCTGGTTCGAAGGGACGTAGTAGCAATTCATAATGAATTCTCAAGGTGCTCTTCAGATAATTTGGTTCTAATTTTGCCCTTCATGTACTTCATCCTTGAAAATAGTTGCTCACAAATATACTGTAGGTGCTGCTGAAAACCGATGTTATGAATAAAGCGTGATTGTAAAGAATGGGATATTTTTCTTATTGAAGATAAAACTTATAAACGTCCAGTAAAGAGACAATGTCAAATTTTCTTCGGCCACATGCGTTCACTAAGTGTAAAACGTTTTTACAAAAAATGTAAAAAAAACAAAATCGACATTTATAAGTAAGTTTACAATTTTGTGGTGGGCCGCATTGATAGCCGTTGTGGGCTGCAGGTTGGATGCCTCTGTGGTAAAATATAAAAGATGAGGTTGTGCGGCATAAATAGATGCTCGACATGTCAAGCTTTAAAATTGTGCATGCCTCATGATGATGAACATGGTACCCTATATATTCCATAGGCGAGGCTTTAAAGCGGTAGTAAACTGCAGTTTTTCTTCTTTTTTTTTTTAAACCTGCAAGGAAAAGTTATAATGTGCTAGTGTGCATCGCATACTAGCACATTATGTGAAACTTACCTTAAAACAAAGCCCTCCAGCTGCACACTGTCACCCCTGACAGGGCTTCCATCTTCATCCGGTCTTCCTTCCGGGTTGGCAGGCTCCGGTCATTTGATTGGATAAGCCGCAATGACGTCACTCTCATGCATGCGCACGGGAGCCGCTGTTAACGACACAGGACTCTGAAGGAACAGCGCGGGTATGCCGTTTCTTCAGAGCGCATGCGCTAGTGACACCATCGGCGGCTTCACAAGTAAATATCTCCTAAACTGTATGCATTTAGGAGATATTTGCCGTACCTGTAGGTAAACCTTGTTGTAAGTTTACTTATAGATAAAAATCAAGGGAGTTTACTCCAACTTTAATGCCTTGTACATACGATCGGAATTTCCGATCGAAAAAGTCAGACATAATTTTTTCATCGGAAATTCCGACCGTGTGTGTGCCCCATCTGACTTTTTCCATCGGAAATTCCGAGAAATTCCGTGGGAGTTTAGATAGAGAACATGTTCTCTTTTACTCCGATGGAATTCCGTCATAATTCCGATGTGATTTTGGCCATGCAAATGTCCGGCCGTGTGTACGAGGCATTAGGCTCTATGCGCACTGGCCTTAAAAAAAAAAAAAAATGGCAGTACCCTTGGAAGAAAAAAATAGAGCGTTTTTGTACAGAGTTTAGATGAGTTTAGGAGAGTATTGTGTTTTTTCTGCCAGAAAACTCCAATCAAAAACGCAAATCAGAAGGGTTTCTTTTCCTGCCTCTAAACTTTGAGCTTAAAATATGCCTGTAATCATCCTAATGTGCATGGACACATAGGATAACATTGAGTAGCTTCTACAGGCAGAACGCAAAACTCCTGTAGTAGCAGCGATTTTTGAGCCAGTGTGCATGGAGCGTGCATGGAGCCCAAAGAGTAAACCCAACATTTTATATTCTTGATATGTGCCTGCTGTACCATGTACGTGTATGAAAAGTATCCTGTTCTCTTTGTTTTGCTTCCTTTGTACGATGTACAGACCCGGCAGCGAAAGGGTTAACAGTAAATATTGTCCCTAAATCTGGTGCAGCTCTGCATAGAAACCAATCAGCTTCCACATACCTCCCAACTTATAAAAGTCCCACCGCGGGGACTTCAGATCTCCCCTCTCCCCTGCTAACGAAAGTGGGGGGGGGTGGGCCGTGGGTCATGCATGTAAAAAACGATTCGTCCCCCCAAAAAAAAGTTGTTGAGCGGGGTCGCGGGGGGGGGGGGGGGGTGCCGATCGCGGGGGGGGCCTCCAAGCACCGTTTTGACCACCAATCTGGGGGGGGGGGGGCTTACCTGCTGGTTGCTGTTTCCTCCTCTTCATGCTTCCTGCTGTGCGGGAAAAATGACACTCTCGCGGGACTGCGGGAAGGAGGAGCCTATGCGGGTAAAACCCGCAGAATCCGTGCCAGTTGGGAGGTATGCTTCCAGGTTTTATTGCCAAGGAGTAATTGTACAAGCTGATTTTAGAAGCTGATTGGCTATCATGCATAGCTGCACCAGATTTTGCACTCTTCAGTTTTAGTAAATCAACCCCATTGTTCTCACTCTGACTTGCACAGCAAAATGTAAGACGTGTAGCACAGACATGCAACGTTTTTGTATGCAAGTGCCCCCACAGGGTGTGTTTATGTTCATGTTTTTGCGTATGTGGGGAAAAGGTAGGCTCCAAAAATTAAATTTTTGGACACTTTTTTATCACTAAAACCTACAAAAAATCCCCTATGTGATATAAAGTTTTGTTCTCTTTAATGAGACATCAGGGGTCTTTTACCCCTAATGTCTAACCTGCCTTCCATTGAAACTAATGGAGCACAGATCGTGCTCCATTAGCTTCTTCATTGGCGACAGCAGCCAGGGAAAGTGACACCAGAATACAGAAGTTATGTTATACATGTCACTTCCAGGTTCTTTGCAGCTAGGGTTGATCAGCGAGACAGCAGACATATGGAGTGTACACACACTGTTTTAGCAGCTGGAAATATGTGTAACCCTCCCCACCCAATATATACCACGCAGCAAAAAAGCTAATGCTGGTTCACACCGTACCCTTGTAATGCACCACAACCCGTATTTGTTTTACTCCTAATGTTATAAATAAGTGGTATTTATATTTTTGCACTCTTTTGCAGCATAATTTGCTAAGTATGACCTGTCTTTTTTTTCTGCCCTACAGTGTTGTGAGGTTTCCCTATGAGTGATAGAACGTCATAATGCATTACAACTTGTACATAGTTGCCAACATTGCAAAAAAAACATCTGGGACACTTTTTTTGTATTGAGGCGGAGCCTTGCTATAATCAGGGGGTGGGGCATTCGTTTGTAGGCGTGTCATGCTGTAGTGGAAAAATGGGCGTGGTTTACGCACGATAGTGGGTGTGGTTTAAATGGGCGTGGTTCAAAGGGGTGTGGCTAGAGTCCGAGGTGAGAGAAAGAGAGAGAAAGAAATAGAAAGAAAGAAGCCAGATCCTACACCACAATAGTAATGTGTAACAAAATTGGCAGATAAGGATACTCCAAAACACCTGGTGTTGGCGCTTCAATCATCCCGGCACCATGGTTGTTACGGTGTCAGGATGATTGAAGTGCATTATTTCTATTTTTACATTGTAATATAAAATGAAATCATTCAACTCACCATAATGCCGAATCAGTGGAAGCCCTGAGCGTGTTACCTGCCACGTCGCCTGCCACCAGATGGCCTCCCCAGCAGTCCGTCCTTGCATCAGGTGCCTCCCCAGCAGTCCGTCCTTGCATCAGGTGCCTCCCCAGCAGTCCGTCCTTGCATCAGGTGCCTCCCCAGCAGTCCGTCCTTGCATCAGGTGCCTCCCCAGCAGTCCGTCCTTGCATCAGGTGCCTCCCCAGCAGAGCCCCCTCCACACTTGTGGACAAGGGTCCAAAAATCATGATTGTCCCGGGAAATTCGGGACTGTTGGTAACTATGCAGGCGTCCCCAGTGGAGTCCCCCCTTACATCAGGCGTCCCCAGTGGAGTCCCCCCTTACATCAAGTGTCCCCAGAGGAGTCCCTCCTTACATCAGGCGTCCCCAGCGGAGTCCCTCCTTACATCAGGCGTCCCCAGAGGAGTCCCTCCTTACCTCAGGCGTACCCAGCGGAGTCCTTCCTTACATCAGGTGTACCCAGAGGAGTCCCCCTTACATCAGGCGTCCCCAGCGGAGTCCCCCCTTACATCAGGCGTCCCCAGCGGAGTCCCCCCTTACATCAGGCGTCCCCAGTGGAGTCCCCCTTACATCAAGTGTCCCCAGCGGAGTCCCCCCTTACCTCAGGCGTCCCCAGCGGAGTCCCCCCTTACCTCAGGCGTCCCCAGCGGAGTCCCCCTTACCTCAGGCGTCCCCAGCGGAGTCCCCCCTTACATCAGGCGTCCCCAAAGGAGTCCCCCCTTACCTCAGGCGTCCCCAGCGGAGTCCCCCCTTACATCAGGCGTCCCCAGCGGAGTCCCCCCTTACATCAGGCGTCCCCATCGGAGTCCCCCCTTACATCAGGCGTCCCCATCGGAGTCCCCCCTTACATCAGGCGTCCCCAGCGGAGTCCCCCCTTACATCAGGCGTCCCCATCGGAGTCCCCCCTTACATCAGGCATCCCCAGCGGAGTCCCCCCTTACATCAGGCGTCCCCAGCGGAGTCCCCCCTTACCTCAGCCGTCCCCAGCGGAGTCCTCCCTTACCACAGGCGTTCCCAGCGGAGTCCCCCCTTACCACAGGCATCCCCAGCGGAGTCCCCCCTTAACCACAGGCGTCTCCTGTCTCGGCCGCCATTATTGTTTCCCCTTCCCCGAAGGGGAACAAAATAGAGGCGGAGCCGACAGTGTGGCTGAAAAAAAAAAAATTAAGCTGTGGCGCTGCCGCCCCCCGCCCCTTTCCATTACAGACAGACCTGCAGCGGGGCGGGGCGGGGGGGGTGGTCGGCCGGCCAGCCAAAACACGGATGTAGTACAATAGAAGATAAAGCTGCTGCGGCGCCGCCCACCCACGGGGAGACGCGGGGTATGGGCGGCGCCGCAGCAGCTTTATTTTCTATTGTACTACATCCTGGTTTTGGTCTTCTTTAAAATGGCGGCCGGCGGAGACATTGTCTCCGCCGGCCGTGGACCTCTAGCGGCGGCGGCCTGCGGCGTCCAAATTCGGGGAAAACTGGAAAAATCGGATTGGCCGGGACATTGGCCGGGACAAAATAAATCCGGGAAAAGGGTTTGAATCCCGGGAATGTCCCGGCCAATCCGTGACTGTTGGCAACTATGCTTGTACTGAAAATCGCAAATAAAATGCAGCTGAATGGCAGACGCATATGTGAATGGGCCCCTATAGTTCGATTCTGACCGTGACCTGTAGGTGGCGATGCTTTTCAAGAAACCTGATGAAGCACACAAATAACAGCCGTTGTGTTGATTCCAAAATCCTCATTTACAAAATAAAAAAAGGTAAATGAAATGTAATTTATGAAGCTAATAAATTGTGGAACATTGCTGCATTTATCTACAACAATAACATTAGGCTAAGTACAAACAACTCCAAAATGCAATGCTTTTTCTGGCTGTATGTGGCCTTCACATTCCCGAATACTTCATAGAATTTTCAGAGCCCTTTTTCAGTTATAATATTATTATATATTATAATATAGTATATTATTATTAATAATACTATATTGCATCTCCCTGGTGTCCAACAACACACAGCCCACCAAATCCCTGTGTGCAGCGCCACCTTGTCCTGGGCTGCAGAGGGGTTCTGGGTGCTAAGATGCTTGCTGCATTTTAGCACCCAGCATTAAAATAAACAGTACTGTCAGGTACATGATCCTTACCTGGCAGCACAAGTAAAGTTCCATCTGAATAGGAGGAGAGAACATAACATTCTGTTATGTGATGTCATCTGTAAGGACCCATAATGTTGATAAAAGTGAAATGATTTAGGCTACGTTCACACTTGCGTATTGGCCCAACAGCATGTACATGTGAGAACCCCAGCGATTAGCTGCGGGAGGCAATCCCATTGAAAGCAATGGGAGGCTGCCGAGTCCCGAAGCTAATTGCCACCGCTCGCATGCGTTTGTGTCCAGGGCCGATCATTCTGAGGGACATAGCAATTACATGCTGCATAGCAATTACATGCCTGTGTCTGCAGTTAGCTACGGGTACCTGCAGACTCCCATTGCTTCAAATAGGGCTGCCTCCTGCAGCTAATCACTAGGACCCGCCGCTAGGGTTCATACATCTACAAGTTGTCAGGCCAATTCACAGGTGTAAACAAAAAAAACAAAAAAAAGGGCGCACCAGCCTAGTGTATTATCATTTGGATAGATTTTATTTCAAAGAAAGCATAAAAACTTCTCACAAGTGTAGCAGATAATTTCGCAATACAAAGATTTTTTCCATAGGTGGCAGCTGCATGTAGGACTCGAACCACACTCCAGATGATCACCGAGGATGTGATGAGGGCCACCGCCGGCTAACGCGTTTTGAAGCGGAAAGCTTCTTCATCAGAGCCCAGCAGTGTTAACACCTCATGCAGTCCCTTTATGACCTTCGGCTTCTTCATGTTATACTGACATAATTTTTTACATTATCTTTAGCTATCCTTGTTACATGAATTCTTGGATACATAGCAGATCACAGTTCATCTGCAAAACATGTCAAGCATCTACCACCGACCACATGCATGCCTTGTAAACATCTCTTTCAATTGCGTAGAGTTGGTAGTGGCTGGAAAAGGGTAGTTCAGCCAAATATATAGGTGACATTATATGTTTTTCAGTCTCTGTAAAACAGGGCCAAAGGTGCCCAGGGCGGACAGGAACACACTCCCTGGGGTAGGACCCCCAACCACGACAGAACCCCGAACAGGCAGCATCTGCCCCTTTTATATCCTCTCCCAGCATGCACAGCAGGCCTGACACACCCACTGTACGGCTTCCGAGAGGGGACACACAAGGCACAGCACTGTATCAGCGGTTCAACCCTGGCCTACCATGGCAGCGCTACCTGCAGGCCACAGGGAACTATACACTGATACTCTCCCTGCGGACAAAAATGGTTGACAGGACGAGATGAGCTTGCATCATTGTCTAACACAAAGACTTTCCCCTTTTGGGCCTATATCCAATTGAAACACTTCCTGGACAGCTCTACGAATAGAGACAGATTTGCAAAGGCACCTACTGCTCTGGAATCGCTATGTTCTCGCTCTTCTCCCCAGAGTCATCTCATTTCAGTCCTTTATGCCACAATGTTTGGGGAACCTTATGCCTCCCTGAGATCGGAGCATGCCTTTTGGGAGACTGAGCTGGACATGGTGATTGATGACACTGACTGGGATCGAGTTCATTTGTATATTCACAAGGGCTCTTTGAATGTCCATACTCAAGTGAATGGCTACAAAATCAAAACAAGGTGGTACAGAACCCCGGAAACGCTTCATAAATTTATCCCGACAGTCTCAGACCAGTGTTGGAGGTGCGAACAGGGGCTAGGCACGCTCCTCCATATTTGGTGGACTTGCCCAGTGATTCAGCCATATTGGCGTAAGGTGCATGAGGTGGCGACTGAGATATCATTGCTTCCTTTGGAATTTTCGCCGGCGCAATACCTCCTTCACCTCTCTAAAATCTCCCGTAAAAAATACTATAGGTCAGTAGCTATGCATATGTTGAATGCCGCCAGGCTGTGTTTGCCGGTTTACTGGAGATCCAAGTCACCCCCTTCCATAAAGGAATGGGTGGCGCGGGTTGATCGGATAGCAGCGATGGAGGAGTTGATCTGCACCGCACAAGACAGAATAGCATACTTTTCGGTGACATGGGCACCCTGGCTTGAATACCTAAATTCGCAGCGCTCTCAGGACTTATCCTGGGATAACCCTTGAACGGTGCACTAAGGGTAGCGATAACTTTCACAACACCTGGGGTCTACTGGGGAGGGTTGTTGGTGGTGATCCCACCCCCTCCTCATGTACTCTGCTGACAGTGCCCCCCTCACCCCCCCTTTTTTTTCCCCCTCTCCATTCCACTCTGGCCTTTCCCCTTGCTCCCTTCTCTTCTTTCTCTTCCCTCCTCTTTCTTCTCTCTTTTTATTTTTGTTTTACTTCATGGAAAGGTTTTGAAGAATCTTGCTTGTTTTATAGTATCTACAGAAGCCATATTGAATACTTTTCTATGTAGTATTGCATTCCAACGTGAATCAGGCAGGCCTGTAATGCACTGCAGTATACCTTCTTTAAAATATTGCGTCTCACTACTTTAAGTTTTTGTTATGTGGCCATTATATTAGCAACCCGTAGAGGCGTCATCTGTTGGTTTCTATTCTCATGAACTTTGAAGTCTATGCCTCCTTCTAGTTGGAACATGTATCTGTATCCTGGTTTCGTTCTTTATGGTACTATTTGTACTATTCATGAAAACTTTCAACAAAAAATTTTGTGGAATAAAAAATGGTTGACAGAACCCTGACAATTGGGGTGTTTGAGCATAACTACCACTCAAACACTTCCCCTAAATTTAGGACCCCGCTACACTAGAAACACAAAATAACTGTCAATCTCCCTCAGTCTGGGGCTCCATGCAAGATCTCACCTCGTGGAGTTTCAGGGATCATGAGAACGGTGAGGAATCAGCCCAGAACTACACGGGAGAATCTTGTCAATTTTCTCAAGGCAGCTGGGACCATAGTCACCAAGAAAACATTTGGTAACACACTACGCCGTGAAGGACTGAAATCCTAAGCATTCTGTTGACAGATGCTGTGAAATCCTATTGAAGGCAACCTTTGCTGTCGCTGATCCTGCCTTACAACAGCAGGCCATTGTAGCTATGTCCATTTACCAGACTGTTGCTAACTGGACTGGTTGTCAGGTGTACCTGGTTGAAGTCGAGCTGACGAGAGGGCTTTCCCCCACCACACCTCCTGTCCTGTTTCTCCTGAAGGTGTTGACAGGATATAACAGGACACGGAGTGGCATGGGTGCCTGGTTGGAGATCCTGGGAGGAAGGTACTTGTAGCAGGTGCCAAGCAGCAGGCAGATACACAACAACAGATGCAGGGCAGCAGGCAGACTGGTGGACTGGCAGGTGCAGGTACACAGCAACAGGTGCAGAACAGCGGGCAGCAACCAAGCTGGAGAGCAGGCGGATGCAAGATCTCAGGTGATCAGGCTAGCAGAAGTCAGTAACGGCCAAGCAGCAGAGGTACAGAATCGGGTCCAGAGCAGAGTCAGGGCTAAGCCAGGTATCAGGCGAGCAGATAAGGCACTGGAACAGTAGGCAAAAGGCATAGTTAGGTCACAAGGTGGGTCAGCAATAAAGTATGAGGAATGAGCAGAGTCAAACAGCCCGGGTATAGATAGAAACAAACACAGGATCAGGTCACAGATGGTAGAAGTTGACGACCACTCAGCAATCTTCTGGTCTATGGAGCCACTTTAAAGAGGCAAGAGAGTGCCAAGTATTCAAAGCATTTGCCATGGTAGAATCACATTAAGGTAGCGGCATATAAACAAAGATTTTTTTTGTCCTGTGTCCTGTACTGTACTCCAAGATATGGATTTTGCGGATACATTAAAATTTCCATTTTTCATATAGTAAGCAGAATTAAATAAAATCATTTTAAAATACATCAACATGAAGCTGAACTCCAGACAATTGTAAAAGACATGAATTAAAGTGTTTGTTACCCCAGCATTTCATATTCCTGATATGTGCCTGCTGTACCATGTATTTGTATGGAAAAAGTACCTTGTACTGACCACACTTAGCAGGATCACATACCGTGGTCAGTTCTCTAACTATGCTGGAAACTAAAGCCCCATACACACTATTAGATTTTCTGCAGATTTTTGTCTTCAGATTTACCAAAACCATATAATATTAGGTCAAACCTTAAAGCCCTGTACACATGATCGGTTTTACCGATGAAAACAGTCCGATGGACTTTTTTCATCGTACAAACCGATCGTGTATGGGCCCTATCGGTCTTTTTTCCATCAGTGATTAAAAATAGAACATGTTTTAAATGTATCCGATGGAAAAAAAACTATAGCAAATTACGATGGTCTGTGTGGAACTCCATCGGAAAAAAACGCATGCTCAGAATCAAGTCGACACATGCTCAGAAGTATTGAACTTAATTTTTCTCGGCTCGTCTGAGTGTTTTATGTCACGGCGTTTGGGACGGTCAGATTTTAGACTGATGGTGTGTAGGCAAGACTGAAAAATCCATCGGTTTTTATTTCATCGGAAATCCGATCGTGTGTACAGGGCTTAAGAGTTTTAATTTTCATGCAATCAGGCAGGCCCTTGCACTACATGGTTTTGGTATATCTAAAGACAAAAATCTGCAGAAAATGTAATAGTGTGTATGGGGTCTTAGTGTGCTCCCCCGCTGCACAGCCATACACTGGGAAGTTCAGTGTACTGTTTCTTTTCCTCCCCCCAGCCCTTATGCAGCTGAAAACATAGAGAACAGAGGGAATATGAACACTTAAAAAAAAGGGAAAAAAAGGTATTTGTATATTTTTTATATTTATACACAAATATTTTGTCTTTTAGTCCAGTTTTAAACTGAATGGGTTGTTATACAAGGTGATTATTTGCAATCACTTTAATGTAGCCCTGTATTTATTAATACAGTGGAACTTTGGATTATGAGCATAATCAGTTCCAGGAGAATGCTTGTAATCCAAAGCACTTACATATAAAAGCGAGTTTCCCCATAGAAGTCAATGGAAACGAAAATAATTTGTCCTGCATTGACTTCTATGGCATGCAATACCGCATGTGGCCAGAGGTGGGGGCACCGGAGAGACTCGTAAATACTCGGAGACAGCTCGGCTGCACTCGGAAACCCTTGGAAATGCTCAGGAACTGAGTATTTCTGAGTATTTCCGAACGGCTTCGAGTGTCACCGGCGCCCCCGCACCTCTGACCAAATGCGGTACTGCACACGGCAGAGGCTTGAATCCTGCTATTTGGAGAGACAACCCTCGCAAACCGAGTCAGGATTTAAAAAAAAAAATTGCTCGTATTGTAAAACGCTCGTTAACCGCGTTACTCGCAATCCGATGTTCCACTGTACATCCTTAATTTTTTTTTTTTTTTTTAATGCAAGTTGTGTAAATACCTGAATTGGACTAAGGCCCCTTTCACACGGGACTGTCTGTTTTGACAGACTATGCTTGTTGAGCAGGGATTGATCTGTTGATCTCCACTGAGCAGGCGAATGACAGGTCCGTCTCCGCTCACTGTGCAGAGATGAACCTGTCAGAGCCCCGCTGTCCTCTATAGAAATCAGATGAAAACTGATCCACCTCTCCGTTTTCATATGATTCCATCCGATCTGATCCACCAGACGGATGGAAAATAGGGTCTCCATCCGTCTGGGTTTTTGCGGACCCGATAGCGCCGGATGTCAGCAGACATGTCACAGCTGACATCCGTCGCTTCATATGCTGCGTATACACGATCGATTTTCTCGACGGTGAAAACACCGTCGAGAAAATCTACGGGAAAAACGAGGAACGGCTTGTTCCCCTACACACGGCCGTTTTTCCCATAATTTTTTCTCTTGGTTGAGAAAAACGACCATGTGTAGGCTCCCCGGCAGTGTTTCCCTATGGGAAAACTGCCGTGGAAAAAAATGCCGTGAATCACGACGAGAAAAATTAGAGCATATTGTAATTTTTCTCGTCGTGATTAATGCCGTTTTTCTCGTCGGGGAAAAATGACCAAAAGCCCACACACGGTCGTTTTTCTCGTCAAAGAGAAAAAATTTCATTTTTCCTGACGAGAAAAATGGCCGTGTGAACGCGGCAATAGAGGTGCATGGAGCGTCCGATCAGATCAGCCTGAAAAACAGACAGGCGGACCTGATCGCACAGCATGTATGAAAGGGGTCTTAGTTTCAACCTCTCTCTGCACAGCAGAGCTCAGAGAGGGTAAGGGAGAAGAGTACAAAGAGCCAATGAGGTGTGTTGCTGTGCTGGGGGGCATAGTTATAAGAGCAAAATGACAGAAAAAAAGACCGTTAAAACAGCTCTCACCAAAAAGGTTTACCTGATTGCCTGGCATATACTGTATATTTCAGAAATCTAAAATAAAACAGACCCACAACCACTATAGTTTATTTTCAAAGTTGACATTTTTAACTCCAATATTGTGCCACCCAAAGAGCAGGTTTTCAAATGGTCAACACGTGGTCATTTGTCATCCCCACTCATCTCACTGACCTTCCTATTCAACAAACATGTTTTGTGTGAAACAATGGAGAGATGAACTGCATTCCAAATAATGAGGGTACCATTTAAAAACTTTTTCAGACTAATGATTAACTGAAAGACCTTAAGTCAATAAAACCAGTGCATGGAGTTTGGATTATGACCTTTACTACATCTAGATAAACACTGCTCTCCACTCACAATCTTTCTTTTCCTTGTGTGATTCTCTGCCCAGTGACAACCGGCACAAGCTACATTTTTGGAGCAGAAGGATACCAAGGGATGATGTCGTTAACCTTGTTGCTTTTCCTTTGTATATTTTCAACATTTTCTGCTTCTATTAAAGGTAAGAATGTTTCCGGGATCAGACGTTAGGCCAATTGTACAGTATGCCATTTGTAACAGCAATGATCTGGGCTTCATTAGCATTAATCTGACAGTGTGTGTCCTGGCAAAAAATGTACTGCCAATGTATGACAACACTTATTAAGGCATATTGATAGAGGCTAGGAAAATGTTTAAGCCTGGATTTGAATTTAAAGTCCCAACAAATGTCATGTAAAAAAAAGTCAATGTCAGATCTTTTCTTTGATGAAAGGTCTGTTCATGAATGGTAAGCGATTAAGTGCGATAGGAACTGTTCCAGATTTGTTTTGCTAATGTTGTGCATCATACACAGGACAAACTGAGCAAGCAGTAAGTTCTCTTTAACTCATATAATGTGTCTCATTCTATATTTACATGAGCTATAGATAACAGCAAATAACTTGGTGTGATATTGTATAGCATTCCTTTGTAGGTTGTGTTTAGAAATTTGGAAAGCAGACTTGCTGTTGTCTTTCCTTGTGAATGTAGACTAAGCAGAAGATTCAATTACAAAATACTGTACAAACACAGCACTCTCTTTTAAGGCAATGTACTGATATATATATATATATATATAATTTTTTTTTAAATATTTTTTTAATACCATTTTTTTACTTTATTGAAAACAAGTCTTAGCAATCAAGTTTAAGTGCCAAAACGAAATAATATAAAATAATAAAACATGGTAAGAAAAAAACAAGATACCGTATATACTCAAGTATAAGCCGAGGACCTAATTTTACCACAAAATAAATGGGAAAACTTATTGACTCGAGTATAAGCCGAGGGTGAGAATGCAGCAGCTACTGTAAGCGGAAAAGAGGGTCAACAATGCCCATTTGCATGCCTCACTGTGCCCATTGCAGTCTCATTGTGCCATACCTCACTGTGCCCATTGCGGTCTCACTGTGCCATACCTCACTGTGCCCATTGCAGTCTCACTGTGCCCATTGCAACCTCATTGTGCCATACTTCACTGTGCCCATTGCAACCTCACTGTGCCATACCACACTGTGCCCATTGCAACCTCACTGTGCCATACCTCAATGTACCCATTGCAGTCTCACTGTGCCCATTGCAACCTCATTGTGCCATACCTCACTGTGCCCATTGCAACCTCACTGTGCCATACCACACTGTGCCCATTGCAACCTCACTGTGTCATACCTCACTGTACCCATTGCAGTCTCACTGTGCCCGAGTACCTGAATTCTTGACAGGCGTCCATTTTTTTTTAAAGTCGCAGCTTCCTCCTGACGTTCCGTTCCATCATAGGCATTTGGCACTGTGTTCCGCCTATCACGGAGGTCCTCTCATCCTCGGACTCAGTTTCCCAGCAGACACTGTGTTCAGTGTTCCGCCAATCACGGACATTCTTTCATCCTCGGACAAGAGGATGTCTGTGATTGGCGGAACACTGAACACAGTGTCTGCTGGGAAATTGTCTGAGGATGAGAGGACCTCCGTGATAGGCTGAAAAAAGGGCTGAAAAACTCGGCTTATACTCAAGTATATACAGTATGTAAAATGTACACAGTCTGGTTGTCAACCAGTTTAAGAATTTAAACATAATATGAAAAATCTTGGACAAGATGCATAAAAGTCTGCATAACTGTGGAAAAAATAAAGGTGAACCTGACAAAAAAGTGCTAATTAATAAGGTAAAATACAATATTACTTCATTAATGAGCCAGCACCGTGGCTAAGTGGTTAGCACTTCCACCTTGCAGCACTAGGGTTGTTGGTTTGAATCCCAACCACGGCACTAACTGCATGGAGTTTGCAAGTTCTTCATGTGTCTGGGTAGGTTTCCTCCGGCACTCCAAAGACTCCAAAGACATGCTGGTAAGTTAATTGGCACCTGTCTAAATTGGCCATAGTATGTGAATTAGGGACTTTCGATTGTAAGCTCCTTAAAGGGTAAGTGCACTTTAGTGGAGAAAAAAAATAGCAAATAAAGAAAAAATAATATAGCGTATGCAATTGCAACACAAGTCATATTGTACTTGAATGTTATTAAGAATTACCTTTCCTTTGAAATCTGCAGCTGTTGTAATTTTCTGAAAATGCAATGCAGTGTGGCTACCTGGAGGTGTTCTGTACACAGAAAGCCCCCCAGAAATAATTTCCTGCTTGTGTGATTGGCTCACTGATTTTCCCCAAAGTCTGCACTAAGATACAAGTCAGATTTCAGGCATTCCCTGCAACAAAAATTTAATTTTTGGTAAGGTACTCCCAATTGGAACATGTCTAAAGTGATGCAGACCCAGCAGCTTTCCTCATTAGAGCCCTGCAGCTATTGCAGCTGATTGATAATTATGAAACCACTCCCATTAGATTCACTTACCATGGATACAGACAAACACACAGGGATTTCTTCAGCATCACAAAAGGTAGCAAAGTTTGTTAAAATCCCTGCAATCTACATTCATCACCCAGAGAGGAATGTTTTTTTCTCAACAAAATTGGAGTTACTCTTTAAGGACAGGGACTGATGTAAACAGGGGAGGGCTGGGCCAGGGGGCAGGCAGGGTGGCAATTGCCTCCCAGGCCGCCCAAACTTATGTTCAAAATGGCCGGCATCCGCTGCCCGCTACCATTTTATTTTTTATTCTGGTCTAGGAAGTCGGGCCGGGGGCATGGCCATAGCGGCCGACCACTAGCTGTTGCATTCCAGGAGTTGTAGTTTGCACTCAAGCTTCTGGTGGGTGGAAAACACAGCAGCGCAGAGGAAACTACAACTCCCTGAGACCGGATTCTTGGAAGCAGGCATAGACAGGGCGTGCCAGGGAGTTGGGACGCAGGGCTGCAGGGCTGGGCGCTGGCTGAAACTTGACCCCATGATCAGGAGCTTTACCCCCCCTGGAAACCATGGCGTGCAAGGACCTGCTGAGCTGAGATCACTGAGGTGAGAGGCCCTGACACCCCTAGCTGACCCCCCATCTCCCCCCATACACCCCATGTGACCTGCCCCCCCCAGTGATCAGGCTGCATTGATGGGCACTGGAGTTGGCTGCACTGATGGGCACTGGTGAGGCTGCATTGAAAAACCAGGTGGGCCATGGATGGTAAGCTGATTCGGCGGTTCAATGGGCCACTTGACTGGACTTGCCCCCCAGGCCTAAGGCCGCCAGCCCTCCCCTGGATGTAAATGTACAAGATACGTGTAAAGCGCTGCATAAATTGATGGTGCTATATAAGTACCAGCAATAAATAGGTAATATTTTACCTACATTTTATTTATGAAGATGGTAGTCTATTTCATTCTAGTAAAACAGTGATGGAGCAGATGTAAATTTTAAGAAGGCCTATACACACAACCTAAATCCAGGCCGTTGTAAATATCTTGCTGCATTTTACCAATGAATGGTAAACAACCTTGTGAAACATTTGCTTAGAGCTTGTACTTTGCCCAGGCTAGGAACAGTAACATGTTCACTTGATAGCAGGCTCTTTAAGGAATCCCTCAAAATCCTTCTGCACTATTTGATTTTCTTAGACCCCTTTCACACTGAGGGCGTATTGCAGGCGCTATAGCGTTAAAAATAGCGCCTGCAATCCACTCTCAAACAGCTGCTCCATTGTCTCCACTGTGAAAGCCCAAGGGCTTTCACACTGGAGCGTTGCGCTAGCAGGACGGTAAAAAAAGTCCTGCTAGCCGCATCTTTGGAGCGGTGAAGGAGCGGTGTGTTTACCGCTCCTCCACTGCTCCTGCCCATTGAAATCAATGGGACAGCGCGGCTATATCGCCTGCAATGCGCTGCATCAGCAGCGCGTTGCGAGCGGTTTTAACCCTTTCTCGCCCACTAGCGGGGGCTAAATGCACCCCGCTATAGCGTCGGTGGTAAAAATATCGGTGTTTTACCGCCGATGCTATTGACGGCTCAGTGTGAAAGGGGTCTTAGAGATTTGTGCACTTCCCCCATCACCATATCAGAGAGCACAGACCTGGATATTGCCTACTTAAGCCCTGGGGTGCAGCAAAAACAAGTATGCATTTCTTGTGGTGTGTGCTATCATGAGAGCCTAGGCAGGAATTAAGAAATAATTCAAATGGCCTCCACAACGTGCCCTGATGACAAATGATCTAGTATTGTCTGTTTTTTTCTAGCAAATAGGTAACAGACACTAATAATTATCTAATCTTATTCCCCGCTGGTTCTGGTTATGTTGACCAGTCCCCAGATGAAGCTCTTCTGGTTGGTTTCTGATCATCTTGCCATTTCCCCTTCACCCAGTGTCATAATACAGTGCAGGATCAGTGGCCACGTCATCAGGATGGGACATAGACGCTGGAAGGAATGCCCACAATTTTCATTATATCTTAACTCCCTTAATTTAGAGTTGGCGCTAAGAAAATGGGACTTCAGTGACCAGTCATGCAACTTATACCTTTCCATTGGTCATGCTGTCAGAACTAATGGGAAAGACCATTGTTCAGGCCTAGCCACTGATTTATAAGCCCTGGTTGAACATTAGTGGCGGTGCGTCCATAGAGGGCGCCGGAGCTCCGCCCCCTCTCGCTCCCACACCGCCACTGAATCATGAATCTGTGTATTGTCACCGCTGCCGCGCTGCCCACTATTCATATGGCCGGCCTCCTGGTGAGCGCCGGCCATATGAATTAGAGCGGCGGCCGGCGGTGGGTGTGGCTTGGAAGTGCCTATCAGAGCCAGCGGCTCTGATAGGCTTTCCGAATACAGCTCTCATGCTGTATTCGGCTTCCAAAAACTCCTCCCAGGTACGCACAGGGGTGCGTTCCTGGGAGAAGACTGTGGAGGTTTCAGCCAATCAGGTTCACCGGATCTGGTTACCGGTGACCTGATTGGCTGAAGCGACATCGAGGGCGGGAGAACATATCGAGGACGGCGCGGACCGAGGAAGGTAAGTGCAGGGCTGGGGGGGGGGGGGGGGGGAACTGACTGTATATGGGGGACAAACTGGCTGTATATGGGGGCACACTGGCTGCATTTGGGGGGAACTGGCTGTATTATGGGGGACAAACTGGCTGAATATGGGGGCACACTGGCTGTATTATGGGGGAACTGGCTGCATTTGGGGGGACACTGGCTGCATTTGGGGGGGAACTGGCTGTATATGGGGGACAAACTGGCTGAATATGGGGGCACACTGGCTGTATTATGAGGGACAAACTGGCTGCATTTGGGGGGAACTGGCTGTATATGGGGGGCACACTGGCTGCATTTGGGGGGAACTGGCTGTATATGGGGGCACACTGGCTGCATATGGGGGGAACTGGCTGTATATGGGGGCACACTGGCTGCATATGGGGAAACTGGCTGTATATGGGGGCACACTGGCTGCATTTGGGGGGAACTGGCTGTATATGGGGGCACACTGGCTGTATATGGGGGCACACTGGCTGTATATGGGGGACAAACTGGCTGAATATGGGGGGAACTGGCTGTATATGGGGGACAAACTGGCTGTATATGGGGGGAACTGGCTGTATATGGGGGACAAACTGGCTGTATATGGGGACACACTGGCTGTATATGGGGGACAAACTGGCTGTATATGGGGGCACACTGGCTGTATATGGGGGACAAACTGGCTGTATATGAGGGCACACTGGCTATATATGGGGACAAACTGGTTGTATATGGGGACAAACTGGTTGTATATGGGGACAAACTGGTTGTATATGGGGACACACTGGCTGTATATGGGGACAAAACTGGCTATATATGGGGACAAACTGGTTGTATATGGGGGCACACTGGCTGTATATGGGGGCACACTGGCTGTATATGGGGGGCACACTGGCTGTATATGGGGGGCACACTGGCTGTATATATGGGGGCACACTGGTTATATATATATATGGGGACAAACTGGCTGTATATGGAAACAAACTGGCTGTATTTGAGGGGGCAAACTGGTGGCGTTTGGGCACAGTGGCTGCGTTTAATGGGCACAGTGGCGGCAATTGATTTTTTTTTTTTCAGTTTGTTTGCGCCCCCCCAAAAATTTTGAGCACCAGCCGCCGCTGCCAATCTCAATATGCCAAGAGCCCCATTTTTCACAGCCTCATTTTCCAGTATAATCAAACAGGGTGTTTACATGGCTCAGACTTTTTGTTTTGACACTAGGTCCATGTAAAAAAAAAAACATGGTATACAGAGTAGGTGATTACTGAAATGTAGTAATATACCACTGAAAGCTGCTTTATCAGTGTTCTGTTCCTATTGGGGTCTAGCAGAATGTGGCTACAGGAATTAGTATTGCTGCAGCCTGACAGTTTGATTGAAAAATGAAAAATTATACTAGTGTAAAATATCTAAATCATATTACATTTTAGCTCCTTATCCACCCCCTATGTAATCTTTTGGGTAAATTAAAGTCACTATTCATGAGAAAATTTAAGATACAGTTTCATAATTATATCATCAATTTCTGGTGGGTATTTTATAGTAACAAATTACTGTAGTCACTGATTGTCTTTTGGACTTACCTATCTTGCCATACTGCTCTAATGCTGCGTACACACGATCGGAATTTCCGACAACAAAACCGTGGATTTTTTTCCGACGGATGTTGGCACAAACTTATCTTGCATACACACAGTCGCACAAATGTTGCTCGGAAATTCCGATCGCCAAGAACGCGGTGACGTACAACACTACAACGAGCCAAGAAAAATTAAGTTCAATCATTCCGAGCATGCGTCAAATTGATTCCGAGCATGCGTAAGATTTTTGTGCTTCGGAATTGGATACACACGATCGGAATTTCCGACAAGAACTTTTGTTGTGGGAATAATTGAGAACCAGCTCTCAATCATTTGTTGTCGAAAATTCCGACAGCAAATGTCCGATGGAGCCTACACATGGTCGGAATATCCGTCCAAAAGCTCACATCGAACATTTGTTGTTGGAAATTGCGATCATGTGTACGCGGCATAACTGTACAGAAAATTGAAAAATCCACAATCTGTTGCACATTTACCCCCTTAATGGCCAGGCCATTTTTTGCAATACGGTACTGCATTTAACTACTTTAACTGACAATTGCACAGGCATGCGACGCTGTACCCAAATAAAATTGTGCTATACACAAAAAAAAACGAAAATGTTGAGAAAAATAAAAAAATGTACTTTCTGCTATAATGCATATCCCCCCCCCAAAAAAAAATATATTCATCAATTTAGGCCAATATGTATTCTTCTACATATTTTTGGTAAAAAAACAAAACAAAACAATAAGTGTATATTGATTGGTTATAGCGTCTACAAACTACGGAATAGATTTATGGAATTAATACTTTTTTTTTTTACTAGTAATGGCAGTGATCAGTGATTTTTAGTGGGACTGCGATATTGTGGCGGACAATTCTGACCCTAAGTTACACTTTTTGGGGACCAGTGACACCAATACTGTGATCAGTGCTAAAAAAAAATTCACTGATTACTGTATAAATGACACTGGTAGGGAAGGGGTTAACTACAGGAGCGATCAAAGGGTTAAATGTGTTCCCTGTTGGTGCTTTCTTACGGTGGGGGAAAGTGCTGACAGGAATAACACAGAGGTCACTGTTCCTAATCACTAGGAACAGCAGATTTACATGTTGTCCCCTGTCAGAACGGGGGATCTGCCTTGTTTACATAAGCAGATCCCCATTCTGTTTCTCTCTGTGAAGCGATCGCGGGTGGCCGGGTCCACCGGGCACGTGCAGCGGCTCCTCCTTCGTGCAGCGGGCACGAGCCTAGCAATTGGGCTGAGTTGCTTGTTCCTGCTGTCGAGCATTCTTTTACATGTCTGGATGTCCTATGGCAGACGCCTTTCCTACATTGTGCTATGCTGGTTTTAACTTGGATACTTGTAAGTGCAATACTTTTCTAATAAATGCAATCCCTAATGCCCTGTACACACGATCGTTTTTTCTGATGAAAAAAGTCAGATGGACTTTTTTCATCGGTAAAACCGATCGTGTATGGGCCCCCTCAGACTTTTTTCCATCGGTGTTAAAAAATAGAACATATTTTAAATTTTTCCGATGGAAAAAAAAAACGATAGGAAATTCCGATCGTCTGTGTGGAACTCCAACGGAGAAAAAACCCAAGCATGTCAAGTCGACGCATGCTCAGAAGCATTGAACTTCATTTTTCTCGGCTTGTCGGAGTGTTTTACGTCACCGTGTTTTGGACGGTCGGAATTTTGTCTGATGGTGTGTAGGCAAGACTGATGAAAGTCAGCTTCATCGGAATTCCGACGAAAAATTCCATCGGAAATCCGATCGTGTGTACAGGGCATTAGAGGTTTTACACTATCTAGTGTTTATTTTTTTGCTTGGATCTGGCTACATGGTTGCTGTGTGGGTGGAGTCCGTTGTATACTTTGGAATTGTTCCTGACGTGGTTCCTTCACACATGCCCTGTTGGTGATCTCTACTGGGATTATTGCATCAAGCCTGTTTGACCCTTCATAATAAAGAATGCAGGGTCTCTGGTAAGAGGCCAATTTATCGTGGTGGTGGCATACTCACCTGGTGGAGGGGTTTGGATCCATTCTTATTTACAGTTGAATCACAAGTTTGATATTTTGATTATTATGGTCGATCTCAGAGACTGACATCTTTGAACTGTTTATAAGTGTAGCGGGTGTCAAATTTAGTGGGGTGTATCTGGGCCATAGTTCCATCCCAGGCACCTTCAGCTTGGGGTGAGGTACTTTACAAGGAGGCCCGGGACCTAGTACCTTCGACTGGGTCCCGCGAGTGCGAAGCATTCCTAAGGTGCCCCCGGTATTGGGTGCCTGAATCCAGGGCGTAAGGGACCAGAGATGTGACCTCCCCAAAGAGCCAGCGCAGCATTTGCTGGTGACGGTGGAGGCCTCTGGTGACCGTCCGGATGGATGTTTTCCTCTGACAGGGGTCGTTTGTTCTAAATAATGTACTTCATGTTCTCATGGTCTGTGGCAGGGACCCATCTTACTCAGGTCAGTGGCAGGCCTCATCCAAGGCCTGTGGCAGAGGCCTCAACGTTCACCCAGGTCAGTGGCAGGGACCAAATTCACAGTCGGTGGGAGCAAATGTGCGCCAAGCCTGTTTGCACTAAACGGAACAGGAGAGACTCTATTCATTGTGTTGTGCCTGGACCTACTGTTTCCCACACCCTGTCTGTTCTTTTAAAAGTCAACCAGCCTACCTATTGATCAAAGCAATAAAACAGTGTTGGACTTTTTATGGTGTGGAACTCGTGTTACTGGAAGCTAAGTGTCCCTGTCAGTGACAGTGGCAATCATCCTCCACAGAGGAAGCTGAGGCTCCGGCCTAAAACGCAGACCCGAAGGTAAACGGTTTAGCTCATATCTCTGCATCCTACATCAGAGAGCCGAGCTGGTGGTGTGCATCTTTCCCCCTTCTCCCATATACCCCTAGATGAGTAAAACCAGCCATCCAGAGAGGGGAGCAGGTGGGGGAAGACCGCTACATAATATATTAATATTTTTATCATTGTTTTGTTTTTTTTGATCTATCACTTATTTTCAGCGCAACACTTTTTTTGTCCCTTTGCTATATTGTGAAAATTTCTCACATTTTTGGTGCTGCTTTTTGTTCCACACTCAATTTTTTTAACTATTTCTTCACATGCGCAGTATTATTTTTCATGTACTGATTTATAAGGCCCGCACACACAGGTAGATCACAGAAAGTCAAGTTATACCCTGTATTAACTCAATGTGTGGTCATGCCCATTTATTTTAAATGCTAACCAAATCTTAGTGAAGTGCAAAGATGTGAATCCTCTGTGTATTGTGATGCAGGGCTTTGTAAATATGCAACTTATCCAGTAAAATATGAGTTGCATGGCAGCCTATTTAAAATGAAACCCCTTTTTAAGGCTCACATGAACATTCTGAATGGGCCCTAAGTACGATAAGCTTTTCTTGCTATGCCACATAGTATCTTCTGATTGTAAAGGTGAATGTCTAAATGGGAAATATATTAACTGGACTTTTGGCATTTTTAGCAAAGCATTATGAATGCAAAGTTGTTTCTGGATTACTTGCAAATAAGTTATCTTTCGTAGTATTTTATGGCTCTAACTTGTTGATTAAACTAGCTTATTTTGCAGGTTAGTGCTTCTGATGAGATAACTATGGCTCCAATGGCCACTGAATTGTCAGCTTTTGGCTTAACAAATCATTAAATTCCAAAGCTTAGATAAGTGCGGGTTAGCTGGCACTTGTACAAATCCACTGATAATGTAATTCCAGAATAAAATAAAAAAAAGCTAGATAAATGAAGTTTGTAGTCCATGCATACACAGGTCATGTTGCCTCATCCAAGATGAAGTAGGTCTAGAGATTTGGTAGCGATGATTGTAAAGATCTTATTCTGATCATTTGCAGCTGGCCTAATTCTGGATATACAGTATACATTAGATAACAATCTTTCACTGTTCCAACTGTTTAAAGCGGTTGTAACGTTTATTTATTTTTTGTAAAATAACAAACATGTTATACTTACCTGCTCTGTGCAGTGGTATTGCACAGAATAGTCCTGAACCACCTCTTTTAGGGTCCCTTGCCAGCACTGTAGGCTCCTCCTCTTGGTGCACCACCATAGGAAGCCGCTATCCTGCAGGCTCGCTCCCGAGCTGGGCTGTGTGTATCCCCGCCCCACCCCCCCGCTCTCTCCTTACAGGATTTAACTGACAGAAGCAGGAACCAATAGCCAAGCTTGTGAGAATTGAGAGAAGGAAGAGAATAGATGCAGCCGAGCACAAAGCTGGATTGATACAGGATTCACAGAAAGTAGTAGAATTGTTTTTATCTTAATGCAAGAAATGCATTAAAGTGGAAGTAAACCCTCCTATCATTTTCAGGCAAGGAAGCTGCCATCTTGGCCTCTGTTTAATCTTCAACTGCCGTGATGCTGCACATGTGATCATTATTGACACCAGCCATTGGATGGTTTGACAGTTTGGTTGAGAGCACAACCAATGTGACAGTTGGCATTCCCGGCATGCCGGTAATGTAACTGCTTTTTGAAACTGTTAAATCGATGGGTTTACTTCCGCTTTAAGGTAAAAAAACATTTTACCTTTAGGGCTCTTTCACACGGGGCGGATCAGTCATGATCCGCCCCGTGAAGCTCCGCTTGCTCAGCGGGGATCGCTCCGTTGATCCCCGCTGAGCCGGCGGATGACTGGGCGGTCCCCGCACACTGTGCAGGGACCGCCCTGTCAAAGCGCCGCTCTCCCCTATGGGGAATCGGATGACGACGGGCCGTAGAGTCCGTTGTCATCCGATCCGCTCTGCCGACGGATGGAAAAATAGGGTTTTCCTCCGTCACACTTTGGCGGAGCGGATGTCAGCGGACATGTCACCGCTGACATCCGTGCTTCCATAGGGGTACATGGAGCGTCCGTGCAGGTCCGCCTAAAAAACTGACAGGCAGACCTGAACGGACCCTTCGTGTGAAAGGGGCCTTACAACTGCGTTAACTTAGTTAAACCCAATCATTAAATTCTCCTATAAGCTTTCTGTGTTATCATTTTAAAAGTTCTTAGCAATAGTTCTACATAAGCATCTTTTATTAAAATAATACCTGGTAATCTTGCCAGTAAGGGCACTTCCTGTTATAGAGTCATGTTGTCACCTTGTCACATGCATCGCTGGTGGAGACTACGCTCCAACACACATTGCATAGGCTTGGTTCACTATTTTCAGTATACCAGTGCAGAGCAATGCATGTAGACAGGAAGTAGCTAAAAGAAGCTGTAGGACATCATTAAAACCGAGATGAAACACGAAACAGATGAAAGGTGAAAACAGTACTTTATTATTAAGAAAAAAAAAGGGGGTGAGGAGCATTTATTTATGATACACATTCCATGTGAATGTAGCCTTATGCCCTGTACACACAAGCGGAATTTCCGTCGGAGAAAAGTTGGATGGTTTTTCCGACGGAATTCTGCTCATAAGCTTGGCTTGCATACACACGGTCACACAAAAGTTCTCTGAACTTTCGAGCGTTAAGAACGCGGTGACGTACAACACTACAACGAGGCGAGAAATAGAAGTTCAATGCTTCCGAGCATGCGTCAAATTGTTTCCGAGCATGCGTGTTTTTTTTCCCATCGGAATTGCATACAGACGAACGGATTTTCCAATAGGAAAAATAGAGAACCTGCTCTCTATCTAAAGCCTCGTACACACGACCGAGAATCTCGTCGCAAAAAAAACTTAGTTTTTCTCGACGGGTTTCTTGTCAAGCTCCAAAATCTCGTCGTTGTAAAGCGCGGTGACGTACAACACGTACAACGGCAGTATAAAGGGGAAGTTCTATTCCAATGGCGCCACCCCTTGGGCTGCTTTTGCTGATCTCGTGTTACTGCGTGTTAGTAAAAGTTTGGGGAGAGACGATTCGCGCTTTTCAGTCTTCGTGCTTTCAGTTCGTTACAGCGTGACGAATGTGCTATCTCCATTACGAACGCTAGTTTTACAAGAAGGTGCGCTCCCGTCTCATACTTGATTCTGACCATCGCGGTTTTTGAAGACTCGGAAAAGCATACACACAAACGTTTTTCTGATCCAAATACAGTCTGACGAGAATCACGATGAGAAAACTGAGACTCCCGACGAGAAAAAAGAAAGCAGGTCTTCTTTTTTTCTCGTCAAGATTCTGGGCAGTTTTCTTGACGAGAAACCTGAAAGCCTCGTACACACGCACGGTTTTCTCGGCAAGAATGCTCTCCCAACAGTTTTCTTGTTGTTCCTTGCCGAGAAAACCGGTCATGTGTACGAGGCTTGAGTCCGTCAGAAATTCCGACAGAAAAAGTCTTTTGGAGCATACGCACGGTCTTAATTTCCGATGAAAAGCTCACATCAGACTTTTTCCAACGGAAATTCCGCTCGTGTGTACAGGGCATTAGAGTTTTACTTCGGGTTCAGGATTTGTATAAGCATGATCTCCGTTTACCCCCCATACCTAGCTCTCCCCTTCTAGAGCATGTCCCAACATGTTCTCTCTCTAAAAGCAGCTTTTAATAACATCACTAGGCTAGTAACATTTTGGCTGAGACAGCTGTTTGAGAGGAAGGATCAGCAGGGTGCCTTTGGTCAGTTCCTACTGCCCCAGGACTACATGTCAAAAAGTCTCCTTCCATACACACAAAGTCTGTGGGCTGACTTTATGGGATCAAGGCAGCAGCATTGTTGGAGAAGGACAGATAGGACTGGACATAGGCAAAATTCTGCAGTCCAGCAGGGGAGAACTTAGGCAGGGCTGACACACTATTCAAAATTTCATTGCATCAGTTGCAGCAATGTTGTCAGTCTACAACACAAAGGAGCTCACTGAGTTTTTGGCAGGATCACTCAGTATTTTTTTATTTAAAATAATCAGGCTTTATGCATATGGCTTAAAGATGCCATAAAAAATGTCATATGTCATGTGCCATAAAAAATGTCTGAAGCTGTAACTGGACTTTGTCATGGTGTATTTATTTTACGTACTCCTTACTTACTTAAGTCATATGGGGGTGGGTAAATATCTTTATTCTAAAGGGAGCTTCCAGATTCTGATAAGTCCCCAACTATACCCATTTCCCCTCTCCACTGCAGACCCCCACATCCACGAAATAAAGGATCATAAAATCTTACGGAAAATACTACTTCCAAAGCGATCGTATGATGATCTTTTCGTTAGTACACAGCTTTCGTGAACTGATCACAACAGTTTACCCAATATTATCTGATCGGAAAAGCACAATTTTTTTTCGTTTTATCAGTACAGTTGTCAATGGAAATACAATACAAATACAGTACACTACAACACATCACTTACAAAATTTTATTCTGTCGTATGAGAATTTTCGTAACTTTAGTAAACTCTTAATTTTCAACATAAGATTAGTAGGGATGAGCTTTGTGTTCGAGTCAAACCCATGTTCGACTCGAACATCGGCTGTTCGGCTGTTCGCCGAATTGCGAACATTATGGGCCGTTCGCAACAAATTCGAGTGGCGCGTCACGGCCCATAATTCACTGCGGCATCGCAGTGCATTGCTGGCTGATGATCGGCCAAGCATGCACTATGACCCGCATGCTTGGCCAAACACAGCACAGAAAAAACGGAGAGCCGTAATTGGCAAAAGCCAGGGTGGCTTTGGCCAATTATGGCTCAGGGGGTTTAGTACACGCCCCGCACTATAGGCTTGGCGGCCTTGTGTAGTGTGTTGGAGTTGTTAAAAAAGAGAGATATCAGAGAGAGACAGTGTCATTTATATTGGTTTCCGACAATGGCACCAACCTCCTCTCTGTCCTCCGACGGGGACAACTGACCCATGTGCCCTGTTTGGCACACGTCCTTAACTTGGTGGTGCAGCGGTTCTTGGGCAGGTACCCGGGCTTACAGGAGGTCCTGGAGCAGGCCAGGAAACTCTGTGGGCATTTCTGCCGGTCATATAATGCCAGTGCTCGGCTGGCTGACCTGCAAAAGGATTACAACCTGCCCAAGAACCGCCTAATCTGTGACATGCCCACCAGGTGGAACTCTACGTTGGCCATGCTGCAGCGGCTGCACACGCAGCAGAGGGCCATTAATGAGTATCTGTTGCAATATGGCACCAGGACAGGGTCAGGGGAGCTTGGATTTTTTTCCCCACGTCAGTGGGCCATGATCAGGGATGCATGCACTGTCCTGGCAACATTTGAGGAGGCCACGAGGATAGTGAGCAGTGACATGCCCACCAGGTGGAACTCAACGTTGGCCATGCTGCAGCGGCTGCACACGCAGCAGAGGACGATCAATGAGTACCTGTGCGACTACGGCACCAGGACAGGGTCAGGGGAGCTCAGGTTTTTTTCACCACGCCAGTGGGGCATGATCAGGGATGCATGCACTGTCCTGGCACCATTTGAGGAGGCCATGAGGATGGTGAGCAGTGACCGTGCATGCATCAGTGACACTGTCCCTCTTGTCCACCTGTTGGAGCACACGCTGTGTAGAATAATGAACAGGGCACTTGAGGCAGAACAGAGGCAGGAAGAGGAGGATTCCTTACTTCTCAAGGCCCCCTTTATCCAGACAGTGTTCATGCTGGCCCGGCTATCACACAGGAAGAGGAGGAGGAGGAGGATTGTGTCAGCATGGAGGTGGAGACTAGCACTCAGCATCAGCAGCAGTCTTCAAGGGATCAATTACAGTCCCAAGACACCCGTGGACTTGTACGTGACTGGGAGGAGGTGGCTGTGGATCAGGTCGTCCTCAGTGACCCAGAGGACTCTGCACCGAAAGCCTCAGCAAACCTACGCTGCATGGCCTCCCTGATCCTGCAATGCCTGCGGAAGGATCCTCGTATTTGTGCGATCAAGGAGAGGGATCATTACTGGCTGGCAACCCTCCTTGATCCATGTTACAAGGGTAAGGTTGTGGACCTTATCTTGCCGTCGCAGAGGGAGCAGAGGATGAAGCATCTTCGGGAGGCCATGCAGAAAGGTCTGTGCAACGTGTTCCCAGAGACTGGGAGGTTACAAATTCCTGGTCCTGGACAACGTGTTGCTAAAGGCTTCAGTCAGTCAAAGAAGGAAGCTGTGGAGAAGGTGGCCGTCTGACCGATGCGTTCAGACAATTTTTTAGTACGCAGCCCCAAGGTATAATCGGTTCCAGCAACCATCGCCAGCGTCTGGTTTACATGGTGCAGGAATACCTAGGGGCAAGATCAGACTTGGACACCTTTCCCACCGAAAATCCTCTGGGTTACTGGATCTTGAGGATGGATCACTGGCCAGAGCTTGCACAGTATGCAATTGAGCTACTGGCCTGTCCTGCATCCAGCATTCTTATTCTGCCTATGCTGATGCTAAGTGACTATCCTGTTATGCTGAGTGACTATCCTCTTCCTCCTCAATGATCATGCTGATAGCTTGAAAGAACATTTTTGGTTCTGGGCACCGCCACCAGTGGCTAAGGCCCAATTTTTAAGCCCCTGTTTAACAGCGGCGTGCATTTACAATTTTTAATGCAATGCTTTGCAGCAGGGCTCATTGCTGCGCTCCAACTACAGTATCTGTGAGAGGTTGCAGTGTTGTGGCACCAGCACCAGTGCCTAAGGCCCAATTGTTCTGCCCCTGTTTAAACAGGGGCGTGTAATTACAATTTTTGATGCATATGGGAGGCACATATACAAACTGTTGTAATTCCTACACTGTTCACATGATTTGGATGTAAATACCCTCAAATTAAAGCTGAAAGTCTACAGTTAAAGCACATCTTGTTTGTTTCAGTTCAAATCCATTGTGGTGGTGTATAGAGCCAAAAGATTAGATTTGTGTCAATGTCCCAATATTTATGGACCTGACTGTATATGTAAAATGGAACCTTTTTTTTTTCTTTTTTAGATAGAATAGGGTAACCTTTTTTTTCATTGTAAATAGAAAAGGGAAGGGTTCAAACCCCTAACAATTTATTTTTTCCATCTGTGTCCTGATGGGGAGATTTTCATTCCAGTCCTGAGCTGGAGACACAACAAGCAGTAAGAAGAAATCTCACCAAAGGAAGGGGAATGGGATCACATGCATCATGCACACCCCCGCAAACATGCATAGAGCACAAAAAACACCAGAGCAAGTTATAACTTAAACAACCAATTTTATTAATCTCCATGTAACATTTTTTATTTTTATATATATTATTTTGGATAATTATTGGCCACGGCCTGATTCACTGGTTTTCAAAACATAAATCCATAATCCACCAATTTTAACTTTTAAAACATACTTTCCAACCAAGTGTTTATCAATACCCGTACTCAACCCAGCCACTGAGACTCGAGCTGATTATTACTTGAACTTGACTTTCCTTAATTCTCCCCTCTGGCAATTCACCAGAGGGAGCCTACCACATGAATTGGCCGCGACGGGAAAAAGATGGGGGGGGGGGGGTAGGGTGGGGAGCTCCTCCTGCTGGAATCTTCTGGTATCGCACCACTAACCTGCCTGGAACTGCTCCTTAAATGGACCAGAAACCAGCTTCTAGAATTTTCCTGATCTAACACCTGATTTCACTAACCAATCCCTTACTGATTCTCAGATTTCCAGAACTCTCTAACACACCTGAGCTTAATCAAATCTACTGACTGGGGTTTTTTTTTTTTTTTTTTTTTAAACTATTGACTCTCTAGCCCTGTAGCTAAACCTTCTTAGAAACTTATGTATTAACCTTGCAGTTACAGTGACCCCATGAGGAAAGGGGAGCCTATATGGCTACTCCCTTTCCTTCCCCATGGGACCACATGCATCATGCACACCCCCGCAAACATGCATAGAGCACAAAAAACACCAGAGCAAGTTATAACTTAAACAACCAATTTTATTAATCTCCATGTAACATTTTTTATTTTTATATATATTATTTTGGATAATTATTGGCCACGGCCTGATTCACTGGTTTTCAAAACATAAATCCATAATCCACCAATTTTAACTTTTAAAACATACTTTCCAACCAAGTGTTTATCAATACCCGTACTCAACCCAGCCACTGAGACTCGAGCTGATTATTACTTGAACTTGACTTTCCTTAATTCTCCCAACCGACGGGAGGGGGGCTTGCAGCACCCCTCCCGTCCCCAACCCCCCAAACCGCGGCCAACTCTATGCATGTTTGCAAATTTGTGTTTAAGATATCTAGACCTATGGGCGATAGATGCACCCCGTCATCCCTATATAGACCCTGTAAACCGCCCTCCAGCTCATGGTGCCGAAATGAAAAACCCATACCATCGCTCAGAAACTTCGCCATGGCTCTATTTATCCGCTTGCGGACCTTCTCTAGTGGCTTGAAAACTGCGGATTCCAACCACCTCAGACGTGGAATTATCTCTGAGAACCCAAACACCGTATTTGGAGAGGCTAAACGTAAAAACTTAAATGTATCCTTCATATCGGTAATCAGATCAAATGTCTTTAACTTCCCAATGTCATTACCACCAACATGTATAATTATTATATCTGGAGCCTCATGTAAAGCGTATAGCCTACTTAATTCAAACAACAAATCCTCCCACATCATTCCCCTACGACCATACCAATGAATCCGGAAGGCTGCAGGGTCCAGGCCCAAATTCTCCGAATATATTCTATCAGCAGCTCTCTTCTGTGCCCAAAAAATAAAAGAATGCCCTATAATCCAGACTGTATGTAGGGGACCTGAAACAAAATAATTAATTAATATGGACGAATGTATAATTTGTAACAATCTGACCTCCATCTACCAATCTTCTTAATTGTACTCTCCTCTAGACCAATCCTGGCAGCCTCTGTGGCTGCTCCTATTCGAAACGAGTGAGTCGTTATTTTAGTGTTGCTCAACTGAAGTTTTGCTAAACATTTCTTCAATACTGATGAAAACTGGTAAACTGTTACTGGTAAACCATCCTTGTGAATGAACAAAAACCCTGAACTGGGCGGGCGAACTGCCATGTAAGCCTGAAGGGTCCTTACTGGGCAGATATTCTCAACACTATACCTCTTTAAAGCCACCCAATTACCAACACCAACCGCATCCGTCTTACTTGTAGCTATAAATAACTTTATATTATCTGAACCCATAAACAAATTAGATAATAACATGCCTATGTTACTTCTCTTTGATGCAGGAAGGATCTCAGAAATCCGAAACGCACCGAAGAATGCGAGCGTAAACACTGATTTAAAAAGGACAGCTTCATAAGCAGAAAAGCATACTTCTGAAGTTATCCCACAAATCCGTGCTAATATAGCCGGGGTAATTGGGGACCTCATATCCTTTCTAAAATTATTCTTCCTGTATCCCTTTAGCACCTGCCGCACCGAGAAAAAAAATAATAAATAAAATAAAGGCGCAGAAAAAATGACACCCCTGATAATGTCTTACTAATGTGAGCCCAAGAATACTGTTTCAACATTAATGATTGTAGAAACATAAGTACTAGGTCCTCCGAATGATTAGATAAAGACAGACTCATCGATGCTAAAAAGATTGACCACAATAACCATGAAGAACTGTAGCTCTTCCAGGTAGAAGCCGCCACAGAGTCCTGGATGTTTTGGAAAATTATGCTATCTCCCATAAACGGGAAGGGAAGATTACCCCCACTGGATCCGCTTCTGGCAGCAGCTTGAAAAACCGGTCCATCTGCAGGCGAGAAAGAGCGTCAGCAACGACGTTATTCTTTCCTGGGACGTATTTCGCTTTTAACCAGATGTTCCATTTTAAACACAGAAAAACCAAATATCTTAAATAAGAAACCACGGGAGGAGATTTAGATGACAAACTGTTAACTGCAAAGGCTACTCCCTTGTTGTCAGTGCTCACCAGCAACCTTCTATTGGCGAATAAACTGCCCCATATTTCCAATGCCACTACCACTGGGAATAGCTCTAATAATACTATATTTCTGCAGAACCCATTGATGACCCACCTGTGAGGCCACCCAGCAGCGCACCAATGGTTTCTCCAAACCGCCCCAAAGCCAACCGAGCCAGCTGCATCTGTTTCAAGGTGAAAATCCTTGTCCAGCACAAAATCATGCTGCCACATGGTTTTCCCATTAAATTGCTCCAGAAATTGCAACCAGACCATCAAGTCCTGCTTGATCTCTAAAGATAGCCTGATATGGGCCAACGGGTTCTTTAATCCTGAAATGGCAGCATACAATCTTTTGGAAAAAACCCTACCCATGGGAAGAACCCTAGTGGCAAATGCCAATTGCCCCAAAAGGGACTGCATTTCTTTCAATGTCACCTTTTTTCTACCCAAGAAAAAATGCAAAGATTGGGATAATTTGCCGATTTTTTCACCAGGCAACCGAAATTCCATGGTGACCGAATCCAGTGTTATACCCAAAAAATCAATACATGTTGTAGGAAAAACAATTTTATCTTCCGCCAATGGTATCCCAAAATGTTGGCATACTAATTTGAATGAAGATAATAGCTGACCGCAGTCCTCTGAACCTTCCGGGCCTAAAAATAAAAAGTCATCCAAATAATGAATAATAAAGGTGGAATGTGATACCATACTTACCACCCATTCTATAAATGTTGAGAAAGCTTCAAAGTAAAAACAAGAAATTGAGCAGCCCATCGGCAATGCTTTATCAAAGTAAAATTTATTGTCAAAACATATACCGAGTGAGTTGAAACAATCTGGGTGCAAAGGAAGAAGCCGAAAGGCTGATCGAATATCTGCCTTTGCCATCAAAGCATTTTTCCCTAGCAACCGTATCTTCTCAATTGCTAAATCAAAAGATGAATAAGACACTGATATAGCCTCAGTGTTGATTTGATCATTCAAAGAACTGCCAAAAGGAAATGATAAATGGTGTATCAAACGAAACTCATTTGGCTCTTTCTTAGGTACCAAACCCAAAGGGGAAATCCTGAAATCCCAAAAAGGGGGGATGGTCAAACGGACCCTCCATCCTTCCTGACGCGACCTCTTTTAGCAATTTTATTTTTACTATTAAAGGTGCCTCATTAACAGATCTCAGATTTTCCACTACTGTACAACCTTTACCTTGAAAACTAGGTAACTGGAAACCCACTGTGAACCCGCTAATTAGCAATGAAGCTATCTGCTGGTTTGGATAGAGAAGCAGCCATGGCAGCATGCTTGAGAGCATCACTGGTGTTGCTGCTTTTGGAAATACCTTCCTTTGCATTTGCTTGTAATTTCCGAAAACATTTGGAAACTGGGTGATTCCCAGCACAAAAAGCGCATTCGTGCTTGTATTTACAAGACGCCATCCATTTGCAATGCGCATCATTGTAAGCAAAGCACACACCCTTCTTATAATTTACATTAGATGATACCTGGGGCCCTGCAGCCGCAGCTGAGCGAAAAATTGATTGTTTTTGAGGCAGAAATAAATTGAGCCATAGGCCAACATCTTTTGAACCCCATTGTAGAGATGGCTGCACCGCTAGCTTCTGCCTAAATGCTTCATCGTATAGCAACCATGACAAGCCACTGAAACTCCTGTAGGCTTCTAAAACGATATCAATGTGTTGAAATAAAAGGGGGCTTAATTCAGGGGATTTTTCACAAAGCACACTAGCGTATATTATAAATGATTGTAACCACCCATAAAAGGACTTAATGAGAGCTTTGCGACGCTCCTCATCTGTCCTATCATCTTTTTTATCAAACCTGGATGGTTCTTTTGAAGGGGGAGGAATTGAACTGAGATCAATATATTCCCCCCTTCAAATCTTTTCCTTTACTGTAGAGGCTAAGTGAAACCCCAGCGGGGACAGAAAACAAGGCATGCACTCTTTTTGCCCTGTGACTTGCACCCCTCTTACTGCTTCTACATTACTGTTATTAGATGCACTGGCTAACTTAGATATACACATGGGCTCAGCTGTACAAGCTGGCCAAACCCCTGCACTGTTATCTCTGGGAACCTGCTGATTTGTAGCCTGTGCCTGCATTACAGTTAACAATCGTTCTAAGGATTTAGCTAATATAGATAATTGATGTGCTGTGTTTGACTCACCAACTGCCCCCTGAGCAGGGATCACTCCAGGGGATGACACCGGCGATGCACACCGCACAGGGATTCTGTCGGCTTGTTGGATTTCAGGCTGTGTGGTCACACATGCAGCTCTCTGTCCTCCCTTTCCGCCCTTGCGAGCCCCCTGCCGACCACGGGCGGGCTGCTGGCGTACTTCTCCTGTTGCTGTTGTTGTCCCCAGCATGCTTTGTCCCCTCTCTCCGGGCTCTGTCATTGCGCATGTGCGCCGGCTCCTATAAGGGAGAGAAGAAAAAGTTTGGCTGCCATGGGCAGAAGCGGGTTGATCCGGGCTTGCGCTCCTCCTCAATGGGCGTCTTCTCTTGCTTGACCTCCGACCAGCCTCCTCTTCTTCTTCTGCGGCGTCATCCGTCCCCGCCGCTGTATGATGGGGGAATCCCGCGACCGCTCCCTCCGCTCCAGGGCATGGCTGTTGGTGTGGTCCCGCCGCGCTGTTCGTTTGCCCAGATGATCGGTCCTCCGTGCTGCTTGCTTCGGGATCAGGATATGAAGGTGAGGCAAGACACTGTCGAATCCATTCTTCCCCTCCCGCAGCCTCGGCTTTTTCGATCAGTTGACGAATCAGGGCTTCCATGACGATACGTGAGCTCCTCCTGCTGGAATCTTCTGGTATCGCACCACTAACCTGCCTGGAACTGCTCCTTAAATGGACCAGAAACCAGCTTCTAGAATTTTCCTGATCTAACACCTGATTTCACTAACCAATCCCTTACTGATTCTCAGATTTCCAGAACTCTCTAACACACCTGAGCTTAATCAAATCTACTGACTGGGGTTTTTTTTTTTTTTTTTTTTAAACTATTGACTCTCTAGCCCTGTAGCTAAACCTTCTTAGAAACTTATGTATTAACCTTGCAGTTACAGTGACCCCATGAGGAAAGGGGAGCCTATATGGCTACTCCCTTTCCTTCCCCATTCTCCATATAGTTGTCACCAGATTTGTACTCGTTAGATGACCTACCCTCACCTCTTGCTTTGGACATGGACAAGAGTAATTTTAGATTTCCCTTCCCTTTCTTCGCCAATGACAAAGTTTATTAGGACAAATATAATCTTCTGAGCAGGGACAAAACATAAAAACTTCACAGAATGTCGAGCCCATACCTACTATCTTTACATACACTTTAAATTGCAAGGTTTCTTCTGCTTACAAACCCGTAAAGTGTACATGCACGTCTTCAGTTTTTTTTTACACTCATTTTTTTTGTATCTATTTATATTTATTTTACAGCATGAATAATCATCTCTAGATGTCAGTAAAAGAAAAAATGTGCTGATCCTTTCACTTGTTATATATTTAGAAAGACCTGAGCCTGATTTACTATCATGTGTGAGGTCAGGTGAAGTAAACTTGGGTTTGATTTCTCAAAATGTGAGATGAGGCGAAGAGAGGTAAAGTCAATCTGGGTCTAAGCCCACGTTCACACTGGGGCTGCGGGAGTGAAGCCTGCGAGTTCAGCTGAACTCGCACGATTTCACTCCCGCTGGCAGTCACGATTTCAGCCAAGATTTCAAAGACATCTGAAACAGATGTCAATGTAAATCGCGGCTGAAATTGCAAAAAGTAGTACAGAAACTACTTTTTGTAATCGGTGCAGCGCCGCAGATGCGGCGTCGCACAGATTAGGACGGTGCCATTGCCCGCAATTTGCGGCAAATTTCGCCGATTTGACATGTCAAATCGCATGTCGAATCGCTCCAGTGTGAACCGGGGCTTTCGTTTACTAAAATGTACAGTGACGTTGACATCAAACATCCAAGTGAAGAAGATCTATTTTTTTTTTTTAATCCCCTGAACACAATTTCAATATACTCTGCAGGAGATTGGATGTTTTAAATAAACACAGGATCACCTTACTGAAGTTTGTCTGATTTTTTTTCTCTTGGACGAGAAAAACGGCCGTGTGTAGGCTTTCCAGCATTTTTCCCAACGAGAAAAATGACAAGAATCACGACGAGAAAAATTAGAACATGCTCTAATTTTTCTCGTCGCGAATCGCATCATTTTTTTCCGCGGCAGTTTTCCCATAGGGAAACACTGCTAGGGAGCCTACACACGGCCGGTTTTCTCGACCAAGAGAAAACATGTTGTGAAAAACGGCCATGTGTAGGGGACCAAGCCGGTCCTCGTTTTTCCCGTCGGGTTTCACAGCGGTGTTTTCACCGCCGTGAAACTCGATCGTGTGTACACGGCATTAGGGCTTATTTAGCTGGGTGCCTGCCGCTGTTCGCATGTAATCGTTCATATTAGCAGTTACATTCAAATAGAGTTTCTGACTGGCCTTGGACACAGGTTGCATCCAGGGGCAGCGGTTCTGGCCCTACCCAAACTGGATGTAGCTAACTGTCCAGTTTGTATACAGCCATAGTGCAGAGAGCTACTGCGTCCAAGTGCAGAGATTAGCCACGTCTGAACGCTGTATACTAGCCTCCTTTAGCCACCTGTCTGATTGAACACTTAATAATCAAGTTCCAGGTGGACTTCACCTTACATCACCTTAACTTACTTTACACTGCAATAAAATTTGTGCTGGAAAGCTTATGTGTGACTCCAGCCTTTTGCTGCTAAAAATGTTCTGTGAAGCTGATTACAGACAGTGATTTCCGCTGTCCTGTCAGACAAATTATCTGTGTGCTCAGTAAATAATTTATAGAGGTTAAATTTTAAATTACTGCCAGAAAATCCCTTTTGTACGTAAATAATAAAAGGTATGCAAAGTTCACATTTGTAATAATATGTACCATGCACTCAAGAGGCCCCAGTAGTTTTAAAAACAGTGTGCAGCTTTAAAAAATGGTACTTAGTTTAAATGCCATACCTGTAGGCCACAAAAATGAAAAGAAGGAGGGTGCTCAGATCCTCCCATGTTTGTGAGTATGTTTTGGGTGTTTTTAATAAATGTAAAATGGCGTTAAAGGTAATGCACTAAGCATTTGCACCCTTTTTTGTTGTAGTTATTTGGAGTTTCCCTGCTTAAGGAGAGCAGCATCGCTAGAAACTATATTAAACACCGGAGTGAGCGCTGAAGTTTGATTAATTTGGGAGAATGCCTGTAGGCCAACCTAAGCATCTTGCCTAGGATCTGGGATGCACTGTACGTTGGGTGCACCTCAAGCATCACAGGAACAAGCGCTCTTTCAAAACCAGCTCAAGCATGGTGTTCTCTTTCTCCTATTGTTGCAGTGTCCCAGAACCTAGGCAGGTTGGGGCTGATCTCTTACAATGCAAGTTTTTTTTTTTTTCAGGATGTGGAGAAGCCGACAGGTTGGCCTACAGGTATGACATTTCAACTAAGCACCAATTTCAAAAGCTGCACAATGTTTTCAAAAAATTGATTGCATAGTAAATGTCATCACAAACATTAACTTAGCCTTTAAGTGCTTTTTATGCCATGCCTGGGTATAAATGTGCCATGTCTGAGTTAACATGGGTATTTAGAGCATGTTATGCATTTTCGTATGGACAGAGTGGTTATAATTTAATAGGGACTTGCTAATTGGGGAGGGGGGGGGGGAATATAAACCAAGGTTGGAAAATACTGGTTTACCTAGATACTCCATCATGGCTCGTCAGGTGCCATGGCCGAGTTCCCTTTAGCCCAAATTAGGAACTCAGGTTATTCTCTAAACCTGACCCAGTCATTCCAGGTATGGGAAAAATTTGCTTCTACTCCCAATTCTTGTGTCAACAGCCACTTCAGTTTTCTAATTGAGTCTAGTTCAATTGCCCATTCCCCCAGGGAGGGCACGGAAGTCGATTTCCAATGTTGAGGAATAACTGTTCTGGCTGCATTAATAAAGTATCTTAAGAATATCCTTTTTCACTGACTGAGGAAAACCAGGTATCATAGAAAGGAGAGCCACTCTGGGCAATGGTTGAATAAAGGTATCAGTAAGTTTGCAGTATAGATCAAAAATTTGTTTCCAAAACATGTGCAAAGATGAACATTGCCACCAAATATGAAGCATGTTTCCTTACATCATGATTGAATTGATGTAAGACAGAGGGACATCTGTACCATCTAGATATCAATTTATACCCCTTCTTGGCTTTTCGTAGCAAGTGATATTTCATGGGTAAGGGTAAAGCATTTTTGCCAATCCGAGGGAGAGATAGTCTGTTGAAGATCTTTTCCCCACTTCTGCGTAAACAGAGGAAGGTCTGGATGTGCCAACGTCATGAATATAGAATACAATAAAGAGATTGTATGTGTAGGTGGTTCCTTCTGAATAGGCAAATATTCCAAATCAGTTGGTTCAGTAAGGATGTGTAGAGGTGTTGGAATAGATCGTATATAGGACAGGGCCTGATGTCTCTGTAACCAATGTGTGGAATAGTCTAAAGTCATTGCAGACATAGAGGATGCCAATAGTAACGGATCTGATTGAAGGACTTGTGACAATCGTCTATGTTCCTGTTTGCTCCAGGGACCAAACTCAGTTGATTTCTAGGCTGGCAAAAAAGCCGGAGTACCAAAGAAAGCAGTAATGGGGTCTGGATATTTGGATATACCATGGGGGGATATTGCCCGGTCCCACATAGGAAGTGTTTGTCGGGTAAGTTCAAATGGAATTAATGGGGCTTTGTGAAAAGATGGTGAAGTCCATGTAAGGGTGCAAAGGTCTATAGGATTCATATGACTCTCCAATTGCACCCATAACTTGGACGAATTTTGGTGTATCAATGCATGGAAATATTGCTGCTTTGTGGTAGAAAGAAATATCGGGTACCCCTGCTCCTCCTCAGTGTTTTGGTAGCAACAATATTTTAAAACTAATTCTAGGACGTGCTGATATCCAAACAAATTCGGAAAACATCCAGTGAATTTTATGAAAATACAAGGCAGGGATATGAATTGAAATTGTTTGAAACAAATATAAAAATCGAGGGAGGATATCCATCTTAAGACTATTAATTCTACCAAACCATGAAAGTTTCTTATAAGAATAGGTAGTCAAGTTCATCTGAAATTTTTGAAATATAGAAAGGAAATTCAAAGAATACAATTGTGATGCCAAAGCTGGTATCTGAATCCCTAGATAACGAATTGAAGAAGAACAAATCTTAAAAGGAAGATTAGTTGAAAGTTTTGTCAGTCGTTTTTGATAAGGAGATATTTAGAAGTTCTGTTTTATTATAGTTAACCTTAAAATTACTGACTTCTCCAAAGCTCTGGAATTCCTGAAGTATGGCTGGGAGGGATGTATGTGGTTGTGTTACAAATAAAAGCAAATTGTCTGAAAATAGGGCAATTTTTGCATTGAGAGGACTGCCTGTGATATTTGAGTTCTCACGCAAGGCAACTGCCAGGTGTTCCATTGTAAGAACATACAGAAGAGGTGATAGGGGGCATCCTTGGCTAGTTCCATTGAAAATATGTAACACAGGGGACAAAGATCCATTCACCCTAATTCTAGCTGAAGGCGATGAATAGAGGAACATTATCCATTAAAAGCATATGGGGGCCTAGTCCGGTCTGTTGAAGAGAGAGTCTGAGAAACTCCCAACTTACTCGATCAAATGCCTTTTCAGCATCAACTGCTAGAAGGCAAAGCGGAATATCACATGTGTGGGTGTAGTTTGTCAACAGAAGGGCTTTAATTGTCTTATCTCTAGCCTCTCATCCACTGACAAAGCCAACTTGTTTAAGATGTATTAATGGTGGTAGTAACGGTTGTATTCTGCTGGCTAGAACCTTGGCAAATATTTTTAGATTGATTCATATTAATGATATTGGTCTATAGTTTGCACAGAGAGAGGGGTCTTTTTATGATTTTGGAATAAGCGAGATATGTGCCTCCAGGGCTTGTGTAGAAAAGGTGGAACCTTTTGCTATAGAGTTAAATACCTTAGTCAAAAAAAAAAAAGTGTCGGGGCAAAAGGTTTATAGAATTTGGGTGTGAATCCATCGGGACCTGGGCTTTTACCTGCTGGTGTGTTGGCAATGGCCCTAGCAACCTCTTCTTCAATGAGTAGATTTTCCAGATTTACAGTTGTATCCATGTCCAAAGTCTGTAATGGGGTATCTGGTATATAGTATGTCTGTCTAGTTTCTCTAATCATAGTGGGGTTTACCGATTGTTGAGGGGATACATTGTAGAGAGATTGGTAAAAGTCGTGGAACATCTCCATAATTGAGGATGGTGAAGTTATCTTCTCTCCATTTGGTCCCTGGAGATGTGGGATAAAAGCGGAGGTCTGTTTTGGATGCAAAGAGGGAGCCAATGGCTTACAGCATTTATCGCTAAATTTATACTGATGTATTCGCACGTTTATCTGCAAATGTATTGGCAGAAGATTCGTATAGATCACGAAGAAGTGCCCGAGCAGAAGCTAACTCCAGTAGCGTTTCGGGCAAGTTTGAATGCTTATGTTCAGTTTTAAGAACTCTAAGAGTTTGGACTGCCGATACAATTGCTACAAATCATTTCTTTTTCAAACGAGAGCCCAATCGGATGCAAGTCCCTCTTAAGACCGCCTTCGGGGGGCCTCCCACTGAATGGGTAGTCGGGTAGGTTCCGAAGCGTGGTCGGCAAAGAAATTGGCTATAGTTTCCGTGATACATGTAAACCCTTCTGGATCTACCAACAATGCGCCATTTAACCGCCAAGTTCATTTTTTAAATGGGACCTGGGGAATCTTCAATGTCAAAAAAATAGGTGAATGGTCCGACCAAACCATATTGTCGACGTCGCTAGCAGGCAACCAGTCTAAGCAAGTATGATACGGCTATAGGAATGGTGGGCCAAGGAAAAATATGTGTAGTTTCTAGATTTAGGATGCATTATCCTCCAGACATCAATCAAATGGTGATCATATAAGATGCATTTCAGTATTTTTAGTTTAGAGAACGACACAGAAGATTTAGACGTAGATGTATCCAACAGTAGATCCATAGGGAAGATGAAATCACCGCCCATGATGAGTCTCCCCTCCACGAAGCCAGACAGCATTCTCGGATACCTTATAACAGTTTGGATTTAATTAACATTTGGTAAATATATATTAGCCAATGTAAATTTAATTCCCCAAAGGGAGACTTTCACAAAAACATACCGTCTCTGAGGGTCGACCATTTGATCAATCGGAACGATTGGCAGATTTTTATGAAACCCAATGGAAAGGCTTTTGGACTTCTGGTCAGGGTTGGTGCTGTGGATCCACTGGTAAAATATCTATTGGAACAAGAAGGAGAAGAATCCGTCTGGAAATGGGTTTCTTTTAAAGAAGTATATTAACTTTATTTTTATGCATTTGATAAAGGATTTGCCCTCTTTTAGAGCTGATGTTTAGGCCCTTAGCATTATAGGAACAAAGTTTTAGTAATGGTTGTGTCACAATAGTTTGAGCCATGATGGAGTATAAAAAGGCTAAGAGAGGGGGGGAAATGGGGGGGGGGAAGAGAGGGGCTGGGGAAGAAAAAGTAAATAAACCAAAGGCACTCAAGAGAGAGTGTAGCAGAAGAACCCTAATTTGCCTGCATTGATGCAGGTCACAGTGTGATATATCACATAATAGGCACTAGACAAAAAAAAAGGGCATGAGTTGTGCCCCCGTCAATAAAGCAGATGTGTTATCATCAAACAAACTATGCCTGCATACTTCAACAGATTCTAGAACTTCCAAAATTATATATTGCAAAAAGGCCAACCATTTTATTACTATCTAACAGCACAAAAAAAAGGGGGGTGAGAGGGGGCAATGAGGATGAAGAAAATCCACCCCTACAACATGAGTGTATGTCTCTTATATGTTCTACATCTCCTAGGGAAATACATTTTACCCAAAGTGTGTAGGGAATGGACAATTTGGCCCACTATGTACCTTAGATGATAATGGGCACTGTGGCCTAAGAAGGACCAGATATGGTCGCCATAAGCTGTAACTTGACAAATCATTTATGTTATTTTAATGCTGAGTAAAAGAAGGAGAAAGTTTCTTTAGGTCGGACGGTGTGTTTTTTCAAGAGGATGCCTAAATACCTGAATGGAAACTTGTCAAGTGGGCTAGTACACAGTTAAGCTGCAGACATGACTCGTAATATGCTACATGGGTGTTGGTGTACAGAACCCTAAATGTTAAGGTGTAAACATGGTCAAGCCAGGAGTTGATGGTGGCTAGTGGAAATAGGTCTACCCTCCTAATGGTTGGCTGCTCAAACAGAACACACATAGGTTACCAAAAGGAAAAAACATGGTAGATAGATGTATAGAAAATACAATGACAGGTGGTATTTTTATGGTTTCTTTTTTAAATGCGAGGAGGTTGAGAAATGGTCAAGGGAGTTTTTACAATCTTTGACTGTACAGAAAGGATTTACTGGTGTCCAGGGCTCTGTTAGAGAGCTTTCCCTCACTCACCTTCCCAGGGACAACCTTTTCCTCAGACATGAAGTGAAGGGAACGCAGACAGAAGTAAACATTTTTTTTTTAGGTTACATGGGGGAATGCTAGAAACCCTGTTACTTTTTTATTGTTCCAACACAAGAACAAACAGGGGATGGATTCCGATTTTCTAAGTCACTGACATTGTTACTGGGCATACTGACTCCGGTTCTCCAGCACTCCACAAAACAGGGTCACTTTCAGGAAAAAGTAAAGGACCTAGGGTTGAGAATCCACATACATATGATTTAATGGGAGTGCCAAACAAACATCCAAGAGTCCAAGGTAATTTAATGATAAAATTGGTTCATAGTAGAGTAAAGCCCATTCTGCTATGAATCAATTTAATCATTAAATTACCTTGGATTCTTAGACATTTGTTTAGCATTTCCATCGGATACTATGTATAACTTTTTATTGTTGTCTGTTTCACTGTTGCAGCATTTCCCGCACTTCCCATGGGGTAAAAGGTTGTCACCAGAACAGAAAATTAAAATTTCTCTAACAGAGGCCCGGGTAGCATTAAATCAAGACAGGGGTTCTAAACCTTGCTCAATCTATCTAAAACTAATGTAGCGGGCTCACCCCTCTCACCCCTTCTTCTTTTCGGCTTGCTGTCTTGTCTAGGGGAACCTGGGAGGAGGGATGAGATCCACCACGGCCCATGTCCTCTTCTGGATAGAGGTGAAGGCCCAATGTATTTTACCATCGAGTCGTGTGTATAACCCAGGGTCAAGTCTTTCCTCTAACTGACCCCCCTTTGCTCCCAGTAACCAGAGTTCCACACCACTGAAAAGGTCCAACTCAGTATAGGTGGGGAGTAGGTCAAGACACAATCCTTAATCAAACTAAACCATTGAGATATCACCAACGGTTATGGCGCACAGTGGCTGTGAATGTACTTCTTTCCTTTTCTGAGTCTCTACCAGCAACTCTGACGAACATGAAATAGGAGTTACCTTCTTTAAGCTGTGGCCCCAGTCAGAGGGAAGACATCCTTCCGAGAGAGTTACCGGAGGCCCCACCGTCACCGGCAAATGCTGCACCGGGCTGTTCGGAAGGGTTATACTCCCCAGCCTCCTTGTCTCAGATTCAGGCACCCAACACCTTAGGGCCCCTCGGACTCCTCCACCCTTGCGGAACCCAGTCGAAGGTACTGGGTCCCAGGCCTCCTCAATAGTACCTCACCCCAGGGCTAAAGGTGCCTGGGATGGACTCCATCTCCCGCTCCAGGTCAAGGGCCCCTGTGCCCGGAACTCCGGAACGCCCGCACCCAGGCCGAAGGTGCCTGGGCGCGGCGGTGTCCTCCGACTCTGAACCCCATGCTCAGGGCGTCCGCTCCCTTTATCTCCTCTCCCCAGCGTCACAGCAGGTTCCTTGCCCCGCTGTACAACCGCCGGAAAGGGACAAAAAGAGTCCAGTTTTGCAGTGAGGGTTCAACCCCCGGCCCAGGGCAACAGCGCCACCCTCAGACCCCAGGGAACCTCACACCACCAGAGTCCTCTATGAACAATAATCAGTGCATCTGGGTTACACTACCACCCAGATGCTTCCCTTAAATTTAAATACCCGCTACACTAAAAAAAAATATATATATATATATATATATATATATATTTATTTATTTATTTATTTATTTATTTATTTTGACTATTCATACACTTTAAATATTCATGCAGAAAGTACTGGCAGACACGAGATTGTTTTTATCCCTCCAGAGTAACAGAATTAAGAAAGTTCTTTCAGACAGGGCTGCACAATCCTGCAGGTGCACATACTGGGAAAAATCATTTAACATCTGTTGGTATTTATGTGAACATAAGACTGACAAATTAAGAGCTGAAAAAATCCAACAAGGCTGGCATCTGTTAGTCATCAGTGCCTGAACTGATCGTTCATTAAAAACCTTTGCCAAATAGTTGATTAAGTGATTTAATATCATTTGTTTCATCTGACTTTTCTCTAATGTCTAGGGCACCTTTACAGTTGTTTTGTACACTGACTTCGATGAATGATAAGGCATATACTTCCTTTATCTTGGCTTAGATTACCCATGCTGTGCGGGAACATTTAACATAACACTAATCTAATGACAGATATGAAGGTCACATTCATCTATGCCTTCCAGATGTCCCAGTGTAGCTTTCCAAAATGGACTTCACTGAAAGATCAGGACTTAAATTGGAAATTCATAGAAGGGATGTGTATTCTACAACCCTATAAAAATAAGTGCCTCAGACAAATCAGGACAGCATAAACAAACTTTTGTCATATAGTCTTAACAGCACACAAAAATCTGGGGAAATATCTGTAAAATTTGGTAAACTACAGTATCTCTAATCTTTGGAAGACAGTTTTACAGCCACTTGTGACTAAAGAAATTAGCAATGCTTTAAAAATGGAAGTACACACAACTAATTGAAGCATCCTCCAATAATCCATATTTATAATTCCATCACTTTTACTCTAATATTTGATGCGGCTTCACTGAAGTGAGTCTTCTTCTGTAAGGCCCCTTTCACACTTGTGCGACTTGTCCTGCGACTTGGGGCTGCAAAGTCGCAGAACAAGTCGTACCCCATGATTTCCAATAAGTACCGTTCATATCTGTGTGACTTCAAGTGGCAGCGACTTCAAAGTAGTCCCTGCACTACTTTGGTCCGACTTTGATGCGACTTGAGGTCCATATACCTCAATATTCCACAGGCATTGCTTAAAGTCATGTCAAAGTCACGTGGAATAGTCACACACCTTTCAGGTCGTACAAGTGTGAAAGGGGCCTACGGCCACATATATGCGTATATGTGTTTGTGCTGGGAGCGCACTGCACAACACGCTCCCAACACAGAAACCAGGCTCTCACCAAGAGTTCCAGGTCTCTTAGGCTACTTTCACACTGAAGCGCCGGATGCGCTGGCGGTATAGCGGCGCTATTTTTAGCGCCGCTATACCGTTGTTTTTGGCACAATTTGCGGGCGCTAGCGGGGTGATTTAAACCCCCGTTAGCGTCCGAAAAAGGGTTAAAAACGCCCACTAAAACGCCTCTTTTCAGCGTTTTGTGGGCGTTTTGGAGGTGCTACCCCATTGATTTCAATGGGCAGGGGCGCTATAGGAGCGGTATTTTTACCGCTCCTACCGCGCCTCAAAGATGTGGCTTGCAGGAGTTTTTGGACCCTCCTGCAAGCGCACCACTCTAATGTGAAAGCCCCCGGGCTTTCACACTGGATACAATGGAGCGGCTTTTTCGGGGCGCATTGCAGGCGCTATTTTTAGCACAATAGCGCCTGCAAAGCGCCTCAGTGTGAAAGGGGCCTTACTAACAGTCAGGAACTGGGAATCCCGGATCAATCACTGTGCAGCCTGCCCATGTGTTTTTTTTTTTCCTCTAAATGCTGAGAGAGATACATTGTATCTGTCTCTACTTGCCAGGGGAGACATTTTAAACAAACAAGTGTGTATGTAAATAAAAAAAAAAAGAAATGACAAAATAAAGAAATAATAGCTATATCAAGGTTTAATCTAGGTCAGGGTTAGAGTTGGGGTCAAAGGTCAGGGTCAGTATATTTTAGGTAGGATTTAAAAATTTTTTTTAAATTAGTGTCGGTTAGTGTCAGTATGTTTTAGGTGGGATAAAAATGCGCACTATTGTTTGTAGGACTTATTACGGGTACAAACAACTAATAACATACACATAAGTGGTATTGCTGCAATCGTTAGGAGCAGGATTTATTTTGGGTTGATCTTTGGTGGTAGGTTATGGTAATAGCAAGAAATATACAGCTACAGTATATTTAAAAAAAAAATGTTTTTTTTTTTTTTAAACTAGATTGGTCCAGATTTCATTTGATAAAATTAATAAAAAATCATGAGATGTCCATTACCATTTACCACCAAATGAAAGCCAAATGTGTCCTGAAAAAAACTAAGTATAATCCACCCAAGTAGTTGCAATGATATGTACAGTTTTACTAACACATATCAAAGTTGCAAAAATTGTGTTTAGAATTTGTTTTACCCTCCATCATGAAGGGGTTAAAGTGATTCTAAAGGCACACATTTTTTTTAACTAAAATAATAAACATATCAAACTTACCTGCTCTATGCAATGGTTTTGCACAGAGCAGCCCCGATCCTTCTCTTTTGGGTTCCCCTGCTGACGCTTCTGGCACCTACCCAGTACCGAGAGTAGCCCCGATCCTTCTCTTCTGGTGTCGCCTGCCGATGCTCCTGGTTCCTCCCCACCACCGAGTGCCCCCATAGCAAGCTGCTTGCTATGGGGGCACTCATGCGTGCATGCCAATGGCTCCCACTACAGTCTCTGAGCCAGTGAAGAGAGAGAGAGCTGGATCGAGAGCAGGCGCAAGTAAGTATAAGGAGGGGTCTGGGGGGAAAGGAGTAGTTTTTTTTTACCTTAATGCATAGAGTGCATTAAAGTAAAAAACCTTCTGCCTTTAGAACCACTTTAAAATGTATCTATGGTCAAAATGTATTCAAATGTAAAATCATTTGCTAATTTCCACATTATATTTCAATGAAAGTTTCATCTATTTTTATTAGCCTGTCCGTGCACAGGACATAAACAGACCATTTTTGTAACACCTTGCTATGTGTTGTGTGGTACTGTAACACAGGTGCATTGCCCGCTAAATTAATTGTACCACAAAAAATGCCTTTGCATTTTAATAAACCGGTACATTACTGCAATGCATAGGTCCAAATGGGCCCTGAATGTCCCCCTCCCCACCAGCACATATTTACCTTACTTTTCTTAGCTCCTCCACTGCTCCATTCAGCCACTGGGCACTAAAGAAAAAAACTGGTACTTCCAGGTATGCAGGATATCCTATTCCTACCATGTGCTTGGTAAATGGCCCGACACTGTCAGATAGGGACAAGGGGTCAGTCCTTTTCCCTATGCTATGTCAGACGAAAACAACTTGGAGCCCACACAGGGCCTCCAAAACATATACATGGAATGATTTTAATGAGATGAAGATAAAAAAAAATGTCACTTGCTAACTCTTAAATTCTGTGAGCACTGAGTAACTAAACAAGACCAACAACTGGAGTAAAAAAATATATGAAAGAATATAGGAAAACTCTAAGGTAAACATAAATAATTTATTACTTTAGAAAAGTTCCCGTGTCAACATGCCCAATATAAAATCTTGACTATACAACATAGGAACAAGTTGGGTAGGTGACAGATTTGCATGCCAAGCATGTCACTGAGTCAGCCCCTGACACTTGCTTGTGTATGCATTGCAAAGTTCTTCAGTATACAGTGACATGATTTAATTATAGATTGCTCACACTTATGTGACTAGTCTACTACAGTAAATATTCTGTCACAAGTTGTCCACTTTTAAGCTGTACTTTTACTGTAGCATGTTAGAACAGTTTTTCTACTCTAATTATTATTTTTTGATCATTCCTAATCTTTGTGAAAAATGTGCAAACACAAAATGTTACAAATATTAGACATTGCAAACATTGAGGCTGGATTAACACTTGTGTCTGCATTATCCTAAAAAAAAATTAATTGATTTGGGCAGGTGTGTTGATTTGTCCTATCAAAAGTCATGTAACATGTGTTTAATATAAAACGTGTTAGAAAATGAACATTATGAGGTGTAATAACCAGATTGGCAACTTATTCCATATTTTATGGAGTTGTAAAAATATACATAATATAGGTAATGAACCACATTGAGGAGAAACAGAAAAAGAGGTGCCTCTCCTCAGGTGTTGCCACCATCCCAAATAGTAGGAATAAACCCCAAAAGGGCATAAGTACCCCCCGGTACAGCGGGATTTTACGGGCAAACAACAAAAGCAAAATATATTTATAAAAATATTATTTATTAGAAAATGCTGCAGCATTCCACCACTATTGGCTCCCTTTATGTGCTATACCTGAAGTGCATACCCTTGTGCACTTTGAGATCTCACGGGGTTTGGTTACTGTGAGTGCTGTCCTGGGACTCCTGCATGAGCCCATCCGGGCTGGGATGGGGATTTCTTTCCCTTCATAAATGGCAACGGCAGCTGTGTTTCTCTAATTTTAGGACTGTGTATGTCCTTTATTTTTTAATCATTATGGAACATTTTGACATAAAAATACAAATCTAGTGCGTGAACACATTTGTACTTTCTCCTACCAAGAGCCTCCGAAGAAAAGATTGGTATTCCTGAAACATGTTAGGCTAAACAAGTAGACTTTTTCTCACTGGAAATTCATACAAATGTCCTAATGTTCCAAATCTAGATTGCATTTTATGTACACTGTGCAAATTGTCAATGTGCCAGACACACCTTTGATATCTGTATATTACCTTGTTTTTTACTGAAATACCAATAAGGAAAAACTTTTTGTAATAAATAATATTTTTATAAATATATTTTGCTTTTGTTGTTTGCCCGTAAAATCCCGCCGGGGGGTACTTATGCCCTTTTGGGGTTTATTCCTAAAAATATACATAGTCTTTGGAAATCAGTTTCGGCATTATCGTAATTTTCTCACTTACATGGAATATATTACCACTTACTCCTGCCATGGTGATTTTGAGCTCGGGTTTAGAAACGTACTCTATCATACACCATAGAATAGTTGTGGTTTATGTGCTATTTTTGAGGCTACACTTACGCTAAATAGCCACTGGAAATCATCTGAAGCTCCTAATTTATCCATTGTCATTGGTAGACTGAATACCCAATGCCAATATGAACTAGCGTTGGCCAATAAATAATTCAAAACAGCCAAATTCATGAAGCAATGGCAAGTTTGGCTCTCTTACCCAAGGCTTCTTTAAGAGAACATAATAAACTTTAATATCTCCTCTTTAATTCAAGTATGCCATAAGTATTAAGAAGTGTGTAGCCCTGTACACACGTTTGGTTTTACCGATGAAAACAGTCCGATGGACTTTTTTCATCCGACAAACCGATTGTGTATGGGACCCATCGGTCTTTTTTCCATCGGTTTTAAAAAATAGAACATGGTTTAAATTTTTCCGATGGATCAAAAACCGATAACAAAATCCGATCGTCTATGGGCAAGTCCATCGGATAAAAAACCCACGCATGCTCAGAATCAAGTCGACGCATGCTCAGAAGCATTGAACTTCATTTTTCTCGGCTCATCGGAGTGTTTTACGTCACCGCGTTTGGAACGGTCGGTTTTTTGACTGATGGTGTGTAGGCAAGACTGATGGAAGTCAGCTTCATCGGATTTCCGATGGACAAAACCATCGGATTAGAATCCATAGGATATCCGATCGTGTATACAAGCCTTGTCTTCTCTAATTTGTGTTTATAATCTACTGTTTTTTCTTTATATATATATTTTTTTTATATATACCGGTACTTCAACCTGTTTACAGTATGATCCAATTTTGGGTAACAGGTACCCTTTTGTTATTTTTTTTATGTTTTGACTATATATGTCTCTATTTCCTACGTGAGTTGTATAGATACAAATGCAATATTCTTTTATAGGAATGTTATGAAGAATGGAAAAAAACTTTACCTATAATGGTAATTGTAAAAGAAATAAGAGCATGGCCTATTTAAATATATCAGTGTTAAAAAGCTTAGCAAAAGAAAAGTCCACATTTATAGGTGTCAATAAAATCTCATAATAAAAAAAAGTGTCCAAAAAGTGCTCTTTTGTGTGAGTTCATACACATCTGTGCTTAAAAGGGTGCTTTCTCCAACACAAACAGAATTATGCACCTCTTACCAGAAGTAATGGATCCCAGATGATAGGGATCTCATACGCTTGCTACGATTTAAACCAGCTGCGATGTTCCACTCCTGAGACTTCGGTAAGGAAGCTCCCTCCTGGTAGGATATTAACTTTGCCTGGATAGGAAACGATCTCATACATTCACGGCTCCACCGATCATCATGCTGTTAGTGCTCTAACAAAAAAAATGGCATTTGTTGAAAAATAACTGGTTGCACTTACAGACTGGCAATGCTGCTGTCCAGAGGTGTCTCTATTACTCCTCCAGTGGAGTAGAGACACACTAAGACAATTGTGTGTTACTTGCCAAATCACTAAGTGAAATAAAAGGGAAAAAAGCCCCAAAACATAGAAACCTGTTATAGCCACTGCATCTCAGAATAGCTGCAATATAACACATTTTGTGATTTTGGGTTTAACACCACCAAGCCTGTTTATTATATTGTCACGGAGACACATTGTCACATTCAGACCTAGGTTGCTAACCCTAATGCAGCCCCTTGTACAGGAAATGTAGATGTGTCCTATGCACCTATGCAGACATGCAGGAAGCATAGTGGCATCATTACAGTACATCACTGCAGTGTGGAAGCCCAAGGATCAAAGATACCTCTAATTCAATTACATTTAGTTTGCTAACACGCTGGATATCACAAACAATTGCTATCTTTTATTTGCAATAAATTTCTTGTTTTCACTCCTTTTTCACAACGATCTCCTGCAGTGTCTTTGCATGAACTTTCTGTCTACATGCACTTTATTATGGCTGCATGGAATTTTTCAGGGCAGGTGTCTTCTTGATGGAGACAACAGTGAACCATGGCTGTGGAATGTGTGTTACAACAGTAACTGTATGTCTTCATCAAAAGCCTGTGTGACAGGGTGGCAAAGCAAGAGCATAATTAGGAGACAGAGATGGATTGTTGTCACCCTATAGGAAGAAGTGCATGAACAAGGGCATTCATGGTATGAACAACAGGTATTATTTTAGTAAAAGTTGTGAATTTTAAAATATTGAAATGCATTAAAATGCTAAAGCTTATATGGATTTTAGTGATTGAGTTTACATATACTTTAAAGCGGTTGTAAAGTCACAAATGATTTTTTTTTTTTTTTTTTGTCACCTGCAAGGGAAAGGCACAATGAGCTAGTATGCACCGCATAATAGCTCATTATGAAATACTTACCTTAGAACGAGGTATCGTTAACTCACCTGGTCCACGCCGAGGGAGATGACATGTTGCCTCGGCGTGTCTTCCGGGTATCGCGGCTCCAGCGCTGTGAGTGGCTGGAGCCGCGATGTCTCACTCCCGCGCATGCGCGCGGGAGACTTCGTTCCAGCGAGGTCCGGCGTCTGCCGAGCCTTCAGCCCGAGAATCCCCTGTGCGCATGCGCCGCTGCTGTCAGCGGCGCATTGCGAGGGGAATATCTCCTAAACCGTAAAGGTTTAGGAGATATTTTTTTTACCTACAGGTAAGCCTTATTATAGGCTTACCTGTAGGTAAAAGTTAAAAAATGACTTTACAACCGCTTTAAATTATTAAATAGCTTGTGTTTTTGTTAACCGTATATACTCGAGTATAAGCCTGTTTTTTCAGCACATTTTTTTGTGCTGAAAATGCCCCACCCTTGGCTTATACTCGAGTCACCTTTTTGCGCCTGATCTCCCGGATTTGGGGACCCGGTACTGGCTGGCCATAGGTCCCCTGGACCCCAAACTTGGCAAACATGTAGCCTCACTCTTCCTCTACAAGTATGCAAAGTTTGTTGTCCGGGGAACCTACGGCCGGGGAGCACCGATTTTTCAAAGCCGGGCGCCCCTTCCTTAGACTCCCATGTTAAACGGTAATTTTTCTGGTGATTTTGGGGACCTGGTACTGGCCGGTCTTAGGTCCTGTGGACCCGAACCTTGGCACACATGTAGCCACATTTCTCCTCTATAAGTGTGCAAAGATTTTTGTCTGGGGGACCTACGGCCGGGTAGCACCGATTTTTCAAACCTGGGCACCCCTTCTATAGACTCCCATGTTAAATGTCAGTCTAGTCATGGACACAGTGAGGCATGGGCACAGTGAGGCTTGGGCACAGTGAGGCTTGGGCACAGTGAGGCATGGACACAGTGAGGCATTCACATGAACACAGTGAGGCATGGGCACAGTGATGCATGCACATGGACACAGTGAGGCAAAGTGAGGCTCAGTGAGGCATGCAGATGGACACCCTAGGCTTATACTCGAGTCAATACGTTTTCCCAGTTTTGTGTGGTAAAATTGGGTGCCTCGGCTTATATTCGGGTCGGCTTATACTCGAATATATGTGGCATTTACTTTTTGTGACAGTCATGCAAATATGCAATTTTAGAAGTGTTGGGTTTCTTATTGCACTTCGGGTTATATTTTTTACAGTTATCAATGTTGATAATATATAGCATGAGCCATTTATTCAGAAACCCCTTGTTTTAGGCTCCTTAAAAGGGACCATGACAAAAATATGAGAACTGCCTTTGCTGACTTGTTTTTGAAGGTGCAAACTCTGCAAAAGCTTTGTTGTTGCTTTATAACTTATTGAATGATTGACCAACAACTAGCAAAGAGCTGGTGATGTTAGACAATCTGACTTACATCTTTCAACTCAGTACTTGGGCAAATCAATGCATATGTTAACCCTTTAAAAGCCCTGCAACATACTGCTATCAAGGGATATCTCTGGGGTCTGCTTTCCAAGTCAGTAACCCCTGGAAACAGGAAAATATCAGCGTCAGGTATTCATGTTCCTTTTTTAAGAAGGCTCCTATGGAGGGGTGAGACTCTCATGGGTGCCAAATAAGCCTCTGCCTGTTGTAATTATTGTTGCAGAATCATTGCTTAAAATTGAATATCAGAGGTGACAGCATTTTAATGCATGGTTATTAATTGATTAAGTGTATCTTGAGGCAAAACCTTTCTTTTTTAACCTTTGTTATGGGAAAGGGTTAGACCCTATGTCAAATTTTTGCTTGTGTTTGTGTTCCCAAGAACACTACTGCTTCTACTTCAGTACTGCTTGGACCTTGAAGAAGGGGACATACCCCGAAAGCTTGTCCTGAAAAATTCTATGTTAGTGCAAATAAAAAAAGTATCACGGACAGTACTTAATTTTCTCTGTTCCCAAGAAGAAAGTAATGCAAAATTTTGTTCCTAGAGGTAACCTATAAGGTAAGGGGAAGTCTTCCAATGGAAACACATGTCCAAGATGGCCATTCCTCTCGCTTTGAGAGATATCCTCTAATTTTCTGTTGTGTCTCTAGGGCAGGAAGTCAAGGGAAATTACCTCAATGGTACAAGCATTGTAAATTAATGACCTGACCATCCATTCCCTTTTATTCACTTCATGTGAAATCCCAAATCCTGTACACAGAACTGTTTACTTTTACAGCTTATTTGACAGATATCTAATATTTGTATGCACTTTGTTTGTTTCTCCTTTTTTCACAGTACATACAGCTGGACCAAGGCTTAACAATGACAAGGTGTATAGATATAATTATGCCACAGAAGTATTAATTGATAGGCCACGAGGGTCACTGCAGGAGAGTGTGGGATACAAGATTTCCTCAGAAGTAGAAGTTAGCTTAATTTGGAGAAACCCATCCAACAAAGATGACCAGCTCATCAGAATTGGGGTATGTTTATCATGCTTGAACGTGTTGTGCAGTGGTGCATTGTATGAAAAAAAAAAAAGTTTTCTCTTTTTTATCCATTTCAAATATTTTACAGATCAGTATTTAGATTGAAAGTGATATTTTTTTTTGTATAACTTTTACATTATCTTATCTATGTATCTTATGTATGATCTATCTTATGAATCATATATCATTTGCTTGTTTTGTGTGTATTATATATGGAAGAAGATAATTAACATAATGGTCAAAAGGTTTATTATGTTTCCCAGTGCTATTTGCTATTATTAACTACTTCCCTACCCGCCCATAGTCAAATGACGTCCACAGATGGGATCTCCCATCCTGGGTGGACTTCATATGACGTCCTGGGCTTTGTGGGGGGATATCTGAATGATGCCTGCAGCTAGAGGCATCATTCAGATATCCTTCTATTCTGCGCACAATAAGAACAATCATAGCGGCAGTTCCGCCGCTTGATCGTTCTTATAGGCGGCGGGAGGGGACATCCCCCCCTCCCGCCGCCATCCGGTGCTTCTCCAGGCTCTCCCGTGCCATCGGGGGCCCGGAGAAAGAATCGTCCGGCGCCGGATAGGAAGCATAGAGATGACTGGTGACCAGATGGTCACCAGTCATCTCTATGACCGTCGGAGGCCCGGGCGCAATGTGATGACGTCACGCCCGGGTTCTCAAAAGTAAACAAAGCCGCCATTGCGGCTAGTAAGCATGAGATCAGTGAATTTTATTTCACAATCTCATGCTTTCCAGCCTGGAGGAGAGATGTGGGGGTCTTATTGACCCCGCATCTGTCAATGAAGAGGACCTGTCACACACCATTCCTATTACAAGGGATGTTTACATTCCTTGTAATAGGAATAAAAGTGATAAAAAATAAAAATAATTTTTTTAAAAAGTGTAAAAATAAAAAAAATGAAGTAAAAAAAATAAATAAAGATAAAAATGTAAAACGCCTCTGTCCCTGGTAGCTCGCGATCAGAAGCGAACGCACACGTAAGTCCCGCCTACATATGTAAACGCCGTTCAAACCACATATGTAAGGTATCACCGCGTGCGTTAGAGCGCATGCAACAATTCTAGTACTAGACCTCCTCGGTAACTCTAAACTGGTGACCTGTAAAAATTTTCAAAGCGTCGCCTATGGAGATTTTTAAGTACCAAAGTTTGGCGCCATTCCATGAGTGTGCGCAATTTTAAAGCATGACATGTTAGATATCTATTTACTCGGCGTAACATCATCTTTCGTATTTTATAAAAAAATTGGCCTAACTTTACTGTTTTTTGATTTTTTAATTCATGAAACCATTTTTTTTCCCAAAAAAAGGCGTTTGAAAAATGATTGCGCAAATACCGTGCAAGAAAAAAAGTTGCAATGACCGTCATTTTATTCCCTAGGATGTCTGCTAAAAAAAACATATATAATGTTTGGGGGTTCTGAGTAATTTTCTACAAAAGAATGATGATTTGTACATGTAGGAGAGAAGTGCCAGAATAGGCCCGGTATTGAGGTGGTATAAAAAGCCCGGTGTTGAAGTGGTTAAAATAAATATTGAAAGCAAGTGCTTCTCTTTAAAATGGAGGATCCACCTGGTTGTACTCTACCAATAGATATTATTTGTTTGCAGATGAAAAATATTAAAGTTGAAAATATCAACGAACGCCCACAAGATCAGAACATTTTTACTGGAACAAATGCTGCAAAACTTCTAGGAGAAGATAATCTTTCTATTCTTCAAAGGCCAGTTCTTGTACAATGGAGTCATGGAAAGGTAAGGTGAAATTTATTATAGATTAGTGTTGTTTCTCTATGTGTTGATGACCAGTGGTTACTGGAAGTTTGTCTAGTATATATATTTTTTTTAACAGTAGTGTTTTTTTTAAGATTTTCTTAACAATACAAAAACAGATTCAAGGTACATTAATGCCAGGTAAATGAAGAAGATTGCTTACAAAAAATAGTTACATGACAAATCTCCACATTCAGCAGTTCCATCATGCTAGGTAGATAAAGTAACCAAGTGTGCAAACGCTATACAGTAGCGTAATCCACACAGTAGACATTTAGAAAATAGGAAAACCATTATAGGGAGAATATGGAGGTATGGCTGATAAATTTTACCAAGTATAAAGTAGGTAACCCACCATAGAAAACAAAAGCACTAAGGACTAGTTTACACTTGCTTCAAAACAAGGATTCGGACACGCTTTGTTAAAGCTCTCTGAACGCCAGTCAAAGCTCCTGTCACTAAATAAAATGGTTAGCTTTCAGTCCTGTTTACACCTTGCTTTTGCTTGGTGCTTCAATGTGGCTTCGATGTGGCTTCGATTAGGCTTTGGTGGGGCTTCAATGAGGCTTTGGTGGAGCTTCGATGGGGCTTTGGTTGGGCTTTGGTGAGGCTTCGGTGGGGCTTCAGTTCAGTGGGGCTTCAAGCAAGCTTTATAAAATAAAGGCAATCAGCGCACAAACAATTCGATCTAAATTGCTTTATTTCCAACAAATGATTCAGTTTGGCTCCCTTCCTTCTGCATAATCTGGGAAATATGTCTAAGATATTATTATTATTTTAGTTATGCATAGCCCATTCTATCCCCTGTTTATCTAGCTGCTTTTTATTTTTAAAGTTTTTTTCATTTTAACTTATTACTACTGTATATTATATATTATAATTTTCTCATTAGTCTTATGGTTCAGTATATAGATGGTCGCGGGTGTACGTCTTGATTGTTTTATATATATGATATTTTATCTGTAACTTTATATATGTTGTATATCATGTATTAGCCCATTGGTGACCTCATAGGACATTGCGTCTCATTTGGCTGATTGATTAGCAGAGCTTCCAGATTTCTGGTCGCAGCCTGCTCCGCATTTCTGATGCATTCCATGGTTACCGGGCATGTATATTTAGACGCCGGGTGACGTACTAGCTCCACCCACCGCTGACGAAGTCCGTACTGGACGTAACGTGCGTACGGGGGAGGAGATTTCCATCGTGACATCACCCGCGTCCCATCTATCACCGCCCGCGGCTCCACACCGCTATCCTATTGCACATATCCATCCGTCTTGGGTGGTTTTTATCCCCATTGGACTGTATGGTTCTGGCCGCTGTGCCCACTTTCATCTGTGTTTTATCGTATTGGAATAAACGTATCAGTCTGCACTGAGATCGTGTTCATCTTTATTCCATCCATGACCCTTATGCATTGATGCCTGCATATCTCGCTGCTGGATCTCATCCATCAATACCATCTCCCCCATTGGTGGGAACAAGCGTATTTGACCACTTGTTCATGCAAATGGTCCACCTCATCTGGTAAGCAAGCATTTTTCTTGATGGTGGAGGATTTGTCACTTCTCGTTTGAAGATTGTCTGCATCACGGGGTGTCACTGCTGTTCCTAGTTTATGGACTTTAATATTGCGCTGCACTTTCAAGCGAGCTTTGCCATAGACTTCTACATGGGGTTTAATTTTTGAAGCAAAGCAAAAGCAGGTGTAAGCAGGACTGTAAGTTAACCATTTTATCTAGTGACAGGAGCTGTGACTAGCGTTCAGAGAGCTTTAACAAAGCTGGTCCGAAGCCTTGTTTTGAAGCAAGTATAAACTAGCCAATAATGTGTGTTGAAGCCGAAGCAAGTGTAAATGAGCCCTAAAGGATTGTCATCAAACAGTCAAACCTTGAGCATCTATCCAGGTGTTCCATATCTTATCAATTTCGGGGAATTTCTACTAGCATAGGTTAACTTGTACAAGGGAAGAGATCCATTAATTGCTGCTTTCCAATCCAACACCTTTGGGGGAGCTGGAGATTTTCACCTAAAGAGAATCTCCCTTCTAGCATAGTACATAGCATTAAATACAAACAGCTTAATATGTTTAGAAGCGTTCAATGTGTCTGTAAATGCAAGCAACTCCACAGTCCCAGATGTAAATTCCCCCGTAGGGAGTATAAGTAACCAAAACAATATTACATACAATGTAAACTTTTGCTGCCTCTGAAATAGTAATGCAATTAATCACACGTACATGTACCTATCACATAATAATCAGGCCAACAATAATCCCCAGTACTTAGAGAAAAAAGATTTTTTAGAGCAAGGTGCCACTGCGGCTCATCACCTTCCATCCAGTCTCCCCAAGTACCCATTACCAGGACTGCTTTATGCGACAGAAGCAAGGTTCTCCAACCACATCTTCTAAACCATATCAAACTTCTTTGGGCTGCCCCTGTTCAAATAGGTAGCTTTATAGAACAGAGTTACTTTATTTACGAGTTCTTTCCAATAAGATAGGGAGGGGGTCATTGGCTTTTTCCAATAGAGGATCAGTGCCTTGCAAGCAGAACAGAAGCAGGTTAGCGAGGTGCGCTGAGCCCTAGTTGGAGCCAGGCCCTCCACTAGGCCAAGTAGGCAGGTCGTCACTGTCATAGGCACTGGCACAGAGGAGATCTCTGCGACACAGCACACAACGGCCGTCCAGAACTCCTGAACTACTGGACAGTAGATTTGAAGTTTAGAGCATGTCCAGAAGGCATGAAGGTAAGAACCAGTCATGAGATCACGGAGACATCTATCTGATCTATTAAGATATATAGTAGTAAGCCATTATGGGGTATAATATACTCTGTGGACATATATCAGCGGATATCATTGTGGGAACAAATTGTAATAAGCAGTCCTCCCATTCGTCCTCAGAAAGGGAGGGAAGGTCAGTATGCCACTTCTAATATAATTTCAACCTTTGGGGGGGGGGGGGGATAGATATTGGGGATAATTGTGAGGATAAAGAAGATAGTGGTTTGGGAAGATCTTCACGTCTACAGTATAATTTTATCTTGGGGAGAGTACTAAAATCCTATGAGCATATGGCCCCTTTCACACGGGCAGACCGTTCGAGTCCGCCTGTCAGTTTTTTAGGCGGACCTCAACGGACGGTCCATGCAGGTCTGATCCGCTAAAATCGGACGTACGATCTCTCCATAGGAATCAGCGGCGCTGGACAGGCCCCTCCCCACTCAGTGAGCAGAGACGGACCTGTCATCCGCCGTCTCAGTGGAGATCAACGTAGAGATCTCCCGCTTAGCGGGCGGACTCCGCTGAAACGGCTCCGCCTCGTGTGGAAGGGACCTTAAGCATAAAGTTTACTTAACCCTTTTTATCATGTAACAGTACAATGAATAAATACTGCATTAGACACTTACCTGAACATGATATATGGCCTTATTTCCTAATTTCCTGTAGCCAGCTAACCTAATAATGATGTATGTTTAAAAAAAGTAAAAGTTTTTAATGAATTTTAATTACCGTAAGTAAATGCTGCAAATGTGCTAAAGGAGGGGTGTGAGGTTTTCTTTCTATCTTTCTTTACCTTTTGCGAAGCCATCCACGTTTGAATTTGTAAATCAAATTTGAAACTGATTAGAAGCTGTGGAAAACCTCATGTGTTGATGTCAGGATTTCAATATGTGAAAGGCACTACTGTACAGAATCTGTTGTTTGTATTCTAGCAACACAAGCAGGCATGGCCCATGATCACCATCAGAGTTCCCACTGACAGATTACTGTCAGTGGGAACTAGGGTGGACTGGTACATTACAGAAATGCCTGTATGAAAAGAAGGAAGTATTATTGAGACAGGCTGCACTCCATTTATGCATTTCAAGGTTTCATTTTCATCTTTAGCTGGAGTATAACTTAGATTGTATATTTTATGTTGGGTGAACATTGATTTTCCATCTCACAGATGGACTTTAAAATAATGTTTCATTATCAATGTGCAATAAAACAACCTTGATTTTATCACTAAGTGTCAATAAAACTAATGAAGGAAATCTGTGTATAAAGGTCACTCACAGCCAATAGAATAAAGACACATTTGGATCTATGGAAAGCTTATCTGGCTGTTGTAGTAATGTGCCACATACACTGACACCAGTATGCTTGTGCAATACAGCTGGTACAGTATTTGCTGTTTTAAGGCCTCCTGCACACGAAGCCTAAAAAACTGTGCCTGTAAAAGCACCTGTGTGGCAATGCGCACATTGGCATTTACAGGCAGGCATTTATTTGAAGTGGAATGTTTACAAGCAGAAAATAAAATTCACCAAAGACTTTCTGAGAGGAGCTTTTGAGCTGAAGAAATACAAGTATGTGTGCAAATGCATCTAAATGCACATAAACACTTGTGTATGCATGTAAATATATTCCAATAGCCAGAATAAGTTAAAGTGGTTCTAATGCCGCGTACACACGACCGTTATTCATGTCATGGAAAAAAACGAAGTGATGTTTCCTCTCAAGCCTGACTTGCAAACACACGTTTATGAAAAAAAAAAACGCTTGAGCAAAGCGCGGTGACGTACAACACATATGACGGCACTATAAAGGGGAAGTTCCATTCGAATGGCGCCACCCTTTGGGACGCTTTTGCTGATCCTCGTGTTAATAAAGTTTGGTGAGAGACGATTCGCGCAGATTACAAACGCTAGATTTACCAGAACGAGCGCTCCCGTCTCATTCTTGTATAGCGATACCCCCAGTTAAGAGGGCTGCGTTGATTGTTTCGGGCCCTGTAGTGCACCGCTGTCAACCCCTGGCAATCGGCTCTAACCTCTCGTGGCACAGTTAGTAAAGGGGATGATAGAATTGCAATCACTCTAATATTCTCTATGACACAATCCCACAGTAAGGCACACAGTAATGGTATAGACAAGTAAATGACACTGACAACCAATATACTTAGCTATAGGTTCTTTACTATTAGTAAAGGTTAAAAGGGTAAAACAGTATGCAATGTCACATGCAGATCCCTGCAATATAAGTATACTTATCAAAAGATAAAACATTCAGCAATGTAATGACAAGCTAACAGACCCCGTTGCAGCTATCCTCCCTCATGGGCAAAATGGTGTCCAGCAATGTCCTATACCACCCAGTCAGGCCTGACTATAACTTGGGGTATAGTTTGATGAAGAAATCTTTGCTAGCAAAACACAGTGGTGCACTTAAAGAACAAATTGTAATCCAATGGGGTAGCGATGATCGCTAACTTTGTAAAGCTGGAGAGACTAGTAAACTCAGTTCAGCAGACAGTCTCCCCAGAGTATAGCTGTAATCACTGATGGGCCTGAATAAAGTTAAATAGGCACAAAGTTAATAATATGTGGCTCTGAGCAGGCGCTCTCTCACCCGACCGGACCAGTCCTTGTCCGGTACCTCTGCTACTGTGACTCGCTTCACAGTGTCCACGACACCCGGGTCTTCGGTCCTCTTGATGACAACTCTTCACAACAGGATCAGACGCTCCGCAGGCTCCTCGGTGGAGTGGAAGGCTCTTTGGAAGAAAATGCAGGGCCCAGGCTTCAGGCCTTGCACACACAGCAGGTCAGCACAGGGATCCCCTTGCTGGGAGGGCGGTGTCCAAAGAGAAAGAAACTGGGGCCCGCCTCCCTCTTATAAACTCCACCCCAGCAGTCTTTGCACGGGGCAATGCACCCTGGGTGCCTCAAGGTGTACTGGGTACTGTAGTCTCTTGAGGTTTAAAGGGCAATACCCCGCTACACACTCCCCCCACTGAGAATCTTTGGTCCCCAAAAACAGTGTTAACAATATGCACAGACAAGGTCATTGATGGCTGCAAGGGAAGTTGGCATGGGAAGCTCCCACCAAAACTGGGAAGGGAGCTTGTCCTGCCCACAGGTCACATCAATGGGGGTAACCTGCCTAACTGTGCCAGAAAGTGAGCTGGGGTTGCCCTCCACCAAATGCACAGTGGAGGGACCAGGTGTTTGTATTGTCCTTCTTGCAGTAGTTACTGTGTCCTCAGAGCTTTCTCCCATTTGGGCATAGGTTAACTTCCGTGGAGGACGAATGGTTCTCTTCGCTCTCTGTTCTCTTGGGGTAGCTGTCTCCGTCTCCACAGGCTCTTCCTCTGGGGTAGGTGTATTGGGTTCCAATATTTCTGGAACATCCAGATCAGTTGCAGGAAGACACAGAGAATTCCTTTGATCTTCAGCAGGAGGCGACTCTATGGCATCTTCCCACTCCTCAGAGTGAAAACTGGATGGGACAAACTCGGTGGCTTCTACATTCAATGTACTATCTAAAGTATCTTCAGAGGGCGCAAGGTCTATGGACAGAGGCTCTGGGGCCTGGGATGGCCACAACCATTCAAGCTCTCTTCTTCATCATCACTTTGATCAGTGACATCCATTCCTCCAGACTGAGGTGCCTGAGACCGAGTGTTGGGCCTAGGTGTATTCAGACTTGAGGATGGTCCAGGGGAATCCTCTACAGGAGGTATCCGAACTGCTTCTGAAAGTGGAAGTAAATGGTTTCTGTGCCAGGTCTTCAGCGGCCCTATCTTCCCTTCTGGCTTCAGCTGATATACCGGCAAGCCTGGTAACCTTTTGCAGATCACATAAGGTTCGGGTCTCTATCTGTCTGCTATTTTGTGCTTTCCAGGGACTCCCAAGTGCCGCAACAGCACTCTGTCTCCAGGTTGCAAATCCTGAATTTGAACTTTAAGATCAAAGTTCCTCTTGTTCCGGGCTCCTCTTTGCTCTGATGCCGATTGGGCCTGTTCAAACACCAGTTTCAGGCTCCTCCTCAGCCTGTCTACATATCCCTTGTGTGAGGTGGCTGATGTGTGATCTATCGATATGCCGAAGGCCAGATCCACAGGCAGTCTTGCTTCCCTGCCAAACATTAATCTGTAGGGAGAGTACCCTGTGGCATCACTGGTTGTGCTGTTATAGGCATGCACTATTGTTGCTATGTGCTTGCTCCAATGCTGCTTCTTCTCGCTGCTCAGAGTCCCCAACATATTTAGCAGAGTCCTGTTGAATCTTTCCGGTTGGGCATCACCTTGGGGGTGATAAGGGGTAGTACGAGTTTTCTTTATACCTAAAGAGTCCAGCAATTTCCTAATCAGTCGACTCTCAAAGTCTCTCCCTTGGTCTGGGTGCAGGCACTGTGGTAGCCCGTAATGCACAAAGTATTTTTCCACCAAGATTTTGGCTACGGTGGAGCCCTTCTGGTCTTTAGTTGGAAAGGCCTGGGCATAACGGGTGAAATGGTCAGTTATCACCAGAGCATTTCCATGTCCACTCAAGTCAGGTTCTAGACAGAAAAAGTCGATGCATACCAAGTCCAAGGGTCCTTGACTCTGCAGATGGCCCATTGGGGCAGCTTGACGTGGTAATGTCTTCCTTTGAACGCAACGAGCACATGAGTGAAAATACTCCTCCACTTCAGCCCGCATACAAGGCCAATAGAACCTATTCCTCACAAGCTGAAAGGTTCGTTCGGCCCCCAAGTGGCCATGGTTATCATTTAGGGCAGCCAAGACAGTTCTTCTGTGTTTTTCCGGCAAGAACAGTTGCCACTTCTCTTCCAGGTCATCAGAGGGGCCCCTTCGGTAGACCACCCCTTGATGCACCTGTAACTTGTCCCATTCTTTGTGGACCAGTCGAGCCACATTTGAGGGGTCCTGCAGGAGCCTGCCTGGATCCTGGTCTTCCAATGCCTTCAAAGCTAATCTTCCCCAGGGATCTTCCAACTGGTCTCTTCTTATGTCCTTTTTGGACAGCTTTGGCAGGTCGTCCTCGACAATCTGGGTCACGTCACAATAACACTTGGACACCCCCACTACCGAAACTCCGATCTCTTCCGCCCTTGACCCACCACTAGCTTGAAGTTGTGCTTCTTTTTTTTTTATAATTGTAATTTTTATTAGTTCAAAAGAAAAAAAAGTTACAGTACGTAATAAACATAAACATCTCAAGGCAATTATCTGAGAGACATTAGTACATTTGAAAGGCAGTTGGTACATATTTAAGAGTAGACTCAAGATAATATAAAAACCATACCAGTACTAATTGCATACATGTCATTAACAAATAGAAATTGCAGAGGACATTATGAACGATTACAGGTTACAGAGACAGTGTAAGGCAACTCGCAACGAAGGGATCCGTACAGAAAGTCTAATCTTAAATCTCCTGTTCCCCATAACTCGAGGAGTCCCAAAGTTCCCAAACCCTGTCAAATTGAATCACTGTGTCATGTACTCTAGCCGTAAGAGATTCCATTCTCCGAATCTCTGCAATTAATTGCAGAAACTGCAGGTGAGAGGGGGGGGGGGGTGGTGGACAACCAACACATCGGTATAGCCCTTTTAGCAGCCAAAAGTATATATGAGATTAAACGGTTAACAGATTTTGGGACCCCCGGAAAGGGAAGTCCAAGCAAATAGTGAATAGGGTCTAGAGGGAGAGATAGACTTGTTACAGACTGAAGAGTTTGCATAACCTCCGTCCAGAATGACCGTATAAGTGTACAGGACCAAAATATGTGAAAGTGTGAACCTATCTCAATTTTGCATCTCCAGCATGTAGGGGGGAGGGTAGGGTTAACTCGATGAAGTCTATCAGGGGTTTTATACCAAAACATCAGAACCTTCACTGCTGTTTCCCTCTGAGTTACACATTTAGAGGATTTAAAAGTTGAAGACCATATTGCGGTCCACATTTGCAAAGGGATAGGGCGCTCCATTAGCAGATTCCATTTGCGCATGTATAGGTGCGTGTCAGCCGTTAAATCTTTAGATTCGTGTAAAATGTGATATATGGATGATATAAGATGTAATTGATGAGGGCCTTCCGCACACACACGTTCAAAAGGAGTCGGCCTTTCTAGGGTAAGATTAGGGGACAGGGACTGAAAAAAGTGCCTAACCTGAAGATAGAAATAAAATAACTTTTGGGGGATATAGTATTTGTTTTGAAGGGTTGCGAAATCAAGAAATTTGCAAGTGACCGGGTTAACCAAATTTTGCAACTGAAACAATGGAGACTGCATCCATGGTAACAGACGGCCATAGACCAAACTATCAGGCAATACTGGATTCAGTAGTACGTTAGTAAGAGGAGGGCACAATGATGCAAGCGGAAATTTTGATTTGCATTTATTCCAAATGGAAATAGTGAATAGCATAGGTGCAAGACACATTCTCTTCAGTATGGGGTCGCCGTGTAAGGGTCTAGACCACACTAAAGAGCACAAATGTACCGGATAGATGGCACCTTTCTCTATCTCCGACCACCTATTAGGGCTGCTCTGACATGACCAGGATACAACCGCCCTTAAATGAGTGGCTAGGTAATATCTAATGATGTCAGGTGCTCCCATTCCCCCCTGTGACCCCAAGGAAAATACCACCGTGCTGGCTATCAGATGTGTGCTATTATTCCATATGAACTTCAAAAACCCTCTCTGAAGAGCTTTAAGCTGACTGGTAGGAATGGCTACAGGGAGCGTATCAAAAAGATAGAGAAGTCTAGGCAATACAGACATATTTAGTACATTAATTCTGCCCAGCATAGTAATAGGGTATGCAGCCCACTGACGTAAATTTTTATAGATGTCCTGGAACAGAGGGGGAAAATTTGCAGCGTATATTGTACTGTACGAGGGGGTAATCTTCACGCCCAAATATGTCAAGGCATGAGAACACCACCTATAAGGGTATGTGTTTTGTAATTGTAACAACAGATCTGGCGGGACATGTATGGGGAGTACTTCCGTTTTAGTCATGTTTATTTTGTAGCCTGATATAGACCCAAAATTCTGAAGGAGTGTATGTAGAGAGGGGAGTGACGTAATAGGGCTCGTTATTGTCAAGAGGATGTCGTCCGTAAAAAGGGATAATTTATATTCTCTATGTCTCATCAGTACCCCCTTAATATCTAGGTGACATCTAATAGCCTCTGCCAATGGCTCCAAACAAAGAATAAAAAGGAGGGGGGACAACGGGCACCCCTGTTTAGTACCATTGGACATAGGTATATATGGGAACAGAAAAGAGGCCATTTGTACCTGAGCAGACGTGCCTGTGTACAAGGCCTGTATAGCTTTAAAGAAAGGACCGTCAAACCCAAATCTCCGCAGTACAGAAAACATATAGGGCCAGCTTAAGCGATCGAACGCCTTTTGTGCATCCAAGCTCAGTATAAGCGTTGGGTGGGGAAATTTGTTTATCAGGTCAATCAAGTCCACAGTACGTCTTGTGTTGTCTCCAGCGTGTCGGGAAGGAACAAATCCTACTTGATCTTTGTTAATTAATTTGGGAATGAACTGGGACAATCTAGATGAGAGAAGTTTCGTGAAAATTTTATAGTCCGAATTTAATAGGGCTATAGGCCTATAGTTGTCCGGTAAGGAGTGATCCTTCCCCGGCTTTGGAATCACTGAAATATATGAATGTGTAAACTGGCTATGTGGAATTTCTCCTCGTAAAAGTGAGGTATACAAATTTATCATATGTGGCAATAGGGTAGGTAAAAAGGTCTTGTAGTATAGGTAGGTGAGGCCGTCGGGTCCCGGAGATTTAAGCGTGGGTAGGTCTTTGATAATTTTTGTAAGCTCCTCAGGGGTGATGGGGGCATTAAGCTTTTCCAGATCTGAGGAGGACAACTTCGGCAAGGGGAGAGTCTGAACGAACTGGTCAAACCTATCCTGAGTAAAATGAAAATTATTTTCGGGGGTAAGACAATTGTATAATTCTTTGTAAAAGTTACCAAAAACTTTGGTCATAGTTTGGGGACAATGAGTGGGGGTGCCATCTCTTTGGATCAACAATTCAGGGAAGGAATGGAATGGACGTGGTCTAAGTTTGTTCACTAGCATCCTATGTGGCTTGTTAGAATACTCGTAGAATTTTTGTTTCACCCACATAAGAGATTTTGTTGCCTTACTATACTCTAACGTTTTCAGTTGGTTGCGAAGAGCTACAACCCTACGGAGAGCCCCAACTGTTGGGGATCCCAGCAGAACCCGCTCCGCCCGCTTCAATTCAGCTAATAGGGAGATCCGACAACTCTCACCATCCTTCTTCAGACGAGAGCCCTCGGCAATACATGTACCACGGAAACAAGCCTTGTGAGCCTCCCAAAGGGTAGAAACCTTATGTACGGAACCCACATTTAGTTCAAAATATTCATTCAAGCTTTTGGTCAGTCTATCCCTAATGGGGGGTGAACTGAGTAAGTGTTCATTAAGTCTCCAGTGGCAAGTCCTAGAGGGCGAGTCATGCAATAGTAGTTCTAATGAAATAGGAGCATGGTCCGACCATGTAATAGGAGAAATGTTGGAGTCTACTAGGAGAGGGAGTAAAGGGCACGTAATAAAGAAATGATCCAGTCTTGAGTACATCTTATGCGCCATAGAATAGAAGGTGTACTGTCTTTGGATCGGATGTCTGATTCTCCATGAATCCAGCAATCTGTGTGCTCTGACCAGTTTCCTAAAGGAGGCGGATTGAGATATCACCCGTTGGGAAGGGGTGTCCCCAAAGAGCGTATGACGATCGCGCCTGTGGGACATAATCAGATTGAAATCTCCCCCTAATATCATGAATGGATTAGAGTACCTTTGAAGCCTATCAAAAAAATCGTTCAGAAATACCATTTGGCCCGAATTGGGCGCATATACATTGACCAAAGTAAATGTAGACGACATGTATTCACAAATCAGGATGACAAACCTCCCCTGGGGGTCGATGTATTTTTCTCTGACCTTTACCGGGCATGATTTTTTTATCAAAATAGCCACTCCAGCTTTGCCAGAAGGAGCAGATGCAACATAGGATGTGGGATAGAATTTAGATGCAAATTTCAACGAACCCCCAGTACGGAAGTGAGTTTCCTGAACTAGTATTATGTCCGCCCCTGACCGTCGAAAATCTTTAAGAGCAATCCAACGTTTTGAAATTGAGTTCAGTCCCTTAACGTTGTGAGATACTATCTTCAAAGCCATAATGAATCATTAAAACTACTGCATTGTAAACCTTGAAAACATATCACCTGTATAACTCTTGAACATAAAGTTGCCCTATACCTTAACAAGCAATCAGCACTGGTATGTAGTAGTAGAGATGTATTGGAAGAAAGCAAAATAAAAATATTAACGAATGAACCCAGGGGGGGTTCTGAACAAAAAAAAACATAAGAGTCAAAGTTGTTACACCTGAGTAGTAGAAAACACTCAGGATTCCCATACCGAAGCCTGGGACCAATTGGGGCCACTTGGCAACTCCCATTACATGGAGACGTGAAGAGGGGGATCCCCCCGCTCTCCAGCAAAAAGAAAACAAAAAAGGAAACTCTCATGAAAGTAAGATTAATAGGGCTATCAAACCCACTAGTGTCATCTCAATAAAGATAGAAAGAGACTTTCAAAAACTTCCAAAAAAGAAAAAAAAAAAACTTTACCCCATGGGTGAGCAGAGTTGGAACTCCAAATGTCGGATATCTTGACCACTGGTCGTTCAGATTGGTGGCTGCAACACAAAAAAAAAAAAAACAGCAAATAGAACACAGGTCAATTATCTGACACCAGGGTATACGCTATTTCAGCCACAAAAAGATTAGAGCCAGCCTTGACTTCTTGACCTTTCAAGGGGGGCGTCTGGAGCCACGATGTGGAGTGGAGAAGGATTTCATCTGCTTTCTGCGGACTGGGGTCCATTCTCTGGAAGGCGTATTTGGTGCAATTCGATTTTGCTGGGTTGCTGGAATCGGCATCAGCTCTTCAGGCAAGGGAGGTAGGCCTAGACTTTTAATGAATGCTTCACCCTCATGCATATCACGAAGACAGTGTTGATTTCCATCTCGGGGTACAATCAAACGAAAGGGGAAACCCCAGAAGTATGGGACGCGCAGGTTTTGCAGATGGGATGTGATGGGGCGCAGGTTCCTACGTTTCGCCAGGGTCACTGGAGACAGATCGTTGTAGATCTGTATTTTAGCCCCATTATATTCAGTTGCTGATTTGTTACGTGTAGCAAGGGTCAGTGCCTCCTTGCTCTCATAGTAATGAAAACGTACTATGACATCCCTTGGCCTGTTACCAACGGGCGGTTTGGGACCCAGGGATCGATGTGCTCGGTCCATGCGCCAATCAATATCGGCAATTCTGGGGGCTAAGGTGTTAAACAACCCCAGCAAGTACTGGCGAAGATTGTTGTCTCCCACTGACTCCGGTATTCCTCGGAATCTCAGGTTCTGTCTCCTCTCCCTATTCTCCTGGTCCTCCTGTTGCAGTTGGAGTTGTGAGAAAGAGTTTTTCAATGTGGAAGTTTCCTCCTCCAATTCCTGCACATAATTGACCAAGTCGTCAAATTTATACTCAAGAGCATCAGTTCTGTCCCCAATTTGAGCTATTTCACTCCTTAACTCCTGTGAGAGTTCTCCCATTTCAGCAGCCATATTGCGTGTCATCTGCATGAGGAGAGCCTGGAGCTTTTCATCCATGAGTTCTGGGGTTAGAATGTTCTGAACAGTATGGGAAGACACTACGGGGGGTGTCCGAGTGCCCCCAGACTGTGAGCTTTGTGCAGCATGACTCTCCATGTCCTCTATCCCCCGTGAGGGATCCGTGGCCACGAGCGGTTCCGCTAGTGCAGGCAAGGCCGGGGATTGCGGCCTAGTGACGAATCTGTCCATCGCGGTCAGCGTGTGTGGGTCTGTTTGCGGTTTGTAAAACTGTTTTTGCTGCCCGATTTTACCCATGGGGTGCTATAAGCTTACCGGATGGAAATGCGCTTACCCCCGTGGCGATCGTTGTTTTGTGGAAGCTTTACAGGGGTCAGGAGTGCGGGCGGGATCCGGAGCTCAGCCTCTACACATCCGCCATGTCCAAGAGCCGCGCATGCGCCCCTCAAGTTGTGCTTCTTGACACAAGGCCCGTACCCCCTCTGGGGTCACCTGGGTCCAGTCTTCTGTGTGGTGGGTGGGTGCATGAGCCCTTCTGGACAATGCATCTGCATCACGATTCCCAGCTCCAGGCCTATACTTGAGACTGAAGTTGAATCCGGCCAGGGCTGCCAACCAACGGTGGCCAGTGGCATCCAGCTTGGCCGTGGTGAAGAGGTAGGTGAGTGGATTATTGTCAGTCTTTACTGTAAAGTCAGCTCCATACAGGTAATCTCTGAGCTTATCCACGACAGCCCACTTTAGGGCCAGGAATTCCAACTTGTGGGTGGAGTAGTTCTTTTCTGTTGGTGTTAGACTTCTACTAACATAGGCAACTGGCCTTAACTGTCCTTCATACTCTTGGTACAGCACACCTCCCAGACCATCATTGCTGGCATCTACATGCAGTTCATATGGTTTCTTAGGGTCAGCATAGGCCAGGACTGGGGCAGTGGTCAGACTTTTCTTCAACATTTTGAAGGCTTCTTCACACTTCTCTGTCCACTGGCCTTCCACTGACTCTCCAGGTTTTCTGGGGCCAGTATCATCCTCCTCTCCTTCTGTCTTCAGTAGCTCATTCAGGGGTTTGGCAATTTTTGCAAACCCCTCCACAAATCTACGGTAGTAGGAGCAGAACCCCAGGAAGGATCTGAGCTCAGTCACTGTAGTTGGTCTGGGCCAGGAGGTAACTGCGTCCAGTTTGTCAGGATCTGTAGACACTCCTTCGGCAGACACTATGTGTCCCAGATAGTGGACCGAGGACTGGTAAAACTGGCACTTTTCCCTGGAGAGTTTTAGTCCCTCTTCACTGAGTCTCTTCAGGAGTTTCTCCAATCTCTCTTCATGCTCCTCCAGAGTCTTGCCGAAGACAATGATGTCATCTAGGTACACCAGAACTTCGATAAGATTCATGTCCCCCACTGTCTTCTCCATCAACCTCTGGAAAGTGGCGGGGGCTCCCGACAGGCCTTGAGGAATCCTATTGAACTCATAGAATCCTACCGGGGTGATGAAGGCCGTCTTCTCTCTGTCTTCAGGGTTCATTGGGATTTGGTAATACCCACTCTTCAGGTCCATGACACTGAACCACTTGGCCCCAGATCTTCTATCCTGGGGGTAGTGTACTGGTCAGGTATGGTCCTCCTATTGAGAGTCCTGTAGTCTATGCAGAGTCTCAACCACCCGTTCTTTTTCCTTACCACCACGATGGGGGAGGCATATGGACTCCTGGACTCTCGAATAACCCCTGTTCTCTTAAGCTCTGTCAACTGTTCACGCAAATCTTCCAAGTCAGCCAGGGGGACTCACCGGGCCCTCTCCCGGAAGGGTTTGTCTTCCTGCAGACGGATTTTATGGGTGGCACTCCTCGCACACCCCACGTCAAACTCATCTTTCGAGAATATTTTTCTCCATCTAGTCAGCTGGGCCTTGGCTCTCTCCTTCCACTTCGGTGGCAAGTCTTCCAGACAGAGTCCCTCCAGGGTGAGTTCCCCTCCTTCAGCTTTCTTCAATTCAGACAGGGTCACTGGGGTAGCAGGATCTACTTTGCCCAGTAGTACCCGGGCTGGAATCTTAATAGGAGAACTAGTGACATTTCTGATGCTCACTGGAATCTGGCCCTTCGCCTTCTTCAATGCCCTCAACGGGACCACTTCAGGGATCACTTCCAATTCTGGGTGGGTGTTCAAGGGGTCTGGCTCCAATACCACAAAGGGGCCATGCTGCTCACAGGAGAGTTTTACCATAGCCTGAAGACAGGTCACCTCACCAGGCTGCAATATCTTCTCCTTTCTTGACAGTCTCCAGACTTTTCCCACCCCCTCTTCCGGGGTCTTTTTTTCCAGGACCAACTTCTGGTAGACCTGTCGCAGCATGGGGTGAATCTTGTCTGTGGTAGGACTCCACTCCTGCACTAGAGGGGTCAGCAGCCTCCTGACCAGGTCAGTATTGGTCCCTATTAGCATGGAGCTGGTGTTGGCCCCTGACGGGCGAGGACAAACTACCGCCAGGGTGTCAAAGACTTCCCCCTTTCCTGTCACCGAGAGATCAAAGGCCAGCCTGATTGAGACATAACCGTCGTAGGGAAAGCTACGAGTGCCAATTCCCCCTATCTGTAGGTCTTCCAGCTTCTGTAAGGGCACGTGACTCAAATGCTTCCGGTAAAAGTCTCTGTATAAAAGAGTCATTCGGGCTCCTGTATCTAGGAGAGCCTTGGTGTAGACTCCCTCCACTTGAACGGAGACTAGAGGGGAGGGTCCTATTAACTTGTCTGGAAACCTCTTCTGGGGTGTTTCCTTCTTTGGACTCCTTGATTTTCCTATTGATGTTTTCTTTTTCTTCCATTTCTCTCTGGACCTCAATCCTTTTTGGACCTGGTATGCATTGGTTTCCCTCAGATTGTTACATTTCAACTCCCGACAGGTGGTATGAGGGGTTTTAGGAGGGGCATTGTTTCCCTTCTCTTTTGCCTCTTTTTGCTTTTGAATCTTTTTGGAGCTTTCTGTAAGTAGTGGGCGCCCGGCTGACTCCTTCACCGGGGCCCTCTGAAGTTTTCCGCCGGCTTGCGGTATCTGGTTGCAACTTCATCTGGGCTGGGACACACTGCTCTAACATGCCCGATTCCCCCACATTTGAAGCATGTTAGCAATCTCTTAGGCTTCTGTACTAGTTCCGTATTGGAGCTAGGGGGGTTTTTTAGTTCCTCTGACGTGTTCTTATTGTGTAGCACAGAGGCCTGGCTAGTCAGCATGGATATCATTTCTACTAGTTGTGACACCTGGGTCTTTAGGAGTTCAACTTCTGAATCACCTCCTTCTGCACTTAACATTCTGACTCGGGCAGTTGGTTCGGTGTGTTGACTCCTCCTTTTGTCTTCCAACATGGCCTCCTCCTCCCTGACTATCCGGATCAAGTCAGGGTATTCCAGGCTGCGCCCGTCCTGCCGAGTGCGTAGCATTAATGCAATGGGGTCCAAGGGTTGAGCTCCCCTCAACACCTGCTGGGCACGGGCCTCATCCACTTTTCTTGGATCAATCCCTTTCTTCAGTAGGATCTGATGCAGGATCTTATCCAGACGTCTTATGAATTCTGACAGCTTCTCTCCCTCCTTTTGGTAGCAATGCTCCAGCTGGTAAGTGAGTTCAGTGACCTTTTCCATCCCGCCGAACACATTCTGCAGAATATTCAGATAATCCTGTGCATTGCAGTCCTTCTTGCTTAACTTGAGGTTACGTATGGCCTCCAGAGCAGGCCCCTTTAAGCTTTCTGCAATCCTTTGTTTTTTTTGTTGTTCTGGCACCTCCCATTCTTCTAGGGCCTGAGTGGCACCATCTAGCCACTCTTCAAATCCATCCTCCACTGAAGGTACAGGTTTTGTTCCCAGAAAAAGTCCTGAGTTTTCTGTATCCTGACATCAGGTAGTCAGGAGGGTCCTTTTTACACTTGGCCACAATCTCCCCCAGGACAGCGCATAATTCTGAACTAAGGGTGGTCAATGGTGATGAACCGGGACCCTGTTGTTGGGGGCTTCCTCCTGTGCTGGGGCCTCCTGAAGTAGTGGATGTGGGGCCATCTTTATTCTCTGCTGGGTGTATCAGGAGGAGTTCTACTTGGTTTGTAGTTTTTATGCTTGCACCCTTGAAGTAGTCTGAGATTCCGTTCCTCCACTGACACAATGCATAGTTGTGGGGATTTACAGTATCTGTCTTCATGTCAGTCACCCATGGCTTCCTGTCCGTGGACAATGCTCTCAAGACTGGAGTTAGCTGCTCCTCTACCCAGGCCTCTCTCTGGATTTCAACCACCAGGCCATTCCCGGGTAGGATGCCTTCATCCCTGCACCACCGGGCTATGGCAGCAGGGTCCATTCTGGTGCTTCTGACCGGCTTGATTGCAGCGTGCAGTATACAGGAATCCCGGACGAGCCCCCACGTATAGCGATACCCCCAGTAAAGAGGGCTGCCTTGATTGTTTCGGGCCCTGTAGTGCACCGCTGTCAACCCCTGGCAATCGGCTCTAACCTCTCGTGGCACAGTTAGTAAAGGGGATGATAGAATTGCAATCACTCTAATATTCCCTATGACACAATCCCACAGTAAGGCACACAGTAATGGTATAGACCAGTAAATGACACTGACAACCAATATACTTAACTATAGGTTCTTTACTATTAGTAAAGGTTAAAAGGATAAAACAGCATGCAATGTCACATGCAGATCCCTGCATCATAAGTATACTTATCAAAAGATAAAACATTCAGCAATGTAATGACAATCTAACAGACCCCGCTGCAGCTATCCTCCCTCGTGGGCAAAATGGCATCCAGCAATGTCCTATACCACCCAGTCAGGCCTGACTATAACTTGGGGTATAGTTTGATGAAGAAATCTTCGCTAGCAAAACACAGTGGTGCACCTAAAGAACAAATTGTAATCCAATGGGGTAGCGATGATTGCTAACTTTGTAAAGCTGGAGAGACTAGTAAACTCAGTTCAGCAGACAGTCTCCCCAGAGTATAGCTGTAATCACTGATGGGCCTGAATAAAGTTAAATAGGCACAAAGTTAATAATATGTGGCTCTGATCAGGCGCTCTCTCACCCGACCGGACCAGTCCTTGTCCGGTACCCCTGCTACTGTAACTCGCTTCAGTGTCCACGACACCCGGGTCTTCGGTCCTCCTGATGACAACTCTTCACAACAGCATGAGATGCTCCACAGGCTCCTCGGTGGAGCGGAAGGCTCTTTGGAAGAAAATGCAGGGCCCAGGCTTCAGGCCTTGCACACACAGCAGGTCAGCACAGGGATCCCCTTGCTGGGAGGGCGGTGTCCAAAGAGAAAGAAACTGGGGCCCGCCTCCCTCTTATAAAGTCCACCCCAGCAGTCTTTGCACGGGGCAATGCACCCTGGGTGCCTCAAGGTGTACTGTGTACTGTAGTCTCTTGAGGTTTAAAGGGCAATACCCCGCTACACTTGATTCTGAGCATGCGCGTGATTTTTATCCCTTCATAAGAGCATACACACAACCGTTTTTCACGACGTTAAAAAGAACAACGTGAAAAACGATGAGAAAAAATAGCGCAGGTTCCAAATTTTTTTCGCCCATTTTTCTCGTCGAGAAAAATGCTCTGGAGCATATACACGACCGTTTTTCAAGACCATTTTTAAAAATGCCATTTTTCTCGTCATGAAAAACGGTCATGTGTACACGGCATAAAGGCTCAAGGTTTTTTTACTCTCCTGCATTCTATGCAGGAAAGTAAAAAAAACATCTGTGTGTAGCAGCCCTCCCAAAGTAACGCGATCCAGCGATGTGCATGAGAGTCTCCGCTGTCCGGGGACTCTCCCTCCCCATTGGCTACCTCTGCTGTCAATCGCAGCCAGTGAACCAATGAGTAGAGAGAGTGGGTGGGGCCGAGCCGTGGCTCCGTGTCTGAATGGAGGTCCTAAGAATCCTGGAAGACCCCGTAGGGATCTCGTGAACAGTAAATGTCCTAAAAATCCTGGAAATCCCAAAAGACCCAGCAGGAATCCTGTGATTAGTGTCACAACTAGTTCTTAGATGTGGCGACTGCTCAATTTAAAATTAACCTATGATTTGCCAATGCCAGACAAATGCAATCTAAATGTTGAGCCCCGATCCTGCATATACTTCCCCTCCTTTTGCTTCCTCACTGATTTGTTCAACCCTGTGAGAGAAGTGAAATAACTAGGAGTGTTAAGCCTGGTACACACTAATAGTTTTGGGTTGAAAAAAAAACTGACAGCTCCAGTTGGAGCCGCTGTACTAATGATCCAACGTTAGTACAGCGATCTCCCTTGCTGAGCTATTGTGTTATGACAGCGGGACAGTCCCCCAACCAGAACACTCTGCTCAGTGCTCTCAGCCATTTGCTTCAGAAGTTTGTTGGACAGACCGACATACATGAATGTCGCATGTCGGACATTTTCTATTGAATTGGCCGATGTCTCCCAACATTCGGCCCTTGTGTAGGAGCTTTACCATTTTTTTTTGTCAATATACTGTACATATAGGGTGTAGACTGGGACAGCACAAAGGGCAATTTCAGAAAGATTATGTTCTGTTATGTAATCGTGTTTTAGGTAGTGAACAAAAAAGTATGTTGTTTAACATTGTTATAGTCGAGTAACTACCAGCAAAAAAATCCTTGTAATAGTTTACAGATATTATTCAAAATGTTGCCCACGTTATTTAGTTTAGCTTCATGATTTTACAGTCTGATAATGGTTTGCAAGTTCCAGAAATAAGTGCACAACAGGGTTTTCTTGCAACCTATACCTGTTGCAGTTAGCGTATCTTGCTATGGACTGACAGTCTGCTAGCCAATGTGCTCTCAGTAACAGCTTAAAACTTAAACTAGACCTTGCAGTAAAAAGCAAGGCCTGCTTGATATATCTGCCTTGGCCTCCAGTATAGACTATACATACTGTAGTGTATTTGCTAATTGTTTTACCTAAAAAAATTTTTTTTTCGGATGCAGCAATGTAGTATGGAAAATGGAGCTCCAATATAGACAGTATTAAACCAAAAAAGCAAATATTTATTATTTTGCAGCTTACCAATTCTTATGCCGCGTACACACGATCATTTTTCCCGTCGGGAAAAATGAAATTTTTTCCTTTGGACGAGAAAAACGATCGTCTGTGGGCTTTTTGCCGTTTTTCCCGACGGGAAAAACGGCATTAATCACGATGAGAAAAATTAGAACATGTTCTAATTTTTCTCATCATTTTTTCCAGCATTTTTTTCCGCGGCAGTTTTCCCATAGGGAAACACTGCCACGGAGCCCACACACGGTCGTTTTTCTCGACAAAGAAAAAAATGACGGGAAAAACGGTCGTGTGTGGGGGAACATGCCGTTCCCTCGTTTTTCATTTTTTTTCATGTCGTGATTCACGGCGGTGTTTTCACCGCCGTGAATCACGATCGTGTGTACGCGGCATTAGATGTGATGGCTGCATTCGCTTTCTTTCCTTTATTTTCATTTAGTGATCCAGCCAGAATGGCCCCTTTCACATGGAGCAGGGCCCCGCTCTAATCAGCAGGGGATCTGTAAGCAGATCCCCTGCTGATCGGAACTGAGTGGGACGGATATCGCATCCGTGCCTGCTCAGTTTATGCTGAGCGAATGCGGGCAGACCCTGCCTCATCAACTGTCAATGCAATAGCCGGCAATGCAGATTGATCCATCTGCATTGTATGTCCAGCTTAAATCTGATGGCCAACCTTCAGCTTGAAGGACCAGTTTATCCAGTGTCTGGATCATTATTCTTCACTTTCTACAAAAAGTGAGGTCTAATTGAGAGTCCCCAGGAAACTCTAGGAGAGATACAGGGTTACCCATATATTATTATTATTATTGATATTTATATTGATTGATGATTTATATAGCGGCAACAGTTTGCGCAACGCTTTACAACATGAAGGCAGACAGTACAGTTGCATTTCATTTGAATACAGGGGGAATCAGAGGGCCCTGCTTGTTAGAGCTTACAATCTAAAACATATAAATGCTTGTTATGAGACTGCTGGACACATTACTGTCTGGCTAATCTTTACTGATCAATTGAGTTATCGTAGTCAGTAGGGATGAGCTCGGTGTTCGAGTCGAACATAGGTTCGACTCGAACATCGGCTGTTCGCGCGTTCGGCGAACAACGAACGATTTGGCCCGTTCGCGCCAAATTCGAGTGATGCGAACGGCCCACAATACACTGCGCCATCGCAGTGTAATCCCGGCGCTGTGATTGGCCAAGCATTCACTGTGACCCTGCATGCTTGGCCAAGCACAGCGCCGGCAGCGAGGAGAGCAATGATTGGCCACAGGCAGGATGCCTGTGGCCAATTATAGCTGAGGGGGTTTAGTACACGCCCCACACTATAAAAGGCCGCCAGCGCGGCGGCCTCGTGTAGTGTGTTCAGGAGCAGGGAAAGTGAAGGATAGGCAGGGACAGTGTCAAATCCATTCTTTGCTAAACCTTGTGTGTAGGGACAGAGAAGGATAGGCAGGGAGAGTGTCAGTGTCATATTCTTTGCTAAACCTTGTGTGCAGGGAGAGAGAAGGATAGGCAGGGAGAGTGTCAGTGTCATATATTTTGATAAACCTTGTGTGCAGGGAGAGAGAAGGATAGGCAGGGGACAGTGTCAGTGTCATTGTTGCTAAGCCTCCTGCACATTATACACCTGAAGTTAGCCCGTATTGCTGCTTTTTCCTGGTGTGTTACACCAACAGGATTTTGCGGCACTTACAGCGGGCGGAGTGTGCCTCCTGACCATATTACACCTGAACTTAGCCTGTATTGCTTCTTTTTCCTGGTGTGTTACACCAACAGGATTTTGCGGCACTTACAGCTGGCAAAGTGTGCCTCCTGACCATATTACACCTGAACTTAGCCTGTATTGCTGCTTTTTCCTGGTGTGTTACACCAACAGGATTTTGCGGCACTTACAGCGGGTGGAGTGTGCCTCCTGACCATATTACACCTGAACTTAGCCTGTATTGCTGCTTTTTCCTGGTGTGTTACACCAACAGGATTTTGCGGCACTTACAGCGGGCGGAGCTTGCCTCCTGACCATATTACACCTGAACTTAGCCTGTATTGCTGCTTTTTCCTGGTGTGTTACACCAACAGGATTTTGCGGCACTTACAGCGGGCGGAGTGTGCCTCCTGACCATATTACACCTGAACTTAGCCTGTATTGCTGCTTTTTCCTGGTGTGTTACACCAACAGGATTTTGCGGCACTTACAGCGGGCGGAGTGTGCCTCCTGACCATATTACACCTGAACTTAGCCTGTATTGCTGCTTTTTCCTGGTGTGTTACACCAACAGGATTTTGCGGCACTTACAGCGGGCGGAGCTTGCCTCCTGACCATATTACACCTGAACTTAGCCTGTATTGCTGCTTTTTCCTGGTGTGTTACACCAACAGGATTTTGCGGCACTTACAGCGGGCGGAGTGTGCCTCCTGACCATATTACACCTGAACTTAGCCTGTATTGCTGCTTTTTCCTGGTGTGTTACACCAACAGGATTTTGCGGCACTTACAGCGGGCGGAATGTGCCTCCTGACCATATTACACCTGAACTTAGCCTGTATTGCTGGTTTTCCCATTTCCCTGCAGGCAATTAGAATGTCTGGAAGGCAAACAAGGAGAGGCAGACAGTCAGGAGCCAATAAAAGAGGGCAAGCAGGCTCTGTGTCTAGAGACAACAGTGCTGGTCGTGGACGCGGTGCATCGCCATCAGCACGTGGCCATGGGACACGCTTGTCCTTCTTTTCGGCAGCTGGACGTGTTGAGCCGCATCATGCCGAAGACTTGGTAGAGTGGATGACCAAGCCCTCCTCATCCTCCTCATCCTCTCTCACCCAGGCTCACGGTACTGGCAAAGCAGCTGCCAAAGCGTCCTCTTTCCTGGTATCAATGTCATCATCAGTCACTCCTTCCCTAGACCAACCATGTCCTCCTGAGGAGTCCCCCGAACTGTTTGAGCACAGTGTTGGGTACATGCTCCAGGAGGATGCCCAGCGTTTCAAAGGGTCTGATGATGATACCCAGCTAGAGGAAGGCAGTAGCGTGAGAGCAGAGAGAGGGGATGCTCAAGAAGGACACCAATCTGGCAGTCATGTTCCAGCAGCTGCAGCATACTGCCAGATTGGCTCCAGTGATGAGGAGGGAGGGGATGATGAGGTCACTGACTCCACGTGGGTGCCTAATAGGAGAGAGGAGGAGGAGGAGAAGGAGGATGAGGAGGAGGCACATCTCCAACGAGGCAGGATGCCCTCGGGGGGGCCAGCGTAAGGGCAGCACACTGACGGAATCACACCGCAGAGCTCCGCCTGTGCAGGGCGCTGCCTCTGCCCGTTATTCAAAAAGTTCTTTGGTGTGGGCCTTTTTTGAGTCGAGTGCATCAGATCGCACAGCTGCTGTTTGCAACATATGTCTCAAGCGTATATCGCGTGGCCAAAACATCACCCGCTTGGGCACCACATGCTTGACCAGACATATGTTGACCTGCCATGCAGCTCGTTGGCAAGCCTACCTTAAAGACCCACACCAAAGAACAAAGCTGACCTCTTCTTGCACCGCATCAGCTGGGATCTCCAACCCAACTATACCTTCAGTCCTCTCTGAAACCTGCTCTGAGAGGAATGAAGGTGTAGAATTAGGTGTGTCACAGCCAAGTACTTGCGGGCACTCTGCTAGCAGTACACCGACGTCCGATTCTAGCAGGCAAATTTCCCTGCCCCAGCTGCTGGACCGTCGAAAGAAGTTCACTCCCAGCCATCCACATGCCCAGCGGTTGAATGCTAACTTGGCTAAATTGCTAGCGCTTCAACTGCTGCCTTTTCAGTTGGTAGACTCGGCCCCCTTCCGTGAGTTTGTGCAATGTGCGGTTCCTCAGTGGCAGGTTCCCAAACGCCACTTTTTCTCACGGAAGGCGATTCCGGCTCTCTACCGGCATGTGGAAGGCAATGTCTTGGCCTCGCTGAACAGGGTGGTCAGCGGTAAGGTGCATATTACCGCTGACTCATGGTCCAGCAGGCATGGACAGGGACGTTACCTTTCTTTCACGGCCCATTAAGTCACTCTTTTGGCAGCTGGGAAGGATGCAGGACAAGGTGCAGTAGTGTTGGAGGTTGTTCCACCGCCACGCCTGCAAAATGCTACTACTGGTTGTGACACACCTCTGTCCTCCACCCCCTCCTCTTCTTCTTCCTCGGTGGCCTCTTCCTGTGCTTTGTCCTCGGAACCAGCGGTGCTCCGTAGGCGTTCAAGGGGCTACGCAAGTACGCAGGCAAAAAGATGCCATGCCGTGCTTGCGCTGGTGTGTTTGGGGGACAGGAGCCACACTGGGGCAGAGGTTCTGTCTGCTCTGCAGGGGCAGGCCGAGAGGTGGTTGACGCCATGCCAGCTTAAGCCAGGAATGGTAGTTTGTGACAATGGCACCAACCTCCTCTCCGCTCTCCGACAGGGACAACTGACCCATGTGCCCTGTGTGGCTCACGTCCTTAACCTGGTGGTGCAGCGGTTCTTGGGCAGGTACCCGGGCTTACAGGATGTCCTGAGGCAGGCCAGGAAAGTCTGTGTGCATTTCCGCAGATCTTATAATGCCAGTGCTCGCCTGGCTGAGCTGCAAAAGGAGTTGAACCTGCCCAAGAACCGCCTTATATGTGACATGCCCACCAGGTGGAACTCAACGTTGGCCATGCTGCAGCGGCTGCACACGCAGCAGAGGGCCATCAATGAGTACCTGTGCGACTACGGCACCAGGACAGGGTCAGGGGAGCTCTGGTTTTTTTCACCACGCCAGTGGGGCATGATCAGGGATGCATGCACTGTCCTGGCACCATTTGAGGAGGCCACGAGGATGGTGAGCAGTGACAGTGCATGCATCAGTGACACTGTACCTCTTGTCCACCTGTTGGAACATACGCTGCGTGGAATAATGGACAGGGCACTTGAGGCAGAACAGAGGCAGGAAGAGGAGGACTTCCTTGCCTCTCAAGGCCCCCTTTACCCAGACAATGTTCCTTCTGTCCCACCCATCGCACAGGAAGAAGAGGAGGAGGAGGAGGAGGAGGAGGATTGTGTCAGCATGGAGGTGGAGCCTGGCACTCAGCATCATCAGCAGCAGTCTTTTAGGGATGATTTACAGTCCCAAGAAACCAGTGGACTTGTACGTGGCTGGGAGGAGGTGGCTGCAGATCATGTCGTCCTTAGTGACCCAGAGAACTCCGGACCGAATGCCTCAGCTAACCTACGCTGCATGGCCTCCCTGATCCTGCAAAGTCTGCGGAAGGATCCTCGTATTCTTCGGATCAAGGAGAGGGACCATTACTGGCTGGCCACTCTCCTTGATCCACGGTACAAGGGTAAGGTTGCGGACCTTATCTTACCGTCGCAGAGGGAGCAGAGGATGAGACAACTCCGGGAGGCCTTGCAGAAAGGTCTGTGCAACGCGTTCCCAGAGACTGGGAGGTTACAAACTCCTGGTCCTGGACAACGAGTTGCTGAGGCTTCGGTCAGTCAAAGAAGGAGCGGTGGGGAAGGTGGCCGTCTGACCGATGTGTTCAGACAATTCTTTAGTCCGCAGCCCCAAGGTATGATTGGTTACAGCAACCATCGCCAGCGTCTGATATACATGGTGCAGGAATACCTAGGGGCAAGGTCAGACTTGGACACCTTCCCCTCCGAAAATCCTCTGGCTTACTGGGTCTTGAGGATGGATCACTGGCCAGAGCTTGCACAGTATGCAATTGAGCTACTGGCCTGTCCTGCATCCAGCGTTCTTTCAGAACGCACATTCAGTGCTGCTGGAGGATTTGTGACGGATCACAGGGTGCGCCTGTCCACCGACTCTGTTGATCGACTGACCTTCATAAAGATGAACCAGTCTTGGATCACCACCAGCTACCAAACACCTGAAGCTGATATAACAGACTAATTTATTTTCAAATATCACATCCCTTCAAGATTGATGCTGATGCTGAGAGACTGTCCTGTTATGTTGACTGACTATCCTCCTCCTCCTCAATGATCCGATTGATGATGATAGCTTGGAAGAACATTTTTGTTTCTGGGTGCCGCCACCAGTGGCTAAGGCCCAATTTTTCAGCCCCTGTTTAACAGGGGCGTGTTATTACAATTTTTTATGCAATGCTTTGCAGCAGGGCTCATTCCTGCACTCCAACTAGAGTATCTGGGAGTGGTTGCAGTGTCGTGGCACCAGCACCAGTGGCTAAGGCCCAATTTTTCAGCCCCTGTTTAACAGGGGCGTGTAATTACAATTTTTGATGCAATACTTTGCAACAGGACTCATTGCTGTGCTCCAAGTACAGTATCTGTGAGGGGTTGCAGTGTTGTGGCACCAGTGCCTAAGGCCCAATTTTTATGCCCCTGTTTAACAGGGGCATGTAATTACAATTTTTTATGCAATGCTTTGCAGCAGGGCTCATTCCTGCACTCCAACTAGAGTATCTGGGAGAGGTTGCAGTGTCGTGGCACCAGCACCAGTGGCTAAGGCCCAATTTTTCAGCCCCTGTTTAACAGGGGCGTGTAATTACAATTTTTGATGCAATACTTTGTAACAGGGCTCATTGCTGTGCTCCAAGTACAGTATCTGTGAGGGGTTGCAGTGTTGTGGCACCAGTGCCTAAGGCCCAATTTTTCTGCCCCTGTTTAACAGGGGCATGTAATTACAATTCTTGATCTAATAATTCACAGCAGGGCCCATTCCTGCGCCCACCAAGACTAACTGTGAGGCCTTACAGTGTTGTGTCAACACCACCACCACCACCACCAATGGCCCAATTTTTCAGCCCCTGTTCAACAGGGGCATGCAATTACAATTCTTGATCTAATAATTCACAGCAGGGCCCATTCATGCGCCCACCAAGAGTAACTGTGAGGGCTCACAGTGTTGTGGCAACACCAACATGTAAGGGGCAAATTTCAGCTGAGTATATACGGCAGGCCCCTACTTTCAAACATCCAACTTACATCCAACTTACAAACGACTTCTCCTTGCAAACGGAAGGATACAACAGGAAGTGAGAGGAAATCTACCCCTAGGAAGGCAAATTCTCTCCTGTAAGAGTTAATATGGGAAAAAAGTGTCTCCTCTCAAAAGTGCCTTTTAAATGTAAGTGCACTACTTTTGTTTTTCATTAAATTGTTTTCTATTACGGAGAAACACTATGGTCTGCTTCTATATTTTCCACATGTAAACACTGCCTTATGAACTTAATACCTGGAAGTTCCTGAATGATCCTGATTTCATATGGAATTGATGACCCTAATCCTTTTGGGGAAGTTTACATCTTCATCTGCTTTGGATTAACCCGTAAGGGAAGGTTTTCAGTGACCCTCTATAATTAAAGGGTCCATGTTGGAAGGTGAGCGGCCAATTTATCTGTTGGTGGAGGTCTCTCACTGTGTGTGTGTCTGTTACCACCTGCATGCAATCAAGAGTCCATGTGTCATCTATGAAGATCACAGGGATTATATACTAATTTACTGTGCTGTTTTTCTATCTTTGATTTATGGACATTTAAAGCGCTGCACTATTTATTTTTATGTTCTTCTCAGGGATTTTGATTATTTGACCCTTAGTGTTCAGCTGCTTAGTAGTACATTATAGTTTATTGCGCGGATTTGTTTCTTTTTACATATCCTCTCCACTGATGCTTTATCACCAATTCTTGTTTCAATAAAAACCCCAAATTTTCAAAAAACATTTGTCATTAGGACGGAAAGTGAGGTGAACTGTTCTGAACAGGTGCACACTGCGCAGACAGCAAAACAAATGTTACAGGGGTGATAACCCTTCCCTATGTTTTCCAAAAAGCTTAAAAATAGATTTTTTGGCTGGAGCTACACTTAAACAATGTACCTGTTCAAAATTACAAACAGATTCTACATAAGAACAAACCTACAGTCCCTGTCTTGTATGCACCGCCTGTATACGGCTGTTCAGAGTATATAGGGCCTTTTTTATTTTGTGTGCGGGGTTCCCCTTAATATCCATACAAGACCCAAAGGGGCTGGTAATGGGCTGGGGTAGGGGGGGGGGTGTGTGATGGGGTAGCTATGCCATTTTTCTGAAAGATTTTCATCCATATTCCTTTAGAAATGTAATTTTGTGCAGGGACAGTTCTAAACATGGGAAACACGTGGCACTTCACAGGCATACTTTAGACACCCCCCAGGTACGATATTTAAAGGAATATTTGACTTTTTTTTTTCACTTTATGCATCATTAAAATGACTGCTCCAGAAAAACGGCCGTTTTTAAAACTTATTTTTGCATTGATACATGTCCCCTGGTGCAGAACCCGGGTTCCCAACCCCTTTTTAGGACAATAACATGCATAATAGTCGTTATAATTAGCACTTTAGATTTCAAACGTTCGCATCCATTGTATTTAATAGGGTTCTAAAGTTCGTGCGAACTTTCAGTCCGTTCGCGGGTTCTGGTGCGAACCGAACCCGGGGGTGTTCGGCTCATCACTAGTAGTCAGTTACTATCTTTCTCTAGTGATAAGGATAGTACATAAGGTGTATGCTTAGTACATTGACAGCCATGTTAGAGCCAGTCATGTGTCTGTGTGCACTAATTTTGTTTTTGAACATTTGATTATATTTTCCATATGACATATTAGGTCTAAGGATACCTTGATCCAAAGGCATACTTTTTTTTTGTATAAAGTGAAAAACCCCTTGTATTAACGTATATACTCGAGTATAGGCCGAGTTTTTCAGCACATTTTTTTGTTCTGAAAATGCCCCCCTTGGCTTATACTCGAGTCACCTTTTTGCGCCTAATCTCCTGGACTTTGGGTACCCGGTACTTGGCACACATGTAGCCCCCCTCTTCCTCTACAAGTGTGCAAAGTTTGTTGTCCGGGGGACCTACGGCCGGGGAGCACCGATTTTTCAAAGCCGGGCACCCCTTCTATAGACTCCCATGTTAAATGGTAATTTATCTGGTAACTTTGGGGACCCGGTACCGGCTGGTCCTATGTCCCCTGGACCCGAAACTTGGCACACATGTAGCCCCATTTCTTCTCTATATGGCCTCGTACACACGACCGATTTTCTCGGCAAGAACCAGCAAGAAACTTGCTGGCAGAGATGTCTTGCCGAGTAAATCGGTCGTGTGTACGCGGCTATCGGGTTTCTCGTCGAGAAAACCGACAAGTAACCTTGACGAGAAAATAGAGAACCTGCTCTCTATTTTCTCGTCGAGATTCTCGTCAGCCTGTTTCTCGACGAGAAAAGTGAGTGTGTGTACACTTACCTGTCCGCCGGGAAGCCCGCGCATGTTCGAAATGAATTTGACGCATGCGCGGTAGCTTCCTAGGCATACGTAGGGTATACCAAGATGGAGGCGACGGCATCGAATGTGACGAGCGCATGCTCGTCGTAGTCGATGACGTCACCGCGTACGCTCCATTCAAAGAACCGCGGGTTCTTTGAAACAAGCGTGTGTACACTCGGCCGGGACAATTTTCTTGTCCAGGAATCTCGTAGAAAAAAACAACATGTTTTTTTCGACGAGAATCTCGGCCGTGTGTACGAGGCCTAAGTGTCCAAAGTTTTTTGTCTGGGGAACCTAAGGCCGGGGAGCACCATTTTTCAAAGCTGGGCAACCCTTCCATAGACTCCCATGTTAAACGTCAGTCTAGTCATGGACACAGTGACACATTTGGTCCAATGATTAGAACATCATTGCATTTTAAATACTACAGTATCTCCTCTCATTTGTTCTGCTTTTGTTTTACTGTTGGCATATTTGTCATTTTAGTCATTGTAGCAAGGTACATTTCTTTTTCGTACATCACGGGACACAGAGCGACTTAGTCATTACTAATGGGTTATATAGATTACCTTCAGGTGCTGGCACTGGCCACTTCCAAACCGGAAGTACCCTCCCCTATATAAGCCCCTCCCATCCGGGAGCACCTCAGTTTTTTGCCAGTGTCTAAGGTGTTGGCCAAAGAGTAACATGTGTTTTCACTGGGCTTGCGTACAGGTTCTTTTGGGCCTTAGTAAGCTGTTCCGGATCCCACCAAAAAAGCTTCATAGCTAAACGGTCGGTACCCGGGCCTTGCAGCAGAAGAGCAAGGTTTTGCCTGTAATGCCTCTCTTAGGAGGGCTGGACCCTGGGATCCAGAGCTCTGGTCATACCCACGACCAAGATGTTGTCTGTGCAGGGTGCTATACAGGTCCAGGGGAGTGGAATCCTTGGGAACCCGGTCCCTGAAGGTTTAATTACAATGCCTGCCGTGATAGGTGAAGTTTGGGCTTCTGTGGACCAAACAAAGTCCTGCGGCGGGGATCAGGTAAGTGGGGGCCCCCAGGAACTTGGTTCTATTGGGGGACCCCCAAGCCTAATTTGTCTTTCTGTCTGTTACCTAACGGTATTCCCGCTAATATCTGTGTATGCCTGTAACTACTGAAAATGTAAAATTTTAATAGTAGTCAAGAAAAAAAAAAAAAAGGACCGCGGTACCTGTGTTAAACCACTAGAGGCCGCTGTGGTCCATTTTTCTTGTCATGTGGATCTTTGGTTTTCTCAAGTCAAAAGATCCAGGCAGTTGGTAAGTTTCTCTGTGGGAATCCACTTCCTCTGCCCTGTTGCTGCGCTCATCCACCGCACAGGCCCTCCGGCAAAAAGGGCCCTGGCTCCTAGTCCCTGTTTGATTTTCGAAAAGGGCGCCAATGGCGCACGGGCGCGGGCGCGTGCACGCGCCTCCTATGAAAAAAAAGGGGCGGGGCGGGTGGATGACGCTCGATGCGCGCCACGGCGCTTCTGCGCATGTGCAGGCGTCCCAGCTTGTATGAAGACACAGTACAAGTGTCAGCTGGATGCAAACAGAGCTAGCAACAAACAGTGGCACACAGAGGCGGTTGATGCAGGCATCCCCATAGAAAGGCACTTTAGTGGACACCAGCTGGTATATAGCAGCAACTGTGTTAGACTATTACCAGCAAAATTGGTGTATGACGACGGGAATACCTCAGCTTTGTGCTTATAGGATATGTCGTCCAGACGCTCTGGAAATAGATCTTCCAAGAAGCGAAAGGGGTCTCCGTCGGGCTCTGAGGATTTTGGGCATGCTGTACTGCGCCAATCTCCCCTGAAATTTCAGAGGTCAGTAGCCGTAGGAACCCCGCAGGAGTACCTGGTACTGCGGCTGTCCCCAGTCCACCTGCTCCTGTATATATAACAGAGGAGGTTTTATCCTCAACTCTGGGAGGATTGGAAGAGAGATTAACAGCATTGATCGCTGCTTCCCTGTCACAGGAAAAGCGCGTCCGATCTCCGTCTCCTCCTGCAGAGTGCCTGTTAGTGGAGGAACAGTCCCAGAGATCGACCTACCTGAAGGGGATCAGGTGAGGTTGATAAAGTTATAGAGGAATCAACAGTGGAAGAACCTTTCTCAGCATCTCAGGCTGAAAGATTATGGGTTCAGTCTCTGACTAACATGGTCCGAGCAGCATTTTAAATGCCTCTGGCGGAACCATCAACCACTACTGTCTCCTCGCTGGGGTCGCTGAAAGCTCTCCAGACTGTCTGTTCCTTCCCAATCCACCCTTTATTGGAAGGGTTTATTTACCAGGATTGGGAGCATCCTGTAAAATATTTACTCCCCCCAAGAGATTTCCAGTGATCTATCCCATGGAGGATAAGTTCATAAAAAAAATAAAAAATGGAGGGTCCCTACAGTGGACACAGCCATCTCTTGTGTAAATAAATCACTGACATGTCCAGTAGATAATGTTCCAATGTTCAAGGACCCAATAGATAAAAAATTGGAGTCTTTACTAAAATCTGCTTTCTCTACAGCAAGCATGGTGACACAACCTGCAGTAGCAGCGATTGGAGTCTGCCAAGCAATGAAAGATGAGTTGAAACAAGTCTTAAGGGACTTACCAGATCAGCAGGCTCTTGCCCTAGCTGACCTACCTAGAGCCTTGTGTTGCGGTGGACGCCATAAAGGATACAATCCAACAGGCATCCCGCTTTACGCTGTCTGTAGACATATGCGTAGGCTTCTATGGCTCAAAAAACTGGTCTGCTGAAGCTCCCTGTAAGAAATTGCTGATTAGCTTCCCATTTCATGGAGAACGCTTATCTGGAGATGATCTGGACAAATATATCCAGAAAACTTCTGCCGGTAAAAGTACACTCTTGCCGGTTAAGAACAAGGGTAGAAGTCCTTCTTTTAAGAGGCCTACTTCTCCAGTCCCTGGCACATCGGCTGTGAAACAGTTCCGACGGCCTCCGCGGTCAAATCCAGGGGGCAGAAATCAGGGACAATCACAGGGTAACAAGAAACCCTGGGTCAAGAGAGGTACAAAACCTCCCCCTAAGTCATGAAGGGTTGCCCCCACTCAATCGGGTGAGGGGAAGACTTCAGTTGTTCACAGAGACCTGGCGGGACACCATCAGAGATGGCTGATCTCCGCAGTAAGTCTGGGATACAGGCTGGAGTTAAAAGACATTCCTCCTGCCCATTTTATAAGGTCAAACGTGCCAAGCGATCCCCAGAAGAGTGGATCCCTCCTTCTGGCACTAGAGCAACTATTGCCCCAAGGGTAATCATGAAGGTTCCCTTGGAAGAAAACGGGTTCGGGTTTTACTCGAACCTTGTCACAGTCCCCAAACCAAATGGGGACATGAGGCCCATATTAAATATAAAAGGGCTAAACAAGTTCCTACATATCAGGACTTTTTCGGATGGAGTCGATCCGATCGGTGGCCACCGCCCTACAAGGGCAGGAATGGTTAGCCTCGATCGACATAAGGGAGACTTATTTGCATATTCCCATCTGTCCGGCCCATCAGAAATTTCTACGCCTTGCAGTAGAAGGGCGCCATTTTCAGTTCAGAGCCTTACCTTTCGGTCTGGCCACAGCACCACGAGTGTTCACAAAAATCCTGGCCCTACGATTGGCCAAACTAGGAACACAAGGTGTAACGATAATGGCATATCTAGACGACTTGTTGCTGATAGACCACTCAGTGAAAAAAACTAGAAGTGATCGTTCACAAGATAATCAAGTATCTGGAATCTCACGGTTGCATTATCAACCGAGACAAGTCAGCCCTAAAACCAGTCAAAAGCCTGGAATACTTGGGGGCTAAGACTGGATTCAAATCAGAGAAAGATTTTCTTACCTCCGGAGAAGGTGTCGTCTTTGAAAGATTTGACCCACTTAGTGGGTACAAAAAAGAAAAACCATCCATAAGCCTATGTATAAGGCTGCTGGGGAAAAATGGTGGCTTCATTCGAAGCAGTACCCTACGGTCAATTCCATTCAAGGAACTTGCAGAGGGCCATACTGTCAGCCTGGAACAAAAAAGTTCAGGCTTTAGACTTACCAATGTCCCTGTCCCCTTCCGTTCGCAAGAGCCTCCATTGGTGGTTGGTACCAGAATCTGGAAAAAGGGAAACCCTTTAGTCCGGTTTCTTGGAAGGTGGTCACTACAGATGCCAGCCTCATAGGCTGGGGGGCAGTACTGGAGCAATGGTCTCTCCAGGGCAAGTGGTCAGAAGCAGAGAAGGCCCTGCCCACCAATCTCTTAGAGATACGAGCAGCCCGGTATGCCCTAGTAGCATGGACATCCAAACTCCAAGGGTCACCTGTCAGAATTCAATCAGACAATGCCACAGCAGTGGCATATATCAATCACCAGGGTGGCACCAGGAGTCGGGCAGCCCAGAGGGAAGCGAATTGCATCCTGGAATGGGCAGAAAGGTATGTCACAGCCATATCCGCGGTTTTCATCCCAGGAGTGGAAAATTGGAGAGCGGACTTTTTAAGTCGCCAGCAATTATGCCCAGGGAATGGTCTCTTCACCCCGAGGTTTTACAGGCAATATGCCAGCGGTGGGGAACACCGGATGTAGATCTGCTAGCATCCAGATTCAACGCAAAGGTGGACAGATTTGTGTCTCGCACAAAGGATCCCCTAGCTTGCGGTTCGGATGCCCTAGTGTTCCCTTGGGATCAGTTCAAGCTGATATATGCATTCCCACCGCGATTAATCCGCAGAATCAGGGTAGAAAAGAAACCAGTGATTCTGGTGGCTCCAGCGTGGCCCCGAAGGGCATGGTACGCGGAGATTGTAAAAATGTCAGTGGGAAGTCCTTGGACCCTCCCACATCGTCCGGACCTGCTTTCGCAAGGACCGATATACTACCCTTCCTTACCAGCCCTAGGTTTGACGGCCTGGCTATTGAAGCCCACATTCTAAAAAAGAGAGGGCTCTCTAATCCTGTGGTATCTACCATGATCAATGCCAGGAAGCCGGTATCCAGGCAGATCTATTATAGGATCTAGAAGGCGTACATCACGTGGTGTGAGGCCAGGAAATGGCATCCACGTAAGTACGTAATAGGTAGGATTCTGGACTTCCTACAGTGGGCTGTACATAGGAAGCTTGCCTTGAGTACTATCAAGGGTCAGACGGCCTTGTCAATATTTTTTTCAAAGGCCCTTGGCTTTGCATTCATTAGTCAAAGCTTTCATACAAGGAGTGATGCGTATTAGCTCTCCGGTTAGTATTCCCATATGTCCATGGGACTTAAACCTTGTTCTGTCGGTTCTACAGAAACAACCATTTGAACCATTGCGGCACATTTCCTTGGTTCTTTTCACCAGGAAATTGATTTTCTTAGTAGCCATTTGTTCGGCTAAAAGAGTATCGGAATTAGCCGCCTTGTCCTGTAAGGAGCCATATCTGGTTATCCATAAGGACAGAGTAGTATTACGTCCTCATCCAGCCTTCTTCCTAAGGTGGTATCGAGGTTCCATTTGAACCAAGATGTGGTTCTTCCTTCCTTTTTCCCCAAACCTAGTTCGGTAGAGGAAAAGTTATTGCATTCTTTGGATGTAGTAAGAGCAGTTAAAGCTTATCTTAAAGCCACTGCTCAGATTCGTAGAACGGATACTTTGTTTGTTCTGCCGGAAGGCCCCAGAAAGGGTCAGGCAGCATCAAAAATCTACTTTAGCCAAGTGGATTCGACAGGTCATAATACAAGCCTATGGCTTGAAAAGGAGACCGCCTCCGTTCAAAGTTAGGGCGCACTCCACAAGAGCAGTTGGAACTTCATGGGCAGTGCATCACCAAGCCTCCCTGGCTCAAGTCTGTAAGGCCACAACATGGTCCTTAGTACACACGTTTACTAGATTCTACCAGGTAGACGTCAGAAGTCAGGAGGATGTCGCCTTTGGGCGCAGTGTGTTGCAGGCCGCAAAAGAGCCTCATGCCTGATGGCGCCCAGCTTATGTATCCCTCCCCTCATTTGGCATTGCTTTGGGACGTCCCATTAGTAATGACTAAGTCGCTCTGTGTCCCGTGATGTACGAAAAAGAAAAAGGGATTTTTATAACAGCTTACCCGTAAAATCCTTTTCTTGGAGTACATCACGGGACACAGAGCTCCCACCCCTCTTTTTGGGACACTTATTGCTTTGCTACAAAACTGAGGTGCTCCCGGATGGGAGGGGCTTATATAGGGGAGGGTACTTCCGGTTTGGAAGTGGCCAGTGCCAGCACCTGAAGGTAATCTATATAACCCATTAGTAATGACTAAGACGCTCTGTGTCCCGTGATGTACTCCAAGAAAAGGATTTTACAGGTAAGCTGTTATAAAAATCCCTTTTTTTAGATAGCATTATATGAGCTGTACAGTCAAGCTGGAAGCACAGATACAAAGTCCTTAAGTGTGATACAACCCATTACAATAGATAAAGTCATAGTTCAAAGACTGTACAGTTGGCGACACGTCATTTACTGGAGGTTGTTCAAATATGTAACAGAGTAAATTGAAAAAACTGGTCCACATTTTATATAAACAGCTATAAAGCATATCCTTTAAAATACCTTCCTACAAGAAAATATTTACTAAAGCCCTGTACACATGATCGGATTTCCAATGGAATCAAATCCGATGGATTTTTCCATTGGAATTCCTGGGAAGCTGACTTCTATCAGTCTTGCCTACACACCATCAGACAAAATTCCGACCGTCCCAAACGCCGTGACGTACAACACGTATGACGGCACTATAAATGGGAAGTTCAAATCCAATGGCGCCACCCTTTGGGCTGCTTTTGCTGATTTCGTGTTACCGTGTGTTAGTAAAAGTTTGGTGAGAGCCGATTCGCGCTTTTCAGTCCGTTACAGCATGACGAATGTGCTATCTCCATTACGAACTCTAGTTTTACCAGAACGAGCGCTCCCGTCTTCTAATTCAGTCTGAGCATGCGTGGGTTTTTTCTCCGATGGAGTTCCACATAGACGATCGGAATTTGCTATCGTTTTTTTTTTCCATCAGAAAAATTTAAAAATGTTCTATTTTTTTTCACCGATGAAAAAAAGTCCGATGGGGCACACACGCGATCGGTTCATCCGATGAAAACAGTCCATCGGACTGTTTTCATCTGTAAAACCGATCGTGTGTACAGGGCTTTAGATTTTTTACAAAGAAGGTCGAAGTCCCATATAGAAAATATTTTTGTCATAGCATTTAAGATTGCTATGGAGCTAAATGCAATTTCTGGTTTGGTCAACCATTTTAGGATAAAGGTGAACATTCAAAGAAATCCATAATGAGATTGCTAAAACTGGCCATACACAAGCAGACCTTTTTATTTTTAATAGATTATATGACCAGATTTTGTTGGATTAACGTATGAACACACAACGGGCTTCATTTATAAAAGTGTCCCAGACACCCTACCTAGACCCATAATCACAATGTCCTTACTCCAGTATGGGAGCATAAGCAGGAGAATCTGATTGTTAACATGGAGAAGACAGTTTGTCTGAACCACTATAAAAGGAATATTGTCAACCAATTGTCAGCCTTTTTCATTCCCTCTGATTATTGCTGGTGAGCATAGGCGTGCGCACAGGGTGTGTCAGGTGTGCCTGGGCACACCCTAATCACCCCGTGCTGCGCAGATTCCCCCTGCTGCTTGGCTGCAGAGAAAGAGACTGGGGAATCTCTGTTCTCAGTCCCTTTCTCTGTCTCAAAAGTGGGACATCAGAGGTCTGTTTAGACTTCGATATTTCACCAAAGCCCTCCAATGGGGCTCCTAAAAAATAGTATAAAAAATAAAATAAAAAATAAATAAAAATATTCAATTGTAAAAGAGCAAAAATACAAACATTATTAAAATAAACTACCTGCACCAATCTCTGCCCTACTGGCACTGTCCATTACTATCTATTATACTGTGTGTATATATATATGTATATATGTGTATATATATATATATATATATATATATATATATATATAAATAAAATTAAAAAAAAAAAATATATATATATATATATATATATATATATATACACACACGCACACACGTGTGTTTGAGCTTTGGGTTGCACACCCTAATGCAATAGGCTGCGCACACTTATGCTGGTGAGGTTGGTTGCATCTTTAGCAATTAATATTAGGCAGCGCAAGAATTGTGTGGCCAGCATCTAACCAAATCATCCTGTCTGCCTTATTGGAAGATCATCATTCTTATATTTATTTCTGTTTTTCAGTAGTATCCATCTTTAAATTTTACTGCTATTTTATATGAATACCATTTATGATTCTGGTCAATATACACAACGAACTGTTAACCTTAAATCAACTAATGCCTTGTACACACGAGCGGAATTTCCATCGGAATAAACTCTGACGTTTTTTTCCGACGGAATTCCGCTCAAGCTGTCTTGCATACACACGGTCACGCTAAAATCCGACCGTCAAGAAATCACTAAAACACTACGACGAGCCGAGAAAATTAAGGTCTATGCTTCCGAGCATGCGTCGAATTGTTTCCGAGCATGCATGGTTTTTAGTCCGTCGGAATTGCATCCAGACAAACGGAAATTCAGAAAAAAAGAGATCATGTTCTCTATCTAATTCCATCGGAATTTCTGACAAAAAACATCCAATGGGGCATACACACGATCGGAAAATCCGATGAAAAAATTCCGTCTGACTTTTTCCATCGGAAATTCCGAGCATGTGTACGCGGCATAAGAGATGAAAAAGCCAATCTGATTTTCCAATTAACATTTGTTATTTTATTAAATATGTGTTTTCTTTCCATAGGTTAAAACCCTATATATGTACCAGAATGAGCCCACCATCCTTGTGAACATTAAGAGAGGCTTGGCAAGTCTTTTCCAAATACAGTTCAGTTCCGGTACAGTGACAGAGGTAATAGTTTTGTCATATGTGGGCAGTTAGCACAAGTGGCAGCTTGTGACCCAGTAGGATGTTAGTCAGGCCATTAAAAGTTCTTGGGGGTGAGATTCCATTGTAGGTCATCTCCTGTGCCTGCTGAGGTTTGTGGGTGTCTGTAAAGCAGCACATGGAATGAGAAGAATCATATTCTGCTTGTGGGTAGACAAACTATGAAGTGTGGAGGTTTATACAGGAAATATGGCATCTGTTTCATGATAAATACTTTAATTTTTCCTGCGTCTCATCAACATAGAATAGTTACCATGCACTGACATGCAGTAGATTGTGTTCTCTGAATTTAAAAATAATTTGTTATTCTAAACCTATACAATGTAAGTTATGACTCAAGGTATGTGAAGTAATTATTGATATTATTCTGTATTGAATTAGGTAAAACAGCATAAAGTATATCTAAATCCAAATACAATATATATAATATATTGCAGCTTATATGTGGTATCTGCATTAGTTTTCTCTTCTTTTTTTTTTTTTTAGGCAAATACAGAAAAATACCCATTGATCCTGATAGAACTGCATTGTCTTTGTAACTTAAAGCGGAGGTCCGCCCACCGCTGAAAAATGTAAAAGCCAGCAGCTGCACATACTGCAGCTGCTGACTTTTAATAATCAGACACTTACCTGTCCTGAAGTCCAGCGATGTCGGCACCGCAGCTGATGTTTCCATCAGCTGTCGGGTGCATGCTGCCTCCATTGCGAGTAAGGGAACCTGGCAGTGTAGCCTTTCGGCTTCCCGCCAGGAAACCTACTGCGCATGTGCAAGGCTCTGCTCCTCTCTCCTACTGACCCGGCGACGTCAATACCCATGGCTGAGTTTCCCGGAAGTGGGGAAAGCATACCTGTGAAAGACAGGTATGCTGTCCCCCTTCCCCTCGAAAGGTGCCAAATGTGGCATCGGGGGGGGGGGGGGGAGGAGTACAATGAGCGGAAGTTCCAATTTTGGGTGGAACTCCGCTTTAATGTGCACTGAACTGAGGTCTCAAACAATGTTATCTGCCTCCCCAGATGTCTTCTGTAAACTCTTCCCCCTATGTAATAGCGATAAAGAGGTGAAGGTGTTTGTATCCCAAATTGAGGCTGGCCATAGACGGAGTGAACTTCTTTCCTGCAACCACAGACAGTGTTAACAGAGGAATCCCTCCTGCGGAGCAATTGTATTCTACCTGTGGGGAAGCCATCCCCGTTGGGAGAACACCATGATTATTGCTAGTGGCTATGCCAGCCACTAGCGATAATCACATGTAATATCCGTCAGGCTGGTTGTACACAAGTTGATTAATCGATCAACTTGGGTACGTTCAGCCGGTCCATACATGGTTCAAACCATCTATGGCCAGCTTAGGGTGACAACACTGTTCCTCTATCGATATGTTACAGTAAGTGAGTATGCCACCCCTGGACCCTTTGAAAATAAAGTAAAAAAAAAACTTTGAAAGGAAAAACAAAACAAATTCAGCCATCACATATGGACATGCATTGCAATAGTTTACTTCTTTTTTGGGGGGTTTTATTGAAGTGAGATAGATGTAAATGGAGCCCTTACATATAGTTGTTAACAATATACATTGCAGCAGGTGGTTTTACAAAAGTATAATGGTTTTCAGTTAAATGACATACAGGATTTATAAGTGTCTTTGTATTTTCCAGGCTGATGTTTCTGGTAATTGCAAGGTTACTTACCAGACAAAACAAAACCAGGTGACAAAAATCAAACAACTGGACAGCTGCAAGATTTCAAAAACTGGATTCACTAATTCTAACAAGGTATTTAAGATGGCTTTAAATCAACAAATTAAAAAAAAAATATACTGCATATGTGATATTGATTTCAAGGCATAAAAGAAATGCTCAAAAAAAGTTTTGCCACAAACACAGAGTGCCATAGAACTAATTTGCTTCCCAACATTTGATAGGGTAAAGATGAACACATTTATGAAGTTCTGTTCTTAAAGTGTATCTCCACTTTGCTAAGACAAACAATCCTCTAACAAGCAGGGCTCACTAATTCCTCCTGTATTGAATTGTACTGTAACTGTACGGTCTGCCCTCATGTTGTAAAGCGCTGCACAAACTATTGGCGCTATATAAATCCTGTATTATAATAATAATAGTCAATTACATACATTTAACAAGTTCTACCTGCAACTAAAAAGCTATTTTAGGTTAGTTCTGTATACCAAATTATTTGGTCCAAATCATTTGGTGGAGGGGGAATTATGGTGTGGGGTTCTATTTCAGGGGTTGGGCTTGGCCCCTTAGTTACAGTGAAGGGAACTCTTAAAGCGTCAGCATACGCATTCTGGACATATTCATGCTCCCAACTTTGTGGATACAGTTTGGGGATGGCCCCTTCCTGTTCCAACATGACTGTGCACCAGTGCACAAACAAGATTCATAAAAACATGGATGAGCAAGTTTGGGGTGGAGGAACTTGACTGGCCTTCAAAGAGTCCTGACCTCAACCTGATAGAACACCTTTGGAATTAATCACTTATTAAGAAGTGGAAAATTAGGATCTCTTTCGTTGTTGTTTATGGTATCAAAAGAGCCCCAAATTTTCCACTTCTTAATATGTGATTAAACAGTGCTGACTGGCATATTCAAGGCTTTGAATATCTTTTTATATCCTTTTCCATCTTTGTAAAGTTTCATTACCTTGTTACGCAGGTCTTTTGACTGTTCTTTTCTACCTCCTCGTGGCTCAGTGTCTAGCCTGCTTAGTGCATCCATGTGAGAGCTAACAAACTCATTGACTATTTATACACAGACATTAATTGTAACTTAAAAAGCCACAAATGTGGAAAATTAACCTTTAATTGCCATTTTAACCTGTGTGTGCCACCTTCTATGTCTGTACCAAGGCCAAACATTCCAGGGTATGTAAACTTTTTTTCAGGGCCATTTGGGTGATTTCTGTTATCATTATGATTTAAAAAGGATCCAAAAAACGTTTATGATAATAAATGGTTTCATGTGATTGCTATCCTTAAATAAAAGACAGTTTTTTGGCATGATCAGTAAAAAAAGTATTGAACGCGTCAACATTTTCTAGGTAAATATATTTCTAAAGGTGCTATTGACATGAAATTTTAACAACCCATGCAATCCATACATACAAAGAAGCCAAAACAAATAAGTTCAGAAATTAAGTTATGTGTAATAAAATGGAATGACACAGTATTGAACACACTAACTGAAATTTATTTAATACTTGGTACAAAATCCTTTGTTGGTAATAACAGCTTCAAGACTCTTCCTTAATGGAGAAACTAGTCTCATGCATTACTCAGGTGTGATTTTGGCCCATTCTTCCACACAAACAGTCTTTAAATCATGAAGGTTACGTAGGCCTTTTCTATGAACTCTGAGCGTTAGTTCTTTTCATAGATTTTCGATTGGATTCAAGTCAGGTGGATGGCTGGGCCATTCTTGCAGCTTTATGTTCTTTCTTTGAAACCAATTGAGAGTTTCCTTGGCTTTGTGTTTGGGATCATTGTCTTGCTGAAATGTCCACCCACGTTTTATCTTCATCATCCTGGTAGATGGCAGCAGATTTTTATCAAGAATGTCTTGGTGCATTTTTCCATTTCCTCCTTCCTTAATGGCATGAAGTTTGTCTGTACCGTATGCTGAAAAACAGCCCCACACCATGATGTTCCCACCTCCAAACTTCACTGTTGGTATGGGGGTGTTTTTGGGGTGATGTGCAGTGCCATTTGACTTCTAAACATGGTGTGTATTATGGCATCCAAAGTGTTCAATTTTGGTCTCCTCTTATCAGACTATATTCTCCCAGTATTTCACAGACTTGTCTAAATGTTGTGCAGCAAAATTTAAACAAGCTTCAACATGCTTTTTGTTCAGCAACAAGGTCTTGCATGGTGAGCGTGCATAGAGGCCACAACAGTTCAGTGCATTACTTGTTGTTTTCTTTGAAACAATTGTACCTACTAATTCCAGGTCTTTCTGAAGCTCTCCACAAGTGGTCCTTGGCTCTTGGACAACTCTTCTGATCATTATTTTCACTCCTCTGTCCGAAATCTTGCAAGGAGTACCTGGGCATGGCCAGTTTATGGTGAAATTATGTTCTTTACATTTTTGGATTATGGCCCCAATTGAGAGCTCTTTGCTTTTACCCATCATGAGATCTTTCTTGTGTGAAACCTTGGTAATGAGACACCTTTTTATAGGCCATCAATTGAGACTGAACCAGCTGATATTAATTTGCACTGACAAGGGACAGGATTGCTTTCTAATTACCGTTAGATTTCAGCTGGTATCTTGGCTTTCCATGCCTTTTTGCACCTCCTTTACTTCACGTGTTCAATACTTTTTCCCCGTGTCATTCCTTTTTGTTATACATAACTTAATTTCTGAACTTATTTGTTTTGGTTTCTTTGTATGTATGGATTGCATGGGTTGTTAAAGACAAAGTAAAATGTAATATCAATAGCATCTTTAGAAATATATTTACCTAGAAAAATGGGTACTGACAGGCTGACCCCCCCCCCCCCCACCCCTTGAACCTCTGCAGCAATGCTGGCAGCACTCATATGTCTATTTCCCAAAGACAACCTCTGGATATGACGCTGAGCACTCGCACTCAACTTCTTTTGTCGACCATGGCGAGACCTGTTCTGAGTGGAACCTGTCCTGTTAAACCGCTGTATGGTCTTGGCCACCATGCTGCAGCTCGGTTTCAGGGTCTTGGCAATCTTCTTATAGCCTAGGCTGTCTTTATGTAGAGCAACAATTCTTTTTTTCGGGTCCTCAGAGAGTTCTTTGCCATGAGGTGCCATGTTGAACTTCCAGTGACCAGTAGGAGAGAGTGAGAGTGATAAAACCAAATTTAACACACCTGCTCCCCATTCACACCTGAGACCTTGTGACACTAACGAGTCACATGACACCAGGGAGGGAAAATGGCTAATTGGGCCCAATTTGGACATTTTCACTTAGGGGTGTATTCACTTTTGTTGCCAGCGGTTTAGACATTAATGGCTGTGTGTTGAGTTAATTGGACAGCTAATTTACACTGTTATACAAGCTGTACACTCACTCCTTTACATTGTAGCAAAGTGTCATTTCTTTAGTGTTGTCACTGAATAAAATATTTACAAAAATGTGAGGGGTGTACTCACTTTTGTGAGATACTGTATGTAAATATGTATATGTGTGTGTGAACAGCTATTTTATTTGGAGGTATCCTTTAGTAATGGTGGTAATGGTTTGTATAACATAGGTATTCACCTTGTATTTCTAACAGGTTCTGGGTGTTTCTAACAAAGACACATCTAGTACAATTTACCTCATTGAAGATGACAATGTTAAATCTGTTCTAGCTGAAGAAAATCATGTGTTGACACTCAATGTATATGGAACAATTGCAGCCAAAATACTATGCAGGTCAGTCTTCCTCTTTTTTTTATTTTTTATTCTTCTTTGGTGAAAGGCAGCAAAGTGTAAAGAAAAAAAAAAGTGTAAAAACGAGAAAGACCACACAGAAAAAAACAAGGCCACATACTTATTGCACAGAATAAATAAATAATTTCTACTGTTTTTCAACTGAGCAGTAATATGCAAGTTTTGTAATGGCAGCAGCAATGGCCTTATTCAATTAAGAGGTCTTATTCCTAGGTGCAGTAACCCATAACAATAATAAATATCCTTCTAATGAAATCAGACCAGAAGACAATGGTTTCTGATTGGTTGTAATGGATTACTGCATTTAAAGCAGACCCTGTACAAAAAATGCAAGGGCAGCCATAGTGTCTTCTTCGGTTACTCATCATTCTCCAGGAATTCAGCCAGAAGGATAATGAGGGTTACACCGATACCACTTTTTTTAAGACCGAGTACAAGTACAGATACTTTTTTTCAAGTACTCGCTGATACCGATTACCAATACTTTTTTCAATGTCATGTGACAGTAGCACTGATGGCCACTGATAGGTGGCACTGATGAGGTGTGGACTGTGTCAGTATTTTTTCAATTTTTATTTTTTTATTTTTTATTATTATCTTTTTACAACTTATATATTTTTTTGTTATTATTTTTACAAATGCTTTATTTATTTATTTTGGGGGGGGGGGGGGTGTAGACAGTGTCAGTGTTTTTTTTCTTGTATTTTTTATTATTTTTACAATTTTACTTTTAAAGATTTATTACGATTTTTCCTTTTTTTTTTTTTATCAACCCTGTTGGGGGGATGGGCTTTGGTGAGATATTAGGGATAATAGACCCCAGTCCCTTTCTCTGCAGCCTCAGCTGCACTAAAGATGAATCGACAGGAGACAGAGGCTCCTGTTCATTCATAAACGGAAGCATCGTAACACAGTTTACAATGCTCAGTTATGAATGGACAAAGTCAGTGATCACTGACTCTGCATTCGGAAAAGGAAAGAGCCGGTAAATGACATATTTACCGGCTCTTTCCTCCGCTCTCCATCCTGACAGATCTAGGGCAGGGGGGACCAGAGGGGGAGCGGATGGGGAACGGAAAAGGACATGGCGAGGGGAGCGGAGAAGGAAACGGTGGAGGAGCGGAGAAGGACACAGAGGGGGAGCGAAGAAGGAGCGGAGAAGGACACAGAGGGGGAGCGGAGAAGGACACGGAGGGGGAGCGGAGGGGGACATGGCGGGGGACCTTAGGAGCACAGAGGAGAAAACAGAGGAGCACACAGATGACAGTCAGGCATGATCGGTGCGGTGGTGGGGGCCATTACATGCACCGATCTTCCTGTATAGATTTCAATAAAGCAGCTGAAAGCTGCAGGGGGGAGAGGAGGAGAAGCGTCTGTCAGCTGCTTTATTGAAATCTATACAGGGAGATTGGTGCTTGTAACGGCCCCCATCGCAGCACCGATCATCCCCTGACTGCCCAGGTATTGGATTAGGCATCGGAGCATTTACAAGTACTTGTGCAAATGCTGGGTATTGGCACTGATACCGATACTAGTATCAGTATCGGTGCAACCCTACACCCTGCAACACCATGTATTCATGTAAATCTCTCTGTCAGTATATTTGTCAATGCATCCTGCAATCAGTTGCTATCTATTTTTTATTTTATCTTTCCAAATATACAGACAAAAGCTAGAACTGAAGGCTGTTGAAGCTGGACCAAAGGAAGTAGCAGGAAAGCAGATAGCCAATGTAGTCAAAGTGCTAGATCCCAAATACATGGCTATTCCCCTAGTGGCTGATCCAATAAAATCAGAATGTAAAAATTGTCCTGTGGTGAGTAAACTCTTCAGTATTGTTACTAAAATTTTATTTTTATAAAAAAACAATAAGTAGTCCATTTTGTAATTGATTTAACTCTGTTTCCTATCAGCTTTTAAAGCAATGGCAGACCATTCGTAAAAACTTGGTACCTGAAAATCTTTCAAAAGCCACTGCGGCTCACAGCTTTCTGTCACTAATTCAAGGTATTCGTAGTGCTAAGAAGTCAGATATTCTAACACTTCTTAGATCAGAGAAAGAAGATGTGCTGTGAGTATGTGTTTACATGTATTGTTCTAATGTTAAGTTACTGTTAAAACTGTAAAATGAAGGACTGCTCCTCCAGTGCACCTAGGAGTCAGGATCTTCATTATGTAGTTGTACTGCATGAGCAGTCATAGCAGAATTTGGAAACATCTGAAGCAGGAATAAGAACAATATTTGTATATACCAGGCCCCCCACTATTTCATAAGGGGACGGCCCTTTGGGTTCTACTTAGTCTCATGGTATACAGAAGAAAAAAAACACATAATTGTATGGATCCTGGGAGTGTTGTGCCTATACCCTATTAAATGAGGGGAGATGCTTCTAAAATGTACATGCCAAAAAAACACCAAAGGGAAAAAACGCACCTACAAAGGTTATCGATTTCAATAATTTTTTTTATTTATTGGACATACCAATACCAACATACCTTTGCCATGGAGCAACAATGGCAAAGATGGGAAACCCCTACCCCGCATATACCCCTCCCCCTGGCCCCCCACCCAACACAACCCACCCCACTCTGATCTCCCCAAATCCTGGCCCCCAAAATCGCTGCCACCACTCTTTCCCCCCACTCCAGTGAAGATGCTCCCCCTTCTGATGGTAACAGGTCCAGTTGTGTCAGTTATCTTTGTGAAGTGATCTGTAGACTGAATGGCTAAATGTCTGTAATGAAAGTAAGTCTGCCTGCTTATTCGCCTGGTTCGACCATCTGCAAGTGAACCCGTGTCCAACCCGCTCAAACCAATGTCAATGTAAACCACCGACAAATGGGAGTTGTAAACGGTCTACAACGGGCCGCAGTGCGATATACCAATGGCAATATTGGCAGGGCTATAGACTTGTTGGTTGGGGTGATGAGCCTGTATCGCAATAAACTATAGTATTAGGTTGTCATCCAAAGTGTACATACATGGGTTGGTGTCCTGTCATAGTATAGGGATCTGTCATACCATGCTGATTGGTAATCCCATAAATATAGTTCTCGTACATGCTTCCATTGAATCCCTTTTGATCCAGTCTGCTGAACACTGATGTCAAATAACACTCAGCAGCTTATTGACCTTTACAGGGAGATGGTGCTAATGAGAGATCTGTAACCAACCATCTGCATGTGTATGGACTTCCCAATAGTGTGCACACATGGATTTGTTGGAAATGAAAGATGACATATTGACATGTATGAATACAGAGTTGCAAACCAGATGTATGTACATGCCATGTCATATCATGCTGATTGGTGATCCCCTTGATAGATTTCTCATATCCACCACCATGAACTCCATTGTGGGTGCAGCCTGCTAGGCACTGATGTCAGATAGAAATAGCTCAGAAGCTGATTGTTCCAACACTCTCTATTGTCGGCCTGCAAAGTGCAAAAAAAAAAAGTTGATGTCAATCTCAGAAAATTGGATGGATTTCTGTCCAACAATAAACAATGTTCATCTATTGAAAAATAAACAGATGTCCGCTCATCTACGATCACTTGTGGCTGTAAATGAATCTCCACGATATAAGAGAAGGCTGATTTTAGATGCTGAATGCTGATAGTTGTAGTTCTTCCAAAGCATTTGCTTCCTTGCAGATTCTTAAACAGCTGTATAGCACCGTGTGGATACCTTCAACCTTTCTCTAGAGCGGAGATGCATGCCCACATGGATTAACTGATGCCAGCAAGCGGTCAACATAGCCGGGATGAAAACAACCTGTGGACCTTGAGGGGGGGCATGTGTACCCCTCTTCCTCCGACTGACTAGAGATTTGTCTGGGCGTATGAGGGGGTTGAATGGAAGATACAGAAGATGCTACATCCCCTGCTTTTGTGATAAGTGTGCCACAAGGAAAGAGGGAATTGCGATTTTTTTTTATGGTTTAGTGCATCCATAACTAATACTAAATGCACACTTCTGCTACATGGATGTGGGAACCCAACTTATCTACTTTCCATTACACCCTCAGACCTCAAAATATTCCAAAGTACAGATTTTTTTTTCAAAATTCTGGAGAGTTAATTACCTAACTATAGTGGCTCTGTTGATGTAATGCTTTATAGTGGAGTTCATGTGTATGTTCACCTGCTATGGGAAAGGGTTCCACACACTGTTGGATTTTTTTTCCATTATGGAAGATGTAACAGAAGGTACTGGAGCATGCAATGTGGAGGGCAACAGCCAAACTTCAAGTCTTAAGTAGCCAGAATAGAATCAGGACTTAGCCCACGTTCACACTGGGGCTGCGGGAGCGAAGCCTGCGAGTTCAGCTGAACTCGCACGATTTCACTCCCGCTGGCAGTCCCGATTTCAGCCACGATTTCAAAGACATCTGAAACAGATGTCAATGTAAATCGCAGCTGAAATCGCAAAAAGTAGTACAGATGCGGCGTCGCACCGATTAGGACGGTGCCATTGCCCGCAATTTGTAGCAAATTTCGCCGATTTGACATGCGATTTGACATGTCAAATCGCATGTCAAATCGCATCAGTGTGAACCAGGGCTTATGGGGAGAAAATCTCATTATCCAAGTAACCAATACATATAGGTAGCCATATGCAGACCAGCAGCCTTCACCCATGATAAAATCACTTTTTGGTAGACTTATTCTAAAATGCATTCATTGGTGTTCAATGATATCTGTGAATGGCAAAGGCAATTTTTTTATTACACATTTGTTTAGTCTACATCTAGAATTATTAGATGTAAGATGGTCACTATAAGAGATTGTTTGCCAGTCTTTTCTAAAGTAATGGCATGTATCTGTTGAAGAAATACAATTTCACTCAACAGGCACAAGGTTAAAACGCTTATATACACACTTGTACAAGCCAATGTTTAGTATTAAAAATGTGTTTAAATCATTTTTATTAACAGTGATGCCGCGTACACACGATCAGTTTTTCTGATGAAAAAAGACTGATGGACTTTTTTCATTGGACAAACCGATCGTGTGTGGGCCCCATCGGTCTTTTTTCCATCGGTATAAAAAAATAGAACATGATTTAAATTTTACCGATGGAAAAAAAAACGATAGCAAATTCCGATCGTCTGTGGGGAACTCCATCGAAAAAAAAACATGCATGCTCAGAATCAAGTCGACGCATGCTCAGAAGCATTGAACTTAATTTTTCTCGGCTCTTCAGAGTGTTTTACGTCACAGCGTTTGGGACGGTCGGATTTTTGACTGATGGTGTGTAGGCAAGACTGATGGAAGTCAGCTTCACCGGATTTCCGATCGTGTGTACAGGGCATGACTCTACATAATATATGCTTTCATTATTTTTAAGCCAACCCATTTCACTTATTGACAGTTTTGCACTGTATGCCTTGCAGTCTTCTAGAAGAAGTGCAACTTTCTAATTATTCTGGGCTTGTACATTGTAGCAAGTATTTTAAGGGCGAACTCTAGACAAAGAGCGAAATATACAGCTGCAATACATATATACTGTAGATGCTGCTTTACCCGCCAATGAATTTGAGATTTACACAGCTTTCTTAAATAATACAATCCTATCTGAAAGAACAGCATACCTGATTTATTTTCTGTTGCGGTTAAAGAGGAGCTTCACCCTGAGGCTGGATTCACACCTATGCATTTTTAGTGCTTTTTGCATTTTGCAGATTTGCACTACAGTCCATTTAACATGGTTTCCTATGGAACACGTTCTGTAGTGCAAATCTGCAAAATGCAAAAAGCACTAAAAAATGCATAGGTGTGAATCGAGCCTTAAGGGGAAAGGCCTTTTCATTAAAGCATGATTTTAACTGGATTTCCTTTTCTCCTGTGGACCCTGTGTTCTGGTTAGTGCATCTACCCCACACAGTCTATTCCACAGACAAGAGGTTACTAATTAGACCCCAAACACACTATTAGATTTTCTGCAGATTTTTGTCTTCAGATTTACCAAAACTATGTAGTGCAAGGGCCTGCCTGATTGAATAGAAATTGAAACTCTTAAAGGGGTTGTAAAGGTTTGTTTTTTATTTTCTAAATAGGTTCCTTTAAGCTAGTGCATTGTTGGTTCACTTACCTTTTCCTTTGATTCCCCTTCTAAATGTTTTTTTTCTTTGTCTGAATTTCTCACTTCCTGTAAGCTTGCCCCCATCATCTGAGCCGTTCTGGCTGGGGGTTAGTCAGCATGCTCGCCCCCTTCCTTGGGACTACATCCCTGCAGGGAGACGCTGTGAACGTTCACAGTGTCTCCCCCCAGGGATGTATTCCCAAGGGAGGGGGCGAGCACACTGACTAACCCCCAGCCAGAACGGCTCGGATGATGGGGGCAAGCTTACTGAAGAGGAACAGGAAGTGAGAAATTCAGACAAAGAAAAAAAACATTTAGAAGGGAAATCGAAGGAAAAGGTAAGTGAACCAACAATGCACTAGCTTAAAGGAACCTATTTAGAAAATAAAAAACAAACCTTTACAACCCCTTTAAGGTTTGACCTCATATTATATGGTTTTGGTAAATCTGAAGACAAAAATCTGCAGAAAATCTAATAGTGTGTATGGGTTAACTCCCACACTCCAAAATGCTGGTAGGTTAATTGGATCCTGTCTAAATTGGCCCTAGTATGTATTTGTTTGCATGTGAGGCAGTGTCCTTACATTTTAAGCTCCTTGAGGGCAGGGACTGTTGTGAATGTACAATATATGTAAAGCACTGTATAAATTGTTGCTGCTATATTAATACATGTAATAAATATGATGTGAAGATTTGTGTCAAAAATTCATGCTTTAGCAGTGGACGAGCTAAAAAATATTAATGTCTGTTTTCTCACAGTCCTCAGCTAGTTGATGCAGTGACTTTTGCGCAAACTCCTGAATCTTTGAAGGCCGTTTTGGAGTTTTTGGACTTTGGTAATGGAAGCAGACCTTTGTTACAAGAGAGATTCTTATATGCCTCTGGCCTGGCTTCACATCCAAATGAAAGTATTCTGAGAGCTCTGCTTGTAAGTTCATTTGCTATGTTGTGTCAACTGAAGTAGGTTTTACATAATAGCATGGTGCAAAAAATAGTAGTATTCAGTCAGCCATTGTAACCATAATACAATTAGATTTTCCTATCTTCCCTACTTAAAAGCACATCTCTACTTCTGTCAGTGCTGTCTGTAGCTCCACCCCAGGCTGCACCCCAAATTATGGGCATTCCTATGAGGGAACTACAACCAGTTCTATAATCACTGCCCCATCTCTAAGATTCACACTGTGAACAGCTCTGCAACAACGACTGTTCACTCATAATTTCAATAATAAACAATCAGTTAGTGCTACAGGGCTGTGTGATAGATCTCCTGCTACTAGTAAACATACACTGTGCTACAGCACTGACTGATCTTTATCTTTTGTTAATTAGAGCCGAGTCTACCCAGCTCCCTGTTGTGCTAAATGGTGGGTTTGTCTCCAGAGTGCCTCTGCTTCCAGAGTTGAGTTCTATCAGTCAGCCTTGATTAAGTATTCTTCTCCTTGCTAAGAGAATGGTCAGACAGCATTTGAAGGAGGGAAGTTGAGCTGTCGACCATGCGGCCACTCAGCAATTGTAGGACAGATCGGAAAGGGACAAAGTCTTACGGTATATGTACTTGGTCCCCTGGGAAATTTAATAAATATAACAAAATTAAGAGATAGTTAATCCCTAAAATAGCAGAGAGTTGATTCTATAGCTCTTTCTGATAGCCATTAGTAAAGGCTAAAGATAAGCTAAATGCTGCACGTTCTAATAACAGGCATTAATAGAGCATCTTTCAGTCCTGAACTTCAATTCAGATACTAAATATTTTTTTTAGTGACTTATTTTTATTTCGTTTAGCTACCAGTCCTTACAAGCAATATTCCCTAGAGAGCTTTAAGACAACACTGCCTTAACTATTCCGCATGAGGTTACAGCTGCTAACTTATCATGCATTCCATTCAATAATTCCCATTATTCCATTCAATCATGCCTCTAGGCCATATGCTGGCAAATTTCTCCCTGAAGATGTCATAAGCCACAAATAGATAATTTTCTAACAATACATTCATTTTGTCTTTGACTAAGAATCCCTTTATAGACAATGCTATGTATATATCTGAATATAACAGTCCATGCTAAACATAAGTGTCAAATAATATCACATAATATAGCCCATGACAGACACTCTCAGCATTGTTCCATAATAAAGTGCAAATTGATGCTAACATGAAGAACAATTGTGCCATCATATATCAAGTTAAGATGTCTGTAATTCATCAACATCCATTTTGCAATGTCCTACCCTAGCAATTGGTGTAATTAGTCAAACTCCTCAAATAAAAGTGCTATTCAAATATATATCATAGACTTTCTCAACCAATTTCCACTGACCACCAATGCATGGGGTTACATCTACATTAAACTCTAATGTTAGAGCACAACATAATTTTCACTATCTGGATTTTTTTTTTTTGTTGTTGTTATTAATCATTTAATTACTGAAAACTATTTTGCCATATACAGCAGGTAGGTTGTAACATATGAGCTGGCCTAGGTGTTAAAATACTCTAGGAATCACACATTCTTTATTTATTTATTTAAAACATTGTACAATTTACTCATAATGATAATGTAAATATGATCTGTAGATGTATTAATTTTAGCAGTGGTTCCTCATGACCTGATATACCACGATTGGGCAAGGTGCAGACTGTGATATTACAACCACTCCACCTCTTCCAATCAGAGAAAGCTTTTTATTCATTGAAAAAAATACTAGGTGATCTGTGAAGAGTGGCTTAGCCGTGTGAGCAGCCCACTGTGGTCAGTATGCAGTGGGACAGCAGTTTGACACAGACAGGACTCAAAAGATCACGGTGATCGCTGTAGTTGTGACAATTACCACAGTGATTTCCATTTTCAGAAATGTCCCTCAGGTATGGTATATGCATACTTACATTGGTCCAAGCCAGACCATTGTAACTATGCCATTAAGATCATAACTGAAGTTCAGCTTTAAATAACCTCATGCAGCTTCATATCAATATACAGTGTGGAAAGTGGTAAAGTGTTCTACTGATCTTATTTTTTTTTTCTTGTTTAATTCTCTAGGACAAATACAAAGGAAAAATAGCAAACGAGGAGATTAGAGAAACTGTTATTATTATTATTGGTGCTCTTGTCAAAAAACTGAGCAAGGCTGGAGGATCTGAACTACCGGTAACCATTATAATATATTTACATATTCATACTTTTTTTTCCAGATTGATTGGTTCATTTTCTCTGTAGTGCTAGCGCAATAGGAACTGCTGGTATTTTGCCCAGGTCTTCCCCCTTTTTGTCCCGCAGCCAGCCAGGCATAATGTAGATTCACACAGCTAGGTGCACACACACACTTCCGCTCATTGTCTTCAATGACCAGTCTAGAGGTTTTGTTTTTTGTTGTTTTATTTTTGGAGAATGTGGATAGGGAGGAGGATTTAGTGGGATACTGCAAGAAATAAAACTATTCAAAACTGAGGACGTCTATCTGATCTCTTGGTTAAGCTCTGGTGAAGTCCTTGCTGAAAGCAGATAACAGACTTCTTAAAAGTAGCATAATGTAGTTTCAGGAGTAAGCAAAGTTCCAGTAAAGTCAGTAGTAGTAGTAGTAGCAGGGCAAAACTCCTTAGGTACAAGCCAGTTACGGCAGTCTGTGGCAGTCCAAAAGTAGCAGAAACTGAGCAAAGTCCTATGCAGTAGCAACAGTTAAACAAGCTCTTCGGAACACTAGCCAGTGTTTCCTTGTTCAGACCCTCAGCTGACTATATGCACAAGTCTATAGATCCTTTAGGTTGTCTGTACTCACAAAGTGTCCAGGGACAGCTGGTAGCCTCCTTCCAACTTCCAAGCGACACTCTATACCACTGATACCAGACCAGATCTTGAATAGACAGCCCCTCTAGCCAGCTCTCTTCAGAACCAGGGTCACTCTTACTAACTTCAGGCCCCAGGACTTCCACCTGAGGCTGCATGGCAGCACACTCTCTCAATTCATGCCCTCGGGTTGCCCACCTGAGGCCACATGGCAGCATGTGCCAGGAGAGGCAGCAGCCTCCCCCCTAGCTGGTGCAATCCTCTTCTAGGGAAGACCTCATGCTCAGCATGCTCTGTGAATAAATACCCTCTTCCAGTATATTTCAGGCCCAACCCACCTGGAATTTGCTTGAGCAGGATTAATATTTCTGATGTTTTCTGCATAGTGTCCACCTAGACATCCAGAACCTTCCCAGATTGCTTGAATACAGGGCAGCTCAAAGGCAGAAATAAACAAACGCTGAGTAGGCTACACTAGCTGATCACAGCTCTCTGTTAAGCAGACAGACATTAAATTTACCTAGCTGTCCCTCTGTTAGGCAGAGAACCCAAAAACTATTAGGGCTCTTTCACACGGGACGGATCCGTGAAGATCCGCCCCGTGAGGCTCCGCTTGCTCAGCGGGGGATCGCTCTGTTGATCCCGGCTGAGCCGGCGGATGACTGGGCGGTCCCCGCACTCTGTGCAGGGACCGCCCTGTCAGAGCGCCGCTCTCCCCTATGGGGGGATCGGATGACGACGGACCATAGAGTCCGTTGTCATCCGATCCGCTCCGCCGAGCGGGTCGGATGTCAGCGGACATGTCACCGCTGACATCCGTGGCTCCATAGGGCTACATGGAGCATCCGTTCAGGTCCGCCTAAAAAACTGACAGGCGGACCTGAACGGACCGTCCGTGTGAAAGGGGCCTTATACACTAATCCTAGCACCTACCTAGGAGGGTGCTACATCTCTATAACTGAAATAAAGTAGGGCAAGGTACAGGAATACGTATTAGAATACAGGTTAGAGCAGTGTTTCTCAACTGCAGTCCTCAAGGAGCCCCAACGGGTCATGTTTTCAGGATTTTCCGCAGATAAAACGGCTGTGGTAATTACTAAGGCAGTGAAACAGATTAAATCACCTGTGCAAAATAATTGGAAAGCCTAAAAACATGACCTGTTGGGGTGCCTTGAGGACTGGAGTTGAGAAACACTGGATTAGAGTATAGGTTTTGATAAACAATAGAATGCACACACTATTTAATTCAGTTATGTATTACTTGAAAATAGCTATAAATATTCTTATTATAAGTACCAAATCCCTATTTTTATTAGTTTCCTGTAATCACACGGATGAGAAAAAGTCAGTCAGGCTCTACTGCATTGCACAGGGTTGTCTGCTAGTATCCTTCTGAAAGCAAAGCAACAACCTTTTCAGTGTGATAATGTTCCTTCATTTTATATTTAGTATGCAGGGAATTAAATGGGGACTAAGCTTATATTTTCTAGTAAAAAAAAAAAAGTAACCAGCCTGGCTATGCTGTCAGGGTGGGTGCATGGATCAGAAGACTGGCTAAACAGAATTACAAATACTTTGACAGGTAAAACTGTTTGCATATAGGTAATACATGGCCTGCACATATTTTGATTTATTTACATCAAGTAATGAAAACAATCATAATTTTGTCAAACTGGAAGTTTAAGAGCCCATTCACACAGGGGCAACTTTGGATCCAACTTCAAATAGCCCCAGGTCGCCCCTAGTCGCCTCAAGTCGCGCTGTATGAGAAAATCAATGTAAGTGAATGGAGCCGTCTTAATGCACACGACTGCAGTCGCTCCGACTTCAAAAAAGGTTCCTGTACTACTTCAATCCGACTTCTAGGCAACTGCTAGGCGACCTGTACCCATTGATTTCAATGGAAGTCGCTCAGAAGTCGGATTCCCTGTCTTAACAGAAGCAACTTTTCAGGAAGAGAACATACATTTCTCAGGCAAACCTCTCCCTCCCCCCTCCCTCCCACAGAGCTGATTCTTGTTTTATTGGCCACTGGAATGTCTCCTGTCCTGCAGGCAACTTGAAGTTGCCTTGTAAGTAGCTCCAGGTCGGGCTGTGATTCATACTCAAGTCGTGTCCAAGTTTCCTGCCAAAGTCGCGCTGGAAGTTGTGTTGCCCCTGTGTGAATGGAGTCTGAAAAGTTGTTAGCACTGTCAGACCATGAATATGCACAAGGTCTGTCATATGCCAGGGATTTTATGGCATGAAGTTTATTCTGTCATACGGAAAGTGAGAACAGTTATAAATAATAAGGTTTAACTAGTTGACAATGAATAGGAATTCTGCCCTGTACAGTGCATTTCAAATGATATAATCTGTACTGTTTTCATTACAGGCAGTTCAGGAAGCCAAGCAGTTAATCTTAAATGGTTTGCAAAAGGCAAGCAAACCTTCTGATGTGAAAGCATATCTTTTAGCCCTGAAAAATGCCAATCTGCCGGAAGGGATTCCAATGCTGCTGAAATATTCAGAATCTGGGGAGGGGCCTGTCAGCAGCATTGCGATCAGCGCTCTTCAGAATTATGACATATCATTCATCACTGATGAGGTAAGCTACTATGCAGACATTCTTCACATTTGCAACTTACACGTGACATACAGATAATCAAGAATAAAAACAATAACAAGCCTATAATACAAGGAACAAGTGGCAGCAACCATTCAGAAATTTACTTTAAAGCGTATTTCCAGCCAAAACTTCCAAGTGGAAGGGGAAAGGTTAAAAACCCTGTCATGTTTTTATTGCTGTCCAGAGTTCTGTTATGCCCTGTATACACGATCGGTTTTACCGATGAAAACAGTCCGATGGACTTTTTTCATCATACAAACCGATCGTGTTTGGGCCCCATCTGTCTTTTTTCCATCGGTGAGAAAAAATAGAACATGTTTTAATTTTATCCAATGGAAAAAAAAACGATAGCAAATTCCGATCGTCTGTGTGGAACTCCATCGGAGAAAAAACCCACGCATGCTCAGAATCAAGTCGACGCATGCTCAGAAGCATAGAACTTCATTTTTCTCGGCTCATCAGAGTTTTTTACATCACGGCGTTTGGGACGGTCAGATTTTTGACTGATGGTGTGTAGGCAAGACTGATGGAAGACAGCTTCATCGGAATTCCAATGGAAAAATCCATCGGATTTGAATCCATAGGAAATCCGATCGTGTGTACAGGGCTTTTGAGAGATTTTCACAAATTTTCTGTCCTTCTGACAATTTTTGCTTGTGAGGACAGCACCACAGACAGAAACAAGAGTAAGGGGAGCTAGAACCCTCATCAGATTTTTATTTCTGTATGTGTCCCTGTTATATATTTCTTTTTCGTACATCACGGGACACAGAGCGACTTAGTCATTACTAATGGGTTATATAGATTACCTTCAGGTGTTGGCACTGGCCAATTCCAAACCGGAAGTACCCTCCCCTATATAAGCCCCTCCCATCCGGGAGCACCTCAGTTTTTTGCCAGTGTCTAAGGTGTTGGCCAAAGAGTAACATGTGTTTTCACTGGGCTTGCGTACAGGTTCTTTTGGGCCTTAGTAAGCTGTTCCGGATCCCACCAAAAAAGCTTCATAGCTAAACGGTCGGTACCCGGGCCTTGCAGCAGAAGAGCAAGGTTTTGCCTGTAATGCTTCTCTTAGGAGGGCTGGACCCTGGGATCCAGAGCTCTGGTCATACCCACGACCAAGATGTTGTCTGTGCAGGGTGCTATACAGGTCCAGGGGAGTGGAATCCTTGGGAACCCGGTCCCTGAAGGTTTAATTACAATGCCTGCCGTGATAGGTGAAGTTTGGACTTCTGTGGACCAAACAAAGTCCTGCGGCGGGGATCAGGTAAGTGGGGGCCCCCAGGAACTTGGTTCTATTGGGGGACCCCCAAGCCTAATTTGTCTTTCTGTCTGTTACCTAACGGTATTCCCGCTAAATATCTGTGATTGCCTGTAACTACTGAAAATGTAAAATTTTAATAGTAGTCAAGAAAAAAAAAAAAAAAAGGGACCGCGGTACCTGTGTTAAACCACTAGAGGCCGCTGTAGTCCATTTTTCTTGTCATGTGGATCTTTGGTTTTCTCAAGTCAAAAGATCCAGGCAGCTGGTAAGTTTCTCTGTGGGAATCCACTTCCTCTGCCCTGTTGCTGCGCTCATCCACCGCACAGGCCCTCCGGCAAAAAGGGCCCTGGCTCCTAGTCCCCTGTTTGATTTCGAAAAGGGCGCCAATGGCGCACGGGCACGTGCGCGGGCGCGTGCACGTGCCTCCTATGAAAAAAAGGGGCGGGGCGGGTGGATGACGCTCGATGCGCGCCGCGGCACTTCTGCGCATGTGCGGGCGTCCCAGCATGGTTAAAAGACACAGTACAAGTGTCAGCTGGATGCAAACAGAGCTAGCAACAAACAGTGGCACACAGAGGCGGTTGATGCAGGCATCCCCATAGAAAGGCACTTTAGTGGACACCAGCTGGTATATAGCAGCAACTTTGTTAGACTATTACCAGCAAAATTGGTGTATGACGACGGGAATACCTCAGCCTTGTGCTTAAAGGATATGTCGTCCAGACGCTCCGGAAATAGATCTTCCAGGAAGCCAAAGGGGTCTCCATCGGGCTCTGAGGATATTGGGCATGCTTGTACTGCACCAATCTCCCCTGAGAATTCAGAGGTCAGTAGCCGTAGAAACCCTGCAGGAATGCCTGGTGCTGCGGCTGTCCCCAGTCCACCTGCTCCTGTGTATATAACAGAGGAGGTGTTATCCTCAACTCTGGGAGGATTGGAAGAGAGATTAACAGCATTGATCGCTGCTTCCCTGTCACAGGAAAAGCGCGTTCGATCTCCGTCTCCTCCTTCAGAGTGCCTGTTAGTGGAGGAACAGCCCCACACAGAGATCGACCTACCTGAAGGGGATCAGGATGAGGTTGATTCAGTTATGGAGGAATCAATAGTGGAAGAACCTTTCTCAGCATCTCAGGCTGAAAGATTATGGGTTCAGTCTCTGACTAATATGGTCCGATCAGCATTTAAAATGCCTCTGGCGGAACCACCATCCACTACGGTTTCCTCGCTGGGGTCGCTAAAAGCTCCCCAGGCTGTCTGTTCCTTCCCAATCCACCCTTTATTAGAAGGGTTTATTTACCAGGATTGGGAGCATCCTGATAAAATATTTGCTCCCCCCAAGAGATTTCCGGTGATCTATCCCATGGAGGATAAGTTCATAAAAAAATGGAGGGTCCCTACAGTGGACGCAGCCATCTCTTCTGTTAACAAATCACTGACATGTCCAGTAGATAATGTTCCAATGTTCAAAGACCCAATAGATAAAAAATTGGAGTCTTTACTAAAATCTGCTTTCTCTACAGCAAGCATGGTGACACAACCTACGGTAGCAGCGATTGGTGTCTGCCAAGCAGTGAAAGATCAGTTGAAACAGGTCTTAAGGGACTTACCAGATCAGCAGGCTCTTGCCCTAGCTGACCTGCCTAGAGCCTTGTGTTTTGCGGTGGACGCCATAAAGGATACAATCCAACAGGCCTCCCGCTTTACGCTGTCTATAGTACATATGCGTAGGCTTCTGTGGCTCAAAAACTGGTCTGCTGAAGCTCCCTGTAAAAAACTGCTGGTTAGCTTCCCATTTCATGGAGAACGCTTATTTGGAGAAGATCTGGACAAATATATCCAGAAAATTTCTGCCGGTAAAAGTTCACTCTTACCGGTTAAGAACAAGGGTAGAAGTCCTTCTTTTAAGAGGCCTACTTCTCCAGTCCCGGGCACATCGGCTGTGAAGCAGTTCCGACGGCCTCCGCGGTCAAATTCAGGGGGCAGAAATCAGGGACAATCACAGGGTAACAAGAAGCCCTGGATCAAGAGAGGTACAAAACCTCCCCCCAAGGCATGAAGCGTTGCCCCCACTCAATCGGGTGGGGGGAAGACTTCAGTTGTTCACAGAGACCTGGCGGGACACCATCAGAGACAGATGGGTGCTCTCCGCAGTAAGTCTGGGATACAAGCTGGAGTTAAAAGGCACTCCTCCTGCCCAATTTATGAGGTCAAACGTGCCAAGAGATCCCCAAAAGAGAGGATCCCTCCTTCTGGCACTAGAACAACTATTGCTCCAAGGTGTAATCATGAAGGTTCCCCTGGAAGAAAGCGGATTCGGGTTTTACTCGAACCTTTTCACAGTCCCCAAACCAAATGGGGACGTGAGGCCCATATTAAATCTAAAAGGGCTAAACAAGTTCCTAAATATCAGGACTTTTCGGATGGAGTCGATCCGATCGGTGGCCACCGCCCTACAAGGGCAGGAATGGTTAGCCTCGATCGACATAAAGGATGCTTATCTGCATATTCCCATCTTTCCGGCCCACCAGAAATTTCTACGCTTTGCAGTAGAAGGGCGCCATTTTCAGTTCAGAGCCTTACCTTTCGGTCTGGCCACAGCACCACGAGTGTTCACAAAAATTCTGGCCCCATTATTGGCCAATCTAAGAACACAGGGTGTAACGATAATGGCATATCTAGACGACCTGCTACTAATAGACCACTCAGTGGAAAAGCTGGAAGTAGCTATTCACAAGACAATCAAGTATCTGGAATATCACGGTTGGATTATCAACCGGGACAAGTCAGCTCTAAGACCAGTCAAAAGTCTGGAATACTTAGGGCTAAGGCTGGATTCAAATCAGAGAAAGATTTTCTTACCTCCAGAGAAGGTGTCGTCTTTAAAAGATTTGACCCACTTAGTGGGTACAAAAAGAAAACCATCCATACGCCTCTGCATGAGGCTGCTGGGAAAAATGGTGGCTTCATTCGAAGCGGTACCCTACGGTCAATTCCATTCAAGGAATTTGCAAAGGGCCATACTGTAAGCCTGGAACAAAAAAGTTCAGGCTTTAGACTTACCAATGTCCCTGTCCCCTTCCGTTCGCAAGAGCCTCCATTGGTGGTTGATGCCCCAGAATCTGGAAAAAGGGAAACCCTTCAATACGGTTTCTTGGAAGGTAGTCACTACAGATGCCAGCCTCATAGGCTGGGGGGCAGTACTGGAGCAATGGTCTCTCCAGGGCAAGTGGTCAGAAGCAGAAAAGGCCCTGCCCATCAATCTCTTAGAGATACGAGCAGCCCGGTATGCCCTAGTAGCATGGACATCCAAACTCCAAGGGTCCCCTGTCAGAATTCAATCAGACAATGCCACAGCAGTGGCATATATCAATCACCAGGGTGGCACCAGGAGTCGTGCAGCCCAGAGGGAAGCAAATTGCATCCTGGAGTGGGCAGAAAAATATGTCCCAGCCATATCCGCGGTTTTCATCCCAGGAGTGGAGAATTGGAGAGCGGACTTTTTAAGTCGCCAACAATTATGCCCGGGGGAATGGTCTCTTCACCCCGAGGTTTTCCAGGCAATATGCCAGCGGTGGGGAACACCGGATGTAGATCTGCTAGCATCCAGATTCAACGCAAAGGTGGACAGATTTGTGTCTCGCACAAGGGATCCTCTAGCTTGCGGCTCGGATGCCCTAGTGTTCCCTTGGGATCAGTTCAAGCTGATATATGCATTCCCACCGCCACAATTGTTACCGCGATTACTCCGCAGAATCAGGGTAGAAAAGAAACCAGTGATTCTGGTGGCTCCAGCGTGGCCCCGAAGGGCATGGTACGCGGAGATTGTAAAAATGTCAGTGAGGAGTCCTTGGACCCTCCCACATCGTCCGGACCTGCTGTCGCAGGGACCGATATACCACCCTTCCTTACCGGCCCTAGGTTTGACGGCCTGGCTATTGAAGCCCACATTCTGAAAAAGAGAGGGCTCTCTAATTCTGTGGTATCTACCATGATCAATGCCAGGAAGCCGGTATCCAGGCAGATCTATTATAGGATCTGGAAAGCGTACATTACGTGGTGTGAGGCCAAGAAATGGCATCCACGTAAGTACGTGATAGGGAGGATTTTGGACTTCCTACAGTGGGCTGTAGATAGGAAGCTGGCCTTGAGTACTATCAAGGGTCAGATTTCGGCCTTGTCAATATTTTTTCAAAGGCCCTTGGCTTCGCATTCACTAGTCAAAGCTTTCATACAAGGAGTGATGCGTATCAGCCCTCCGGTTAGTATTCCCATATGTCCTTGGGACTTAAACCTGGTTCTGTCAGTTCTACAGAAACAACCGTTTGAACCATTGCAACACATTTCCTTGGTTCTTCTCACCAGGAAATTGATTTTCTTAGTAGCCGTTTGTTCGGCTAAAAGAGTATCGGAATTAGCCGCCTTGTCCTGTAAGGAGCCATATCTGGTTGTCCATAAGGACAGAGTAGTATTACGTCCTCATCCAGCCTTTCTTCCCAAGGTGGTATCGAGGTTTCATTTGAACCAAGATGTGGTTCTTCCTTCTTTTTTCCCCAAACCTAGCTCGGTAGAGGAAAAGTTATTACATTCTTTGGATGTAGTAAGAGCAGTTAAAGCTTATCTAAAAGCCACTGCTCAGATTTGTAGAACGGATTCTTTGTTTATTCTGCTGGAAGGCCCTAAAAAGGGTCAGGCAGCATCAAAATCCACTTTAGCCAAGTGGATTCGACAGGTCATAATACAAGCCTATGGCTTGAGAAAGAGACCGCCTCCGTTCAAAGTTAGGGCGCACTCCACAAGAGCAGTTGGAACTTCATGGGCAGTGCATCACCAGGCCTCCCTGGCTCAAGTGTGTAAGGCCGCAACATGGTCTTCGGTACACACGTTTACTAGATTCTACCAGGTAGACGTTAGAAGTCAGGAGGATGTCGCCTTTGGGCGCAGTGTGTTGCAGGCCGCAAAAGATCCTCATGCCTGATGGCGCCCAGCTTATGTATCCCTCCCCTCATTTGGCATTGCTTTGGGACGTCCCATTAGTAATGACTAAGTCGCTCTGTGTCCCGTGATGTACGAAAAAGAAAAAGGGATTTTTATAACAGCTTACCTGTAAAATCCTTTTCTTGGAGTACATCACGGGACACAGAGCTCCCACCCCTCTTTTTGGGACACTTATTGCTTGGCTACAAAACTGAGGTGCTCCTGGATGGGAGGGGCTTATATAGGGGAGGGTACTTCCGGTTTGGAATTGGCCAGTGCCAACACCTGAAGGTAATCTATATAACCCATTAGTAATGACTAAGTCGCTCTGTGTCCCGTGATGTACTCCAAGAAAAGGATTTTACAGGTAAGCTGTTATAAAAATCCCTTTATTTCTCTGTTTTCCTGTTGAATGAAATAATTGTCAGCAAAAAAAAAAGAAAAAAATATTGTTAGATCGCTAATGGAGCCCTAGATAGCAGTAAAAACTTGACAGAAGTTCCAACCCATCTCTACTCCATCCAAAACCAAACAATACAATGTAACCACAAACACAGATGATATATGCTGCCTGGTCTTGCCTAGCTTCTAAGCCCAATGTAATGGAAAATAAAGATGTGTCATTGCACCAAATTCCAAAAACCAGAAGCGGTTATTTCCAAATAGCAGGTACAACTACAGCCGTGGCCAAAAGTTTTGATACAAATATTAATTTTCACAAAGTATGCTGCTTTCGTGTTTTTAGATCTTTTTGTCAGATGTTACTATGGTATACTAAAGTATAATTACATAAATATTTCATAAGTCTCAAAGGCTTTTATTGACCATTAGATTAAGTTTATGCAAAGAGTCAATATTTGCAGTTGTAAACCTCCTTTTTCAAGATTTGCTCTGGCATGCTGTCAATTAAGCTCTGGGCCACATCCTGACTGATGACAGCCCATTCTTGCATAATCAATGCTTGGAGTTTGTCAGAATTTGTGGGTTTTTGTTTTGGAGAATATATGGCACAACAGTGACATTACCAAGAACTGGACATCCCTCCAAAATTGATGAAAAGACGAGAAGAAACCTGGTCAGGGAGGCTTCCAAGAGGCCTACAGCAACATTAAAGGAGCTGAAGGAATATCTGGCAAGTACTGACTCTGTGGTACATGTGACAACAATCTCCCATATTCTTCATGTGTCTGGGCTATGGGGTAGAGTGGCAAGATGGAAGACTTTTCTTATGAAGAAAAACATTCAAGCCCGGCTAAATTTTGCAAAAACACATCTGAAGTCTCCCAAAAGCATGTGGGAAAAGGTTGAACTTTTTGGCCATAATTCCAAAAGATATGTTTGGCGCAAAAACAACACTGCACATTACCAAAAGAACACCATACCCAATGTGAAGCATGGTGGTGGCAGCATCATGCTTTGGGGCTGTTTTTCTTCAGCTGGAACAGGGGCCTTAGTCAAGGTAGAGGGAATTATGAACAGTTCCAAATACCAGAAAATTTTGGCACAAAACCTTTAGGCTTCTGCTAGAAAGCTGATCATCACATTTTTCAGCATGACAATGACCCAAAGCATACAACCAAATCAACAAAGGAATGGCTTCACCAGAAGAAGATTAAAGATTTGGAATTGTCCAGCCAGAGCCCAGACCTGAATCTGATTTTAAAATCTGTGTGGTAATCTGAAGGGGACTGTGCACAGGAGATGCCCTCACAATCTGACAGATTTGGGGTGTTTTTGCAAAGAAGAGTGGGCAAATATTGCCAAGTCAAGATGTGCCATGCTGATAGACTCATGCCCAAAAAAGACTTAGTGCTGTAATAAAATCAAAAGGTGCTTCAACAAAGTATTAGTGTAAGGGTGTGCACACTTACACAACCATATTATTTTCTTTTTTTATTTTTACTTCTCTCCACCTAAAAGATTTCAGTTTGTTGTTAAAGAGGAAGTAAACCCTCCGAACAAAAACGGGAAAAAGACAAACCCTGCAAGACAAAGGCATAGTCAGCCAGTATGCATCGCATACTGGCTGATTATGTATTACTTACCTTAGATTGAGGCCCCCGCAGCGGTCCACGTCTCCCCCTCCGGCGCCGACATGTTATCCCGGAGTGACTTCCTGTTATCGCCGCTCCGGCGATGCGATTGGCCGGAGCTGCGATGACGTCACACGCATGCGCGCTCGGGCCGGCAAGAACCCATTCAGAAAACCGACAATGATGCCAGCCCGCTACTGCACATGCGTGTGACGTCATCGGTGCTGTGTTTTACAGCAAATATCTCCTTACCGTGTAGGTTAAGGAGATATTTCTTGCACCTACAGGTAAGCCTTAATCTAGACTTACCTGTAGGTACAAGTTGTGTGGTTGGGTTTACAACCACTTTAAGCTGAGTTGTACAGTTAATAGATCACATTAAAGGTGGAAAAAGTTCTGAAATTATTTATCTGTCTCATTTTTTGACATCACAGAAACCTGACATTTTAACAGGGTGTGTAGACTTTTTATATCCACTGTACATGCTTTCTTGTTGACCTTATAGTTTAATTCTGTGTTTAGGAACTGCCACTAAAGGTCAGAGGTTGGTGATAATTGAAAAAGAAGCATGATTAATTTAGAGTCTGTGTATTTGTTTGTAATGTTCCTTTTCTCTATTATTAAATGCCGTGTATCTTTAATTCATCATTTAAGGATTGTCATGATTATATTGATATCTGACATTTATGAAAATAATGTCACTAGCTTTAATAATTTTAAACAACTTTACATTTGGTTGAATTTATTTTAATACATCTTTACCTGCGACATTTTATTGATATTCAAATGTAGAGAAAGCGACAATGTGAAGTTAGAAATCAGTTCAAATTTCACTATGATATACAAAAAATAAAAGATAACTCTTCTGGAATAGCAGAAGACAAAAAAACACAACATCAAATATACATTGCAAATAAAATATCAAATACACAATGGAATGTTAAAGATGATTTTTTTTTTTTATAGTGGACCTAAACTTAAAAGTAAAGATTTGCTATATTAGGGAACATCTAGAAATGTTATTTGTGCCTAAGCTGTAGGGAAAAAATCTATAATTTACATTGAATTCCTGTTGAAAAATAGTAGTGCTTTTCCTGTGCCTAGGCCTTTCTTTCCCTTTAGGGCTCATGCACACAGGAAATTTTTGCAGCTGCTTTTAGGGGAGTCTGGCATTTTTTTTACTGCCTCTAAACTCTCCTCCATGTATGTGTCCATGCACACATAAACTTTCAGAGGAATTTGGAGGCATAAGCATTAAGGGGCAGTAAAAAACCCTGACTGCCAGTGCGTCCAGGAGCAGAGGCTGTAAAAATACAAAATGCCCAAAAATGCGGCTAAACGCTGTAACGAGCTTTCAGCTTTGTTTAGCCACATTTCGCTGCATTTGTCATTTTTGGGCATTTTTACATTTTAGGAAGTGTTTTTACTGTAAAAACGCGTAAAACGCTAACGTTTAAAAACGTGCATAAACGTTATTCAAAATTGTGATTAAAGCGCATTTTTAACGCTGCTTTTTCCTGACAGAAGTGCTGGCGATTTTTAAACATCCTGTGTCCATGAGCCCTTAGCCTCATAGCTGTATATCAGCAGAGCTGCCACTTACTTCTAGTCTTACAAATTTGGAGCGTGATTTGGTGATATCACTACTGTGTTGGTCACTGTTTTCCTTGCTGGTGATGAAGCTGTACCTGAGAACAAGTAGGACAAGGATGTCCCTGCTTCTGCTCTTTCATTCCTTGGATTTGTACTTCCTTTACCTTACCAGATGTTCTTAAATATCTAGCTGGTGAGGAAGCTGTACCTTAGGACCTGCGTGATAAGGATGTCCCTGCTTATGCTGTTCCATTTCTTGGAATTGTGTTTCTTCCACCTTCCCTGATGTTCTTAAATATTACCCCACCAGTCGTTAGATCACCAGTCATCAGAAAGGAATGGGAAAGCAAAGCCCTCTGCTCACGAGATTGTCACTTTCACAAGGAAGACATGGTGTGGAACAAGGCATAATAAGCAAATATAGAGGAAAAGATTCAGTTGCAGGGAGACCCCAGGCAACACTGGGGACTAGTTCCTTGTCCTCTGCTTGCCTTTTTGAGCACAGTGTACACAGTACAATCATCTTTAAGTGTATGAAACAATTACTACATTCTTATCTATTGCACATATTTTCTTTTTCTAAATTAGGTAAAAAAAGTAATGAATCGCATCTACCACCAGAATTATAGAATACATGAAAAGACAGTGAGGACATCCGCAGCAAATATAATACTGAACAGCAACCCTACATACATGGAAGTAAAAAACCTGCTTCTTTCTATTGGCCAACTTCCACTAGAAATGAACAAGTACATGCTCTCTGTGTTCCAAGATATTCTTCATTTCCAGATGACTGCCAGGTAACAAAGACCACAGGGAAACAATGGATCAATGCTAGCATAGGCATTAATGATTATTCTGGCTTAGTTGCTATGGATTATTTTGTACTGCTTTAATAAATTGTATGTCAGAGCAAAAAAAAAAAAATGCAATACATCCTTGCAATACATGCACATTCCCCTATGTTGTATCCTCTTAAAGATTGTGCAAATACAGAAAAATATCTGTTGATGTGCCAGAAATGCACAGCTATTAAGTGCTGTTGTGGACTGACTACACAATTCACTCTGACAACACATAGGCGTTTTTCTGACATTTGTTGTTTACAAGTAAAAATCTGTATTTTTTGCTAGAAAATTTCTTGGAATCCCCAAACATTATTAATTTTTTTTTTTTGCAGAGACCCTAGAAAATAAAATGGCAGTCATTGCAATATTTTATGTCACAATGTATTTGTGCAGCGGTCTTTCAAAAGCAATTTTTTAACAAAGATACAGTTTAATGAATAAAAAAAAAAACAGTAAGGTTAGCCCAATTTTTTTGTATAATGTGAAAGACGATGTTAGGTCGAGTAAATAGATACCTAACATGTCTTGCTTTAAAATTGTGCAGGCTCGTGGAATGGCGACAAACTACGGTACTTAAAAATCTCCATAAGCAACACTCTAAATTTTATTACAGGTTTGCCTGTTTAGAGTTACAGAGGAGGTCTTGTGCTAGAATTATTGCTCTCATTTTAAAGCCTTGTACACACGATCGGACAAAGCGTAGGACTTTTGTCCGAAGGGCGTTGGCCGTGAACTTGGATTGCATACAAACGGCAAAGAATTGTCATCCAACAAACAGAAACTATGTAGTTTTTCTGCTCTTTAGCGCCACCCTTTGGGCAACTTCTGCTAATGTTGTCTTATGGTTAGCATTGCTTCTGAGCATGCGTGTTTGTACTTTTGATTTTTTTCCGGCGGACTTCTGTACACAGGATCGGATAATCCATCATCACACATTTGTTGTCGGAAAATTTTAAAGCATGCTATCCCACATTTGTTGTCGGAAAATCTGACAACAATTGTCCGATGGAGCACACAAACGGTCGGATTATTCGACAACATCCTGCCATCACACTTTTCCCGCCGGAAAATCCGATCGTGTGTACGGGCCTTTACGATCGCGGTGATTACTCACATGTGTGGTTTGAACATCGTTTACATATGCAGGCGCGACTTATGTATGCATTCGCTTCTGTGTGTGAGCTTGGAGGGATGTAGCGCTTTAGAATTTTTTTTCTTATTTATTTTACTTTTTACTTACTTATTTTTTTTAAATTTTTTTTACACTGTCTCTTTCATTTTTTTTGTATCACTTTTATTCTTATTACAGGGAATGTAAACATCCCTTGTAATATAAATAAACATGATAGGTCCCATTTATTGAGAGATCTGGGGTCAAAAAGACTTCTCTCATTTACCTTTAAAAGCTAAAAAAAAAAGAAATTTTGCCTAAAAAAATATAAAAATGCTTTCTGACTGTCCGAGAACAGGAAGTGATGTCAGACGTTGCCCCGGTCCTCCAAAAGCATAGAGCCGAGTGGGGGCTATCTTGCCCTCACTCGACTTCCTGCCTAGCCATGGGCCGCACCGGATTGGTTCCTGGTTTACAGACGGCTCAGGTAAGCTCTGAAACATAACGGGAAGCAGCAGGAGGCACCGTTCCCACCACCTATAAAAGTGATCTTGTGGCGAATCTACCACTGGGATCACTTTTGTGTAAAGCCAACCGCCTGTAGAAAAAAAAGATACTGGGGTTATGGCAGCAAGCTGCAGCCCTAACCCCAGTAATTACCTGTAAAGTAATAATGTATATTTACAGTTAGGCGGTCAACAAGTGGTTATGGTAGTAACAATAAATAAACAGCTAAATTTGAAACAAATATATATTTTTTTTACTATTTTGGGCCAGTTTTCCTTTGATAATAATAAACAAAAAAACAGGAGATATCCATTACCATTTACCCCCAAATGAAAGCCCAATTTGTCAAGAAAAAAACAAGGTATAATTCACCTGGATACACAAAGTAGTTGTGATGATATGTACGGTTTTACTAACACATGCCAAAATTGTACTTAGGCATTAAAGTGGCGGTAGAAGGTTTTTTATCTTAATGCATTCTATGTGCAGCAGCTCCCTTCAGCCCCCTTAATACTTACCTGAGCCCATCTAGATCCAGCGATGTTGCAGGTAAATCTCGGCTGCCCAGGACTCCCCTCCTCATTGGCTGAGACAGCAGCATGGTGCCATTGGCTCCTGCTGCTGTCAATCAAAGTCAGTCAGCCAATGAGGAGAGAAAGGGGAGGGGCCAGGCCACGGCTCCGTGTCTGAGTGGACACAGGGAGCTGCAGTTCGGCTCAGGTGCCCCATAGCAATGTGCTTGTTGTTGGGGGCACTCAACAGGAGGGAGGGACCAGAGCACTGAAGAGGGACCCGAGAAGAGGAGGATCTGGGCTGTTCTGTGCAAAACCACTACACAGGGCAGGTAAGTATAACATGTTTGTTATTTTTAATTTAAAAAAAACAAGACTTTTGCAAGAGGATTATGCGATAACAGAAACAGACTCAAAAGGAGTTTCTCTCTGCAAATATTGAACATTAAGCGCTCGCACTACTTTTTCATAACGCACCACACCAAACTGCATTGTAGTACTGCGGTAACATTAACAATATATTGTCACCCGAATGCAGATCGCAAGGACAATGTATTTCCTGCTGTGCAGGAAAGGCGCATTCTGGTGTGAACCGGCCCTGGCTTTTATACTTTTATAGTTTTGGTCTTTAACAAGGACTGTAGAACCACAAGTTTGGATTATAAGAGTTTGTGCTTCCCTATTTAAATTTTTGGTTAATCGTTTAGTTACATTGGTGCAACGTTTGAGTTTTATAGCCTCTTTTCTGGTCCAGTAACCCCATCTTGAAGGATCACACTTTGAAGCTGGAAGAATTACAAGTAGTCCAATTAAAGTAACACATGAAATGCTGTAAAACCTCATTTTTAAAGGATGTTTAAAGTTTCTTTTTATATAATGGAATTGCTTGTGCATTCTGAGCTGACTTATTCTTTGCTTTTAGTAAGCTTATTCGTGAAGTTTTGAAGGATATGAAAATTCATAACTATGACCGCTTCTCAAAACCTGGCTCCTCATCTGCCTATTCGGGATATATAACACGTATGTGTCATTTTTAACTTTGATGCCTTATTTTAAAACTGTGTGCATTGGCAATAAAATCAGCACATCTCCTTATTGCGAGCACATTTCCCCTACTGCAAGTAGAGAAAATATATTTTGATCCTGGAAGAAATCCAATAAGCTTCTAACTTCCTGTAGTGAACTGACAACACACTTCCTGTCCTAGGGGGACAATTTTACTCCTTCATAGATCCTGTACAGTGGGAGGGTGTTGTCACCATAGGGCAGGATGTGTGTTACTGGCAGGATCACCAGGTTCAACATTCTGATCAAAAACGAATACAGACACCACATCTGAAAACTTGTAAGTTGCAATATAATAAGCTTTTGTTCTTGGTTTTAAATGCACTTTAATGGTAATAAGTTCATACAATGTATTTTCAGCAACATTACTTTAAAGGGCATTTAAAAGTATTTAAATTTTCATATAACCTGCTTATCTGTGGCTCTAGATCAGTGGTCTCCAAACTACAGCCCAGGGGGCAGATATGGCCCTTTGCCTGTCTTCATACAGCCCTTGGGACACTATTCCTTCCACTGACACAAATTATGGCAGCATTTCTCCCACTGATACCAACAATGGGGCAATATTCCTCTCACTAAAACCAATCATGGGGCATTGTTTACTTTCATTGACGTTTGGGCATTTTCTACTCCCACTGGCCACAGTCCAGCCCCCTGAAAGCATGAAGGACAGTAAACTGGCCCTTTGGAAAGTTTGGAAACCCTGAATCTAGATTATGCATTATATAACTGAAGAACTTTTACTACAGTTATTTTTCATAGAAACTACCTTAGTAATGTGGAATCAACCCATTCTGGTCCTCATAATAAAATTGTCAACCCTTCTACTTATCTGTGAATAAGGACCAAGAAAGGCAGCACCAGTATTACAATGTATTTCACATGTGTTGCACGTTGTTTACCTGATCCTAGCTTTGCACATGCTTCAGTATTTAACAGATCACCAATAGAACTGGAAAGGTTTCTTGGAGGACGAGGAAGGAATTGTTATCTTGCACGAAAATGCCATCTTATTCATGGCTTTAATAGTGGTTATATGGTTGTTGAAGCAGTTGGCCAGCATTCCTAGTTTAGTAAACTGGTAGTGCTGCATTTATCGCTGATAACGATAACACTCTCAAAAGTACTTTTTCCAACATGTTGTACAGTATTGTACAAAGCACTCTGTATTAAAAAGTCAAGGGACACATGAAAGCATAATTTCATAAATGGTAATTATTACAAAATGATGTTATAATTGATCTAAATAATCATTTAATAATATAATATAATGATAAGTATATGGAATATGTTCATTTTAATTCTGCTTATTAGCTTTTAATTTTGATAGCTTCTAAATGAATATTCTCATTCATTCAGGTGGCCCTGACTCCTCAGCAACATATAGTCTTGACATCCTCTACTCTGGTTCAGGCATCCTAAGAAGAAGCAACATGGATACCTTTGCCTATTCCAAAAATACAGAACTGCATGCCATTCAGGTAATTAGGAGCATAGGCAATTGTAATTATCAACTTCAAATAGCCTGGGAAGTATGCTTGCTGATTCTGTGTGGTGTCCTTTAGGCCTTGTCCTGAAGACTGAGAACTTCCTTCAAGATGTGTTGCCTGACATGTTATATTTCATGCTAAATTAGCACCTCAACAGCTGAAATGCATCCCAGGACCTTGAGAATTGCATGTGTAACAGGAGCATAGCAGAGTGAAATACACCTGTGTAATATAACAGATGGCTTCCCTTTCTTCTTTTTTTAATTTATCCTTTTTTTACTAAAAAAGTATTATTAATAATCTGCACACAGTGGACCTTTTAAGGTGACTGTATTGAAAATCTTGGACAATGTAGGTAATTCTTAGGTCTATCTTAAAGCGGTGTTTCAGCCCAAAAAATAAAAAATTAAAAGCCAGCAGCTACACATACTGGCTTTTAATAATAGGACACTTACCTATCCTGGAGTCCCTCGAAGTCGGCACCGCAACTGTCGGGTGCTGCCGCCGCCATTGCAGTTAAGGGAACCCGGCAGTGTAGCCTTTTGGCTTCACGCCGGGAACCCTACTGCGCATGCACGAGGCCCCGCTCCTCTCTCCTATTGGCCCCTTGAAAGGTGCCAATTGTGGCACCGGAAGGGGGGGGGGGAATCAGATGAGCGGAAGTTCCACTTTAGGGTGGAACTCTGCTTTAACAATACAGAAAAAGACTAAACAGAATTGTGGTCCATGAGTGGATCAAGACCCTTTCCTGTGTATTTACTTCCATTTACATATTGTGGGTGCTTTAATTTGTATAAATGTTTTCTTAACACTACGAAAGCAACTCAAACAAAAAAAAAAGTTAAAAAGCTGGTAGAAAAGAAGATTAATAGACTGCATGTCAAAGTGGTCCACAGAACATAAATATGCTTCGGGACTAATTTAGTAAAACTGGAGAAAGGGAAATAAGACCAATATTAAGGGCTGTTGTCAGTAGCAGCCAATTAGGTGTAACCAATTTCGAAAGGGAAAATAAAACAAGAATTATTGCATATGTAGCACCCACTACCTTTTGGTAGGTGCTAGAATGGGATTTTCTAGGTTTCAGGTATCAGTACAGGCAAATTTAGGCAAGCTTTTGCATTAAGCTAGGCATGTTTGTTTTGATCTGGGACTGGGAGTGTTCAGTGTAGCAGTGGGTGTGGCCACCTGTGCTCTAGTTCTGAGGCGCCTCCCCTGTCTCTGGGGAGAATGTACAGAGAAGGAGGCAGGGCCCGGGATTGGAGTGGCAGGCAGCTTGTGTGGGAGCTCTGACCAATCCCCAACTAGGATTAGCAGGGGGCGGGCCTCCTATATAAGCTGAGGTAACATGCCACTGGGGGAAGTTGTCGGCCAGGAGAAGTGGAGGATGGAGTACTAGACAGTGGCAGGGGCCCTTCCCCCATCTGGGGGGGGGGGGGGTGTGAGGCCTGGCGGAGGAGCCCGGTAGAGGGGCTGGAGACTGTTGGAACGTATGTCCAGATAAATTCCTCCATCAAGGACCTGGGGCAGGAAAAAGGTCAGTGAGTGTACCACAGGGAGTCTGTAAGGGAGCTTTATCATTACAAGGCCAGTGATGAGGAGTCCTGGATCAGAGGAGAGAGAGACTGTGGGTAAGTGTGTCAAATCGATGTCGCCTGAGGGCGCAGGATTTGCAAGTAGGACTATCTGGGCTGGGATTAGTAGTCCATCACCAAGTACAAAGCTGTTAAACGACTAGGCCCCCCGGGGAGGGGTTCTGTAGGATCCGGGCCTAGTAACCACGCAGTCAAAATACCACCAAGTACAACCAACTATAGAAGCTACTGGGACTTATTCAGAGTGAGGCCTAGTGGCTGAAGATGGCAGGACAGGAGTACTAATTAGTGACAGGAAAGTAATGTGCAGGAGGAGAAGTGTCCTGAGGTAAAGTTCTGAGGTGAAAAGTCTGTAAGGATTTGGGTCTGCCATTTATTTACATCTGAGAAGTGTAACATATAGACCGCTATATTTTTCATGCAGATATGAAGTAAACCATTTGTCCATGTAAAGCTGAATTCACTTTAACATGGAAAATATTCACATGTTCTATGGACATCCCATATCCTCCTCACCCCATCCAAGTTATATCCCCCAAATAAACAAAACAAAACCAACGCAAATGACTGTTCATTGTCTCAAGATGGATGAATGGAGGGTCAGGCAGCAGGGTGATGTGTGGATCTTTTGAACTCCCGGCAGTGCACCGCTACACATACTACCTGCATCATAAAGCAAGGTGTACTGAATAATTGATTACCGTATATACTCGAGTATAAGCCGAGATTTTCAGCCCTTTTTTTGGGGCTGAAAGTCCCCCCCTCGGCTTATACTCGAGTCATATAAATTTTTACATTGTAAATATTACCTGTAAAGAAGCTGCGGCGTCCATCGTTCAAATTCCGCTGCGTCCATCGTTCAAAATTCTGCTGTCTCTTCCTGTTCCTTCCTTGATAGGCGAGTCTCAGCAGACACTCTCCGCCTATCACGAACGTTCTCTCATCCTCAGTTTTCCAGCAGACGTCTGTGATTGGCGGAATACCCAACACAGTGTCTGCTGGGAAAACTAAGGATGAGAGAATGATCGTGATAGGCGGAGAGTGTCTGCTGAGACTCGCCTATCAAGTAAGGAACAGGAAGAGACCGCGAAATTCGAACGATGGACGCCGCGGAATTCGAACGATGGACGCCGCAGCCGCAACTTCTTTACAGGTAATAATTACAATGTAAAAATTTATATTTACAGGGAACAGCGAGCTAGGGAACAGTGGGGCATCAGCTTATACTCGGGTCAGTGAGGTTTCCCAGTTTTTTGGGCAACATTAGGTACCTCGGCTTATACTCGAGTCGGCTTATACTCGAGTATATACGGTACCTTCAGAATGCATAAGCCCCTGGGGGGGAAAATGTTAGTTAAAATGTATGTTCTGAAATTCTACAGTCTCTGGACCACATATATTAGGTATGTTTCTTAATATTCTAGGATGGTGTACAGCAGTGTTGCCAACCTACCTGATTGAAATTTACTCACACAACACCCAAAAATTACTGACACAGCCAAGTTTTTACTGGCATTTCCAAAAGTTACTGAACTGCAGTTTTACGTGCAAATTTCAGTATTTAGGCTACAAATAAGTACAATATGCAATTAGCGATGTGATTTAAGGTAGATATTAAAGGAAAAAGCAGATTTCTTATTTTATTTTCAATATAGTAAATAAGTGGCTCAGGGACAAGACTCAGGAGGGTAGGAAATTAGAATGGACAGGCCACACACATGAAATTGAGCAGTGTGCAGCAGCACAGATCACTGACATGACGCATCCCCTCCTGAGTCACAGTGACAGTCTCTCTCCATGCCAGGTGGTCTCTTCAGTCCCCTCCAGTCCAAACAGCACTGACAGTCTCACTCCTGGCTTGCCTTGCTCCCGTCCCGCAGACCTGCACATGAGGCTCTGGCCGCTCCGCTCAGATCCCTTGCACCATGACATCACATGACATGCTCGAACACCACCCCTGCCAGACCGGCCCCCCGCCGGTACCACCTGAACACACTGTAGCAGGCACTTGGATGGTCTTGGCCAGCTCTGGATCCGAGCTGCGCATGCACAGTTTTCGAGCCAAGCGTCAGACATATTTTTTTACTGGCAACCCTTTCCTCTTATGCCTCGTACACATGACCAGTTTTCCCAGCAAGAAAAAAAACGACGCTTTTCCCGACAGGATTCCTCTTAAGCCTGCCTTGCATACACACGGGCACACAAAAGACCGCTGAACTTTTGACTGCCAAGAACGCGTGACCTCAAAGACTACGACGAGCCGACAAAATTACATTCTATGCTTCTGCGCATGCGTCTAATTGTTTACGAGCATGCACGTTTTTTTTTTCCCCTCGGGAAAGCATACAGACGACCGGCTTTCTTGGCAGGATTTTTTCCTGACGGGAAAAAAAAAGCTGGTTCTCTTTTTTTTCCTGCAGTTTTCCTGTCGGGAAAAGCGATGGAGCATACACACGGCCGGTTTTTCTGGCTAAAAGCTGTCATGGCAGTTTTCCCAATGGGAAAACCTGTCATGTGTACGAGGCATGACTGGCATTTACTGGCAGGAGAAAAGTGACCAATTTTTACTGGCTGCCAGTAAAAATACTAACAGTTGGCAACACTGGTGTACAGTTAGATGGTTAGTCCTCACAAAAGTAATATTTTAGTTAATGATTCAACATATTAGTCCGAGTCACCGCCTAACTTGTTGTATGTTGGGGGTACTCTAGCAGCAAGATCGCCCTACAATAATTCCTGACTCTCCTCCTGTCCACTCTGGTTTATTTTGGGGGGGTTGATGCCCTTTGTTGTGGATTCCAGACCGTCCTATGGCATTTCCTTGAAAATAAAATACATAAAACATCCAATAAGGAGACTGGTGTAGCCTCATAATGACCAGAGCAGGTATGCAGACCAAAACCAAGTGCAGAGATCATACCTACAGAGTTGCAGAGATATACAGTACAATATTATCAGGTGGTTTAACTCTTTAGCATCTGTGGAAACTTTGAAATATCAGTTGTGGTTGGTCTAGCCGTTTAGTAAAGGGAAATAGGATATCATATTAAAGGCTCAGGATTTAAATGAGATTATGAAAGTTTTTGACAGTGGCGAGATATAGGAATTCTCTATCTTTAGGATATTATCCAATTAACTGCTGAAACCACATGCATGCTCTTCATACATGCACTAGTAATAAGCCACGTAAACGACTTTACGTGTTCACTGTAATGATCATGCAGAATTGTCATAGAATATTTAGCACTTTTAGTCAATTCTAAATCAAATACTATTGTAATATTTTTCAGCCCAATACTATTTCTTTTATTATAGGTTGTTATTGAAGCACAAGGACTTGAATCGTTAATAGCTGCAACTGCTGATGAAGGAGAGGAAGACTTGGAGTCCTTTGCTGGAATGTCAGCCATCTTGTTTGATGTCCAGCTTCGCCCTGTAACCTTTTTCCAGGGTTATAGTGATTTAATGTCAAAAATGTTTTCAGCAACCGGTGACCCAATAAATGTAGTGAAAGGACTGGTGCTTCTAACAGACCATTCTGAGGTAATAATGCACACAAATTTTCATTACTTAATTTTGGTGTATAAGTCCTAAGTGTGAAAGAACTTGTAATACATCTGTGTTATTTCTATACCTACACACTGATGATTAAGTATACATGTCCAGCACTTACTAAATGTCATCTCATACTGCATTCCATAATGCTATCCCCCTTCACACATGCCTAGGTTTTGCAAGCATACGTGTTTTCACTCTACATCTCACATTAGCTTACACAACACCACACAGTATTGCATATCACCACTCCAGCAACCCTGACCTGCAGTCTAGTCTGTCAAATATATTTGAGGTAGGATTATTTGTATTATTATGATTATCGCCATAGTTATTTTATTAAGCAGCCCACACCAGCCACACTAGTTTTCTATTCTATAAAAGAGTTTAGTGCTGTATCTAGTGCTAGGACAAGGTAATTCAGTGCCCAAGGCGAAAATGCAAAACTGCACTAATCCCTCCGCTTTTCCCTTTTCTACTCTTAATCACTTAAGCCCCGGACCATTTTGCTGGTCAAAGACCGGGCCACTTTTTTGCGATTCGGCACTGCGTCACTTTAACTGACAATTGCGCGGTCGTGCGACATGGCTCCCAAACAAAATTGACATCCATTTTTTTCCCCATAAATAGAGCTTTCTTTTGGTGGTATTTGATCACCTCTGCCATTTTTATTTTTTGCGCTATAAACAAAAATAGAGCGTCAATTTTGAAAAAAATGCAATATTTTTTACTTTTTGCTATAATAAATATCCCCAAAAAATATATAAAAAAACATGTTTTTTCCTCATTTTAGGCCGATACGTATTCTTCTACATATTTTTGGTAAAAAAAAATCGCAATAAGCATTTATTGATCAGTTTGCGCAAAAGTTATAGCATCTACAAAATAGGGGATCATTTCATGGCATTTTTATTAATATTTTTTTTTTCTACTAGTAATGGCGGCGATCAGCGATTTTTATCGTGACTGCAACATTATGGCGGACACATCGGACACTTTTGACACATTTTTGGGAGCATTGTCATTTTTACAGCGATCAGTGCTATAAAAATGCACTGATTATTGTGAAAATTACACTGGCAGTGAAGGGGTTACCCACTAGGTGGCGCTGTAGGGGTTAAGTGTGCCCTAGGGAATGATTCTTACTGTAGGGGGGTGGGCTGTGTGTGACAAGTAGGGATGAGCTCGGTGTTCGAGTCTAACATACGTTCGACTCGAACATTGGCTGTTCGATCGTTCGACGAAGATCAAACGATTTGGGCCGTTCGCGCCAAATTCGAGTGACGCGAACGGCCCACAATGCACTACGCCATCGCAGTGCAATCCAGGCGCTGTGATTGGCCAAGCATGCACTGTGACCCTGCATGCTTGGCCAATCACAGCCCTGGCAGCGAGGAGAGCCATAATTGGCCACAGGCAGGATGCCTGTGGCCAATTATAGCTCAGGGGGATTTAGTACACACCCCACACTACAAAAGGCCACCAGCGCGGCGGCCTTGTGTAGTGTGTTCTGGTTCAGGGAAAGAGAAGGATAGGCAGGGACAGTGTCAGTGATATTCTTTGCTAAACCTTGTGTGCAGGGAGAGAGAAGGATAGGCAGGGGACAGTGTCAGTGTCATTTTTGCTAAGCCTCCTGCACAGTATACACCTGAAGCTAGCCCTTATTGCTGTGTTTTCCTGTTGTGTAACACAGGCAGGCATCTGCAGCACTTACAGTGGGCGTAGTGTGCTTCCTGCAAAATATACACCTGAAGCTAGCCCCTATTGCTGTGTTTTCCTGTTGTGTAAGACAGGCAGGCATCTGCAGCACTTACAGCGGGCGTAGTGTGCTTCCTGAAAAATATACACCTGAAGCTAGCCCTTATTGCTGTGTTTTCCTGTTGTGTAACACAGGCAGGCATCTGCAGCACTTACAGCGGGCGTAGTGTGCCTCCTGCACAGTATACACCTGAAGCTACCCCTTATTGCTGGTTTTCCCATCTCCCTGCAGGCCATTAGAATGTCTGGAAGGCAAACAAGGAGAGGCAGACAGTCAGGAGCCAATAACAGGGGGCAAGCAGGCTCTGTGTCTAGAGACAACAGTGCTGGTCGTGGACGCGGTGCATCGTCATCAGCACGTGGCCATGGGACACGCTTGTCCTTATTTTCGGCAGCTGGACGTGTTGAGCCGCATAATGCCGAAGACTTGGTAGAGTGGATGACCAAGCCCTCCTCATCCTCCTCATCCTCTCTCACCCAGGCTCAGGGTACTGGCAAAGCAGCTGCCAAAGCGTCCTCTTCCTTCGTATCAATGTCATCATCAGTCGCTCCTTCCCTAGACCCACTGTGTCCTCCTGAGGAGTCCCCCGAACTGTTTGAGCACAGTGTTGGGTACATGCTCCAGGAGGATGCCCAACGTTTCGAAGGGTCTGATGATGATACCCAGCTAGGGGAAGGCAGTAGCGTGAGAGCAGGGAGAGGGGATGCTCAAGAAGGACAGCAATCTGGCAGTCATGTTCCAGCAGCTGCAGCATACTGCCAGATTGGCTCCAGTGATGAGGAGGGAGGGGATGATGAGGTCACTGACTCCACGTGGGTGCCTGATAGGAGAGAGGAGGAGGAGGAGGATGAGGAGGAGGCACATCTCCAACGAGGCAGGATGCCCTCGGGGGGCCAGTGTAAGGGCAGCACACAGACTGAATCACACCGCAGAGCTCTGCCTGTGCAGGGCGCTGCCTCTGCCCGTTATTCCAAAAGTTCTTTGGTGTGGGCCTTTTTTGAGTCGAGTGCATCAGATCGCACCGCTGCTGTTTGCAACATATGTCTGAAGTGTATCTCACGTGGCCAAAACATCAGCTGCTTGGGCACCACATGCTTGACCAGACATATGTTGACCTGCCATACAGCTCGTTGGCAAGCGTATCTTAAAGACCCACACCAAAGAACAAAGCAGACCTCTCCTTGCTCCTCATCAGCTGGGATCTCCAACCCCACTGTACCTTCAGTTCTCTCTGAAACCTGCACTGAGAGGAATGAAGGTGTAGAATTAGGTGTGTCACAGCCAAGTACTCTGCTAGCAGTACACAGACATCCGATTCTAGCAGGCAAATTTCCCTGCCCCAGCTGCTGGACCGTCGAAAGAAGTTCACTCCCAGCCATCCACATGCCCAGCGGTTGAATGCTAGCTTGGCTAAATTGCTAGCAATTCAACTGCTGCCTTTTCAGTTGGTAGACTCGGCCCGCTTCCGTGAGTTTGTGCAATGTGCGGTTCCTCAGTGGCAGGTTCCCAAAAGCCACTTTTTCACACGGAAGGCGATTCCGGCTCTCTACCGGCATGTGGAAGGCAATGTCCATGCCTCGCTGGACAGGGCGGTCAGCGGTAAGGTGCATATTACCGCTGACTCATGGTCCAGGGACGTTACCTTTTTTTCACGGCCCATTGGGTCACTCTTTTGACAGCTGGGAATGATGCAGGACAAGGTGCAGTAGTGTTGGAGGTTGTTCCGCCGCCATGCCTCCAAAATGCTACTACTGGTTGTTGTGACACACCTCTCTCCTCCACCCCCTTCTCTTCTTCTTCCTCCATGGCCTCTTCCTGTGCTTTGTCCTCGGAACCAGCGGTGCTCCGTAGGCGTTCAAGGGACTACGCAAGTACGCAGGCAAAAAGATGCCATGCCGTGCTTGCACTGGTGTGTTTGGAGGACAGGAGCCACACTGGGGCAGAGGTTCTGTCTGCTCTGCAGGAGCAGGCCGAGAGGTGGTTGACGCCACGCCAGCTTAAGCCAGGAATGGTGGTTTGCGACAATGGCACCAACCTCCTCTCCGCCCTCCGACAGGGACAACTGACCCATGTGCCCTGTGTGGCTCACGTCCTTAACCTGGTAGTGCAGCGGTTCTTGGGCAGGTACCCGGGCTTACAGGATGTCCTGAGGCAGGCCAGGAAAGTCTGTGTGCATTTCCGCAGATTATATAATGCCAGTGCTCGGCTGGCTGAGCTGCAAAAGGAGTTGAACCTGCCCAAGAACCAGCCTTATATGTGACATGCCCACCAGGTGGAACTAAACGTTGGCCATGCTGCAGTGGCTGCACACGCAGCAGAGGGCCATCAATGAGTACCTGTGCGACTATGGCACCAGGACAAGGTCAGGGGAGCTCTGTTTTTTTTCACCACGCCAGTGGGGCATGATCAGGGATGCATGCACTGTCCTGGCACCATTTGAGGAGGCCACGAGGATGGTGAGCAGTGACAGTGCATGCATCAGTGACACTGTACCTCTTGTCCACCTGTTGGAGCATACGCTGCGTGGAATAATGGACATGGCACTTGAGGCAGAACAGAGGCAGGAAGAGGAGGACTTCCTTGCCTCTCAAGGCCCCCTTTACCCAGACAGTGTTCCTTCTGTCCCACCCATCACACAGGAAGAGGACGAGGAGGAGGAGGAGGAGGATTGTGTCAGCATGGAGGTGGAGCATGGCACTCAGCATCAACAGCAGCAGTCTTTTAGGGATGATTTACAGTCCCAAAAAACCAGTGGACTTGTACGTGGCTGGGAGGAGGTGGCTGCGAATCATGTCGTCCTTAGTGACCCAGAGGACTCCGGACCGAATGCCTCAGCTAACCTATGCTGCATGGCCTCCCTGATCCTGCAAAGTCTGCGGAAGGATCCTCGTATTCTTCGGATCAAGGAGAGGGACCATTACTGGCTGGCCACTCTCCTTGATCCACGGTACAAGGGTAAGGTTGCGGACCTTATCTTGCCATCGCAGAGGGAGCAGAGGATGAGACATCTCCGGGAGGCCTTGCAGAAAGGTCTGTGCAACGCGTTCCCAGAGACTGGGAGGTTACAAACTCCTGGTCCTGGACAACGAGTTGCTGAGGCTTCGGTCAGTAGCAGAAGGAGCGGTGGAGAAGGTGGCCGTCTGACCGATGCGTTCAGACAATTTTTTAGTCAGCAGCCCCAAGGTATGATCGGTTCCAGCAACCATCGCCAGCTTCTGATATACATGGTGCAGGAATACCTAGGGGCAAGGTCAGACTTGGACACCTTTCCCACCGAAAATCCTCTGGCTTACTGGGTGTTGAGGATGGATCACTGGCCAGAGCTTGCACAGTATGCAATTGAGCTACTGGCCTGTCCTGCATCCAGCGTTCTTTCGGAATGCACATTCAGTGCTGCTGGAGGCTTTGTCCACCGACTCGGTTGATCGACTGACCTTCATAAAGATGAACCAGTCTTGGATCACCACCAGCTACCAAGCACCAAAGCTGATATAACAGAATAATTTATTTTCAAATGTCACATCCCTTCAAGACTGATGCTGATGCTGAGTGACTGCCCTGTTATGTTGACTGACTATCCTCCTCCTCCTCAATGATCCGATTCTTGATGATAGCTTGGAAGAACTTTTTTGTTTCTGGGTGCCGCCACCAGTGGCTAAGGCCCAATTTTTCAGGATCTTTTTAACAGGGGCATGTAATTACAATTTTTGATGCAATGCTTTACAGCAGGGCTCATTCCTGCACTCCAACTAGAGTATCTGGGAGAGGTTGCAGTGTTGTGGCACCAGCACCAGTGCCTAAGGCCCAATTTGCTCATTGCTGTGCTCCATGTTCAGTATCTGTGAGGGGTTTCAGTGTTGTGGCACCAGTGCCTAAGGCCCAATTTTTCTGGCCCTGTTTAACAGGGGCGTGTAATTAAAATTTTTGATGCAATACTTTGCAACAGGGCTCATTGCTGTGCTCCAAGTTCAGTATCTGTGAGGGGTTGCAGTGTTGTGACACCAGTGCCTAAGGCCCAATTTTTCTGCCCCTGTTTAGGCTGGTGGGGTAGCCATGCCATTTTTCTCAAAGATTTTCATCCATATTACCGGGACCAGACATTACATTCAAGCCGCAAGCAGTTTTAAATGGCTTTTTTTCCTTTAGAAATGTCATTTTGTGCAGGGACAGTTCTAAACGGGAAACACGTGCCACTTCACAGGCATACTTTAGACACCCCCCAGGTACGATATTTAAGGGAATATTTCACTTTTTTTTTTCACTTTATGCATCATTAAAATGACTGCTCCAGAAAAAACGTCAGTTTTTAAAACTTCTTTTTGCATTGATACATGTCCCCTGGGGCAGAACCCGGGTCCCCAAACCCTTTTTAGGGCAATAACATGCATATTAGTCGTTATAATTAGCACTTTAGATTTCGAACGTTCGCGTCCATTGTATTTAATAGGGTTCTAACGTATGTGCGAACTTTCGGTCCATTCAAAGGTTCTGGTGCGAACCGAACCGGAGGGTGTTCGGCTCATCCCTATTGACAAGACAGTGATCACCGCTTCCGATTACAGGAAGTGGTAATTAGTGTCATTGTCACTAGGCAGAGCGGGGAGATGCTTGTTTACATCAGCATCTCCCCGTTCTTCCTCACCGTGAGACGATCGTGGGTATCCCCGGCGGCGCGTGCGCGTCCACAATGCCCCTTCCTTAAAGGGGACGTATATATACGTCCTTCTGCCCAGGAGTGCCATTCTGTCTACGTATAAGTGCGTGCGGCGGTCGGCAAGTGGTTAATGTGTGAACAACATTGTCTTCTGCTGCCTTAATCCCACTCCTTTTCTCAATGACAATGCACGAATCTCGGGGCGCCATTTGGATTTCACATGGACCTAGAAAGTATGCAGGTACATCATGGGATTTGCCTGGTGTGTGTTCTCTGTGCTGCTTCTGAATATTGCCGGACTGGCTAGAGAAAAAACAAAAGGTAGGGCACAGATACATACTTAGAATCACAGGGCCACATAGCAAACATTTTTAAGGGCCACCCAACAGATGAAAGAAACACTACTGTACAAGCCCCCCATTGCCATGGCATATAATGAAGGACTAAAAAGGATGTAGCGATGGTAATAAGGTAGGTATAGATCTGTGTACAGCACTGAGTACAGAAGAAGGCAGTGTAAAATGTATAGCATTAAACAGAGAGGACAGGCCAGGAGCGCAAGCACAGCATAAGCGTAAGGCCTACATGATGGGGTTTGAACAGGAAGGCTAGAAGGTTAGGTCGGGGTTAATAAAAATGAATACAGGAGTTATAATACCAAATACATTTTATTGGAGGATAGTAGGATGTGGCAGGGTGTGGCAGGGTGGTCCTAAGGGGTTACTAAGGGGGGACTGCCCTCCAGGTTTCAGTCAGACCAGAGGACAGCTAAAGACAAGATTCTCCCGCCCTCCCGCCCCGAATTTTACAGGATTTGCAGCGGGTGATTAGCGTGGTGGGTTGGGTTTTGGATTGCAGTTTGTCATGGCGGCAGGCAGAGGTCGTAGGGTTTTTGAAGGCGGGGATGGTTACGCTCTTTGGAGAACGAGGGGTTGGGCCCATCTATGGTATGGGTGTAACTGCCCTATTAAAGGGGAATGTAACACGTGATGGTGCAGTTGGCTGTATCGGCTGGTTAATTGGCCAAACAATTGTCCCCGAGCTGGCGTAATTTGCAGCTGGGGGCCGTGGAAAGGCAAGGTGGGCCATATACAGCCATTGGGCCAGTCAGTGGGTGCCTTCAATAATCCTAAGACAAAAAGCAGGCAGTGATTTTCAGTCAGAAAGGTTATAACATGTTTTTCATTCCAGATATGATGTAATAAAAGTTTTTATGGTTGGTTATGTAATAAAAGGGCTGCTATGGCCATTTAAACCCAAATTAGATGTCTGGGCTAAGTCATTTTAGTTAAGATAAGGTGATGTGGAAAAATGGCATACAGCCGGTACTTGGACAATACCCCAGGCATGAAACAATGCAGACAAGGGAATTTACAGCACAGCATACAGAATGAGGCAGTGTGGAAAATAAAATGTTCAAGAAGGCTTAACATTGTGGTTGTTGGAATATCCAAACATTGACTGCATCTCCTTGAAGACAATTTTACACCCAGATTCATTGATTTTTTTTTGATTTTTTTTAGTCATCAATGGTCACTTAAGGCTCACATTTTTGCAATTTAGCAGGAATTTGCCAAAGTTGGAGCTATGCATAGCCAGCATTAAGCCTTCATAGGGGCATACTGTAGGGTAATATTTTTTAAACACAGCCCTCAGGCCTGGTTCACACTGGGGCGACAAACGCTCCGACATTGGGAGCTCATGTCGCATGACGTGTGAAAATCAATGTTTCCCTATGGGAGCCGTCCTAACTGGTCCGACACATGTCGGTCCGACTTTGAGAATGCTCCCTGTACTACTTTGGTCCGACTTTGATCCGACTTCAGCCCATTGACTATCATTGAAGTCGGATCAAAGTCGGACCGCAGTCTTGCATGGTCCGACTTTGGCATGCGACTTGTGCTGTGCTGCTCTTGAGGGGGAACTCCAGGCCAAATTTTAAATAAAAAAACCGGCGTGGGTTCCCCCTCCAGGAGCATACCAGGCCCTTGGGTCTGGTCTGGATTTGAACGGGCACCCCTACGCCGAAAAAACGGCGTGGTGGGTCCCCCCAAAATCCAAACCAGACCCTTATCCGAGCACGCAACCTGGCAGGCCGCAGGGGAAGACGCATGCCCTCAACATGGGGGGGTTAGGTGCTCTGGGGCAGGGGGGCGACCTGTGGCCCCCCCACCCCAGAGCACCCTGCCCCCATGTTGATGAGGACAGGGCCTCTTCCCGACAACCCTGGCCGTTGGTTGTCGGGGTCTGCGGGCGGGGGGCTTATCGGAATCCGGGAGCCCCCTTCAATAAGGGAGCCCCCGGATCCCGGCCCCCCCACCCTATGTGAATGAGTATGGGGTACATCGTACCCCTACCCATTCACCTGGTGGAAAAAAATTGCAATAAAAAAACACTACACAGGTTTTTAAAGTAATTTATTACACAGCTCCGGGGGTCTTCTTCCGACTCCGGCGCTCTTCTTCCGACTTCCGGGGGTCTTTTCCGACTTCGGGGGTCTCCGGTGTCGTCGCCGCGCTCTCCGGTTCTTTCTTCCGCCGGGCCTCCGCTAACTTCTTTTTAGCTCTCTTGCTAACAGAGGCCCGGTCTTCCCGTTGTCTCGTCCGGCTCTCCGTTGTCCTTCTGCCGGCCCCTCCACTAACTTCTTGGTAGCTCTTTCGCTAGTGGAGGGGTCGGTCTTCCCGTCGTCGCCGTCGGCTTCTTCTTCCCTCTTCTCCTTCTTGATGTTGACACGTCGCTTCCTCCCGCTGTAATACTGGCTCTCCGCTCCGCTCCGCATTAATATAGGCTTCCCATGACGTCACAGTCACATGTTCCCATGACATCACAGTCACATGCTCCGGGGCCATGTGCCCCGGAACATGTGACTGTGACGTCATGAGAAGCCTATATTAATGCGGAGCGGAGCGGAGAGCCAGTATTACAGCGGGAGGAAGCGACGCGTCAACATCGAGGAGGAGAAGAGGGAAGAAGAAGCCGACGGCGATGACGGGAAGACCGCGCCTCCGTTAGCAAAAGAGCTAAAAAGAAGTTAGCGGAGGCCCGGCGGAAGAAAGAACCGGAGAGCGGGAGACGACACCGGAGACCCCCGAAGTCGGAAAAGATCCCCGGAAGTCGGAAGAAGAGCGCCGGAGTCGGAAGAAGACCCCCGGAGCTGTGTAATAAATTACTTTAAAAACCTGTGTAGTGTTTTTTTATTGCAATTTTTTTCCACCAGGTGAATGGGTAGGGGTGCGATGTACCCCATACTCATTCACATAGGGTGGGGGATCCGGGGGCCCCCTTATTGAAGGGGGATTCCGATAAGCCCCCCGCCCGCAGACCCCGAGAACCAACGGCCAGGGTTGTCGGGAAGAGGCCCTGTCCTCATCAACATGGGGGCAGGGTGCTCTGGGGTGGGGGGGCTGCAGGTCGCCCCCCTGCCCCAGAGCACCAAACCCCCCATGTTGAGGGCATGCGGCCTGGTTTGGTTCAGGAGGGAGGGGGGGCCGCTCTCTTGTCCCCCCCTCTTCCCCTGCGGCCGGCCAGGTTGTGTGCTCGGATAAGGGTCTGGTTTGGATTTTGGGGGGACCCCCACGCCGTTTTTTCGGCGTAGGGGCGCCCGTTCAAATCCAGACCAGACCCAAGGGCCTGGTATGCCTCTGGAGGGGAACCCACGCCGTTTTTTTTTTATTTAAAATTTGGCCTGGAGTTCCCCCTCAAGATTAATACCAAACACAGTGCCTGATATTGGCGGGGATCCAAGTCGGATCCCCGTTCATTGAAAGTCGGACATATGTCGGCTTCATGTCGCAGGGCAAAGTCGGATCCAAAGTAGGACGGATGTCGTGTCGCACTAGTGTGAACCCAGCCTCAAGGTCTGATTACATTTCATCAGGTGTGGAAAAACTGCTCACTGGCTCCATAGCAAACACCACCTTCCTGCAGGTCTAAAGGGTGGGGGCATTTATGGCAAAGCTTTACTATAGGTCAGAGATAGGCAGCTTTTGCTTACTGTGTGTACTCAAACTTTGGCCTGCTAGGGGTCTGCCTAGTGTAACATATCAGTACCAGGTGGCTCATTCAGTTGATTGAGTATTAGATGAATCCTTCATAACTATTAATTGGCACATTTGCTAAGGGTTTGGCCAGTCTTGTGCAAAATTTGGCAAATTTACTGAAGTCTATAGGATAAGGTGACCAGATTTTTAAAATGAAATCCGGGGACATATATTTTTTTTACTAGTAATGGCAGCAATTAGCGACTCTCTGCCTGTCGCCGCCCGCCTCACAGCCTGTCAAGTCTTAAGCCTCGTACACACTCGGATTTCGATCGGAGAAATCTGTGGGATTTTGTGCGAAGGGCGTTGGCCGTGAACTTGTTCTGCATACAGACGGCAGAACTTTTACAGCCAACATACACAAAACTATGTGTTTTTTCAGCTCTTTAGCGCCACCCTTTGGGCAACTTCTGCTAATGTTGTGCTATGGTTAGCATTGGTTCGAAGCATGCGTGTTTGTAATTTGGATTTTTTTCCGACTAACTTGTGTACACACGATCGGATAATCCGACAAGACACATTTGTTGTCGGACAGTTTTAAAGCATGCTATAAATTATTTGTTGCCAGAAAATCCGACAACAATTGTCCGATGGAGCGCACAAACGTTAGGATTATCCGACAAAACCCTGCCTTTACACATTTGTTGTCGGAAAATCCGATCGTGTGTACGAGGCTTTACTCTCTGGGCCCCGGCTACTACTGGGTGGGGTGCGGAGGAAGATCACTCCACCAGGGAAGGCAAGGAGATAAACAGGCAGGCGGCTGGCCGGGACTTGAGCCAAGGCAGAAGAACATGCAAACAGAGCTGAATGGGCATGCACCCAAAACTAAAGAACTATTCCCTCCGCTCTGACCAGCACATGATCATCATAAAGGGGCACAGATAATGGAAAAAAATACACCCCCCTAAGCTAGTAGGAGCGGCGGAGCAGGAGTGTGTAATTAAGATTTTTTTTTTTAATTCTGCACTGACTGTCTTTGAAATTGCCCCAGCCCCTGTTCAAATCCAATCCGGGGACAAAACCGGGGACTGTCCCCTGAAACCGGGGATGTCTGGTCACCCTACTATAGGAGGCAAATCCTGTTGTTAAATTCTTACCTAGAAATGGCTAATAGGCAAACACCTGTCAAAAAAAAAAAAAAAAAAAAGGATGGAAAGCTGGGCATTGTCATGGGGAACATGTATCAATGTAAAAAAAAAAGATTGCATAAAGCAGATTGAAGGTTTTTTTATACGGCTTCAAGGGCAACATTGAAAATACACAAATACACACATCTTTAAAATAACATGCTTCGGGGATGCCTTAAAGCTATACGTGGTATACAATACCATTTTTACAGCATACACTGAGCTGGCTGTGGGATTCATTTTTTCTTTTACAATTCATTTGGCTTTGCATACAACCAGAAGAATTAATATACAGTACACAGGATACAGCCGTGTACAATTGGCAAGTAGGATATTCTTTAATTAAGGATCAAAGGCCAACCTGTACTATAGACAAGGAATACAGGCTAGTATTTTACTACAAGAATTAGGATGCCTCAAATAATACAGTAGCGTAAAACTAGCCATCAGCAGGACAAGAAGCAAAGCTAGGCTCAAATTTTCTGAGAAAACAGCACAGGTTGGGGTTCTACTGCAAGAATTAAGACACACAAGTGTAAAACTGGCCAGCACTGCAGTATGCCTGTTATTTATTTTATAGGAATAAGGGATTCAGTAAAGTGAATCATATAATATTAGGTGGTTTAACTGCACACTGTTTTTGCACCTTGCTTTTTTTTTTCTTTCAAGCCTAGCATCATGTAGCGGACAGAAGGTAGCTCCAATTAGCATAAAAAATATACCCCTCCCCAAATTAGCGAATTCCAAAATACCACCCCCTGAAACAAACACCCATCCTTTAAAAACAAATAGAAATGTAGCGGGGTCTTCAGATTTAGTTGGGGTACACCTGGGGGGTAGTGTGACCCAGGTGTGTAATTAGGTTAGGGTATGGACCCCTTTTTGTTATTCGTGGAGGATTGGGTGGTGCAGTATTCTCCTTGGCCTGTGGGTGGCGGGGTACCTACGGGCTCAAGGTAGAATCACTACCACAGTGCTACCCTTTTTGTCCCTTTCCGGAGATGGTACAGCTGGGGCGGGGAGCCCACCGTGGTGTCGAAGGGAGGGGATAAAAGGGGGAGACGCCTCACCACGAGGTCTTCGGAGGATCATCTCTTCACGCACCCAGGCACCTTAGGCCTGGGTGCGGCCGGTTCGAGGTTCCGGCTCAGGCGCCCTAGGCCTGACCGGAATGGAGTTGGAGTCCATCCCAGGCACCTTCAGCCTGGGGTGAGGTACTATGTCGTAGGCCTGGGGCCCAGTGACTTCGACTGGGTCCCGCGAGGGTGAAGTGATTCCAGGGTGCCCCTTGCGAGGGGACTCGCATCTGAGGTGAGGAGGCTGGGGAGGTCACCCGTCCGGAGATTCCGGAGCAGCGTCAACCCGGTGACGGATGGGCCTCCGGTAACTCCCTTGGAGGAACATCTTCCCCTGATAGGGGCCGCAACGCAGCGAAGGTATTCTAATCAAGGTCGCTACTACCCTTGGTCATAGTACAGGGGTATAGAGACTAAAATCAGTACAGTGCCTCGACCTGCTCATCCCACCGTATCTTGCCATTACATTGTTTGTTGTGGAGCTACGAAATAAAAGAAGAGAGTTGGACTGTGATCGGTGTATGGACTCTGTTTATGGGAGCAAGGGAGATTCCAGCACAGCAGGACTGAGTCCCGTAACCAGCACACATTTGGCCCGAGGAAGATGTTGATACTGGCCTTCACCTCACCCACAGTTATGGGGAGGACATGGGCCGTGGCGCACCTCACCCTGTCGCGTGACATACCCCTAGCTAAAGAGGACGGGGTGAGGCCGCTACACGTGGGGGCTCGCGAGTCCGGGATGAAATGTGTGTTAACCCTGAGGTTTGGAATGGCTGTGTCTGGACTTTGCTGCCCGGAGGAGGTCCGAGCAGGTCGGCCATGTGATCGGCCAAAGTGCATACCTGTGCTCGAAGTCATGGACATGACCCTAAGACGGGAAAGGCCCATGCAGAAAGAGCGGGAAGAGGGAGGAGTCCAGCCGTGTGAAGTACTACATGTGGGGACTTTTGCTGCACTGCGCCACGAGGCACCCCGTGACTGCGCAATTTGTGGGCGGAGGCTGGTGGAAGCCCGCGAAAACGTGCAAGTCGTGGGAATAGTCTGGCCATGTGTGGAGATACACGGGGAGACTCCGGCGCGTGGTCAGCGTGTGATGGAGCAGCAAGTGGTCGGAATGAACTCAAGCTCCCCGTGGATGCCGGTATCTTACCCTATGAAGATGACTGCATTTGCTGCTCCCCTTACAGACACGGGGATAAGACTCAGGCCCCGAGGACAGTTGGCTCTGTACTCATGCAGAGACACGGAGGCTCTCGGTGTGATCTGTCCCGGATGCTCGGGACTGGTGGTCCAGTTAAAGCCATTTGGGCGATGTGAAGCATGCAAGGAGTTCCTTTTTGAGGTCAAACCATACACGGAAAGGCCCCGGGCCCTTCGCCTCAACTGCATCACAGGAACCGCCACTCCAGAGGGAGAGATCCAGGCCTCTGCGGAGGTCCCCGTACGCGCTGACCAGGGCGATGTGACTGCCCAACCAGAGACTGAGAGAGAAAAATCCGAGGACGCTGCTTCGGTCACCACAGATTCTCTGCTCCCACCTCCGAAGAGGAAGATCGGCCTGGTGCAGGCCTCCTGTGGTCGTGGTCGAGCTTTGCCCCGCTGCTTGCCGGACCTGGATGGATCTGGTCGGAAGAATCCTGGACATCCCAGTGCTGAAAAAGGTCCAGGTGAGCCAGGGGCTGGGACTGTGGTGGTGGTTGGAGGTGTCGGGGGTCCATTGGAGGTGGAGCCCGCAAGGGAGGGTAGTTCTCCGTCTACTAAAGACTACCTTCCCGCCGAGAGGTATGACACCTCCGACCTAGAGTCGCTGTCAGACTGTGGGGATGACGGAGAAATAGACTAACTGTTTCACCGGAAGGGCTGGGACAAACGCCCGCTACCTGTGCTGTGTAAACCGCAGGATTCCCCTATGTCTATAGAAGACAGTATGCCCCGGGCGCAGGCCCCGGAGTTTCCGAGGAAATCTAGTCCTCCGACTGACCTTCCACATTCCACCACACCACCCGCTCTGATAGTGGGGATGCAGCGCGCTTCATTGCGGGCACCAAAGGCAAAGCCACCCGAGATGGTGAAGGTACCTCGGCACCCGGAGGCCATCGTACAGCCAGGAGAAGGTGAGCGAGATGTCACGCCTCCTCTAGCCCGATTGCAACGACTTTTCTCTCAGAGAGTCGCCCGTGAATATGGGTGGGAGTACCCCTACTTGCCTCGGGACTTACTGTATGAAGTCGAGGTCTTGCGACAACGGTGGTACGACGAGTTTGTCTGGGAAAAGCTCGAAGTGCCTCATGCCCGGCGATACTTGTCGTGTTCGCCGCCTGTGTCTAAGAAGTTCAGAGACTGCAGAGCTGATTGGAAATTAGGGCGCCATATTCATGCCGATAAGGTGCTCATCTGCAGAAAAGAGGGAGAGGATGTCGAATATTCAGTCGAAGTGTTTGACAAGCACTTGAAGCCCTTGTTTTTGCCAGATCCAAGATTTTATCTGTAGGAGAAGAGAACTCCTATTTTTGTTTGCTTGTTGAACTCTGGAAGGAACATTCCCAGACGCTCAGAACTGTGCCCTAGTTTTGTTTTGATTTGGGCTCTTTTTCTTTACTCACAGGAGACTTGGGAGCTGTTGTTTTTTTCTTTCTCCCTTTTCTTCATGTGCCAAAGGCAGAGACTTTGGGGGTAGAGTCAGTGTAGGAAAGCAGGAAGAGTGAAGATATCACCAAGTGCCATTACCGCGGCGTCGTCACCAGGTGGCGGTGTTGCGCAACGTTTGTTTGTTTTTTTCTGCACACTTTTACACCACACTCGTTGGAGCGAATGGGTCTCTCGGCTGATAGACCCATTCATTCCAAAATCTCACAAGATATTAGGATGTTGTTTTTTGTTTCCCTTCTGCAGGAGATTCGTCGGTCAAGACTGCTGAGTGTGGGTGGTTCTTAGACAGGCACGGGAAGGATTGTATATGTGTACCTGACAGATGTTTTATACAAGAGTTTATCGTTTTATATTTCCCTTCCCTTTTCGAGCAGGTCTTGGCACACACAATGTTCAAATTTTAGGGACAGCCTCTGGGGCTCGCTTCATGTCACCACTCCTTGAGAGACATGGGTGTGCACCTGACGCTGGGGACCAGCGTCAAATCACAGGGGGGAGTGTGTAGCGGGGTCTTCAGATTTAGTTGGGGTACACCTGGGGGGTAGTGTGACCCAGGTGTGTAATTAGGTTAGGGTATGGACCCCTTTTTGTTATTCGTGGAGGATTGGGTGGTGCAGTATTCTCCTTGGCCTGTGGGTGGCGGGGTACCTACGGGCTCAAGGTAGAATCACTACCACAGTGCTACCCTTTTTGTCCCTTTCCGGAGATGGTAAGGCTGGGGCGGGGAGCCCGCCGTGGTGTCGAAGGGAGGGGATAAAAGGGGGAGACGCCTCACCACGAGGTCTTCGGAGGATCATCTCTTCACGCACCCAGGCACCTTAGGCCTGGGTGCGGCTGGTTCGAGGTTCCAGCTCAGGCGCCTTAGGCCTGACCGGAATGGAGTTGGAGTCCATCCCAGGCACCTTCAGCCTGGGGTGAGGTACTATGTCGTAGGCCTGGGGCCCAGTGACTTCGACTGGGTCCCGCAAGGGTGAAGTGATTCCTGGGTGCCCCTTGCGAGGGGACCCGCATCTGAGGTGAGGAGGCTGGGGAGGTCACCCGTCCGGAGATTCCGGAGCAGCGTCAACCCGGTGACGGATGGGCCTCCGGTAACTCCCTTGGAGGAACATCTTCCCCTGATAGGGGCAGCAACGCAGCGAAGGTATTCTAATCAAGGTCGCTACTACCCTTGGTCATAGTACAGGGGTATAGAGACTAAAATCAGTACAGTGCCTCGACCTGCTCATCCCACCGTATCTTGCCATTACATTGTTTGTTGTGGAGCTACGAAATAAAAGAAGAGAGTTGGACTGTGATCGGTGTATGGACTCTGTTTATGGGAGCAAGGGAGATTCCATCACAGCAGGACTGAGTCCCGTAACCAGCACACATTTGGCCCGAGGAAGATGTTGATACTGGCCTTCACCTCACCCACAGTTATGGGGAGGACATGGGCCGTGGCGCACCTCACCCTGTCGCGTGACATACCCCTAGCTAAAGAGGACGGGGTGAGGCCGCTACAGAAATAAAATAACCTCAAATAAACTTCTAATTGAAAGGAATGAAATTAAATAGTAGAAAAAAAGTTTTAAAAACAAAAAAAAGACAGCAAATGAGTTGTAAGTGCTAGCTAGCAATCAGAATTAAAGTAGAGTTTCCTGTCTGATGATTTTTATCAGCTTTATGCTTTCCCTGCAATGGGTGTGTAGCACTACCCCCGTAGGAGCTGCTGTTTGTTTGATTTGGGTCTACGTCCTGCCTATCAACCCCTGGAAGTGGCTCAAACCTTCCCTTAGCACAACTGATATGAATAAGGAGTGTGAGACCTATTGAGTATTAGGAGACACAATCCTGCATACATCACACAATAACCTGTAAATGTTATTACCTTTGCTGGTCACTAGTCCTTCTAAGTGACAGAGATACTTCACACAAGTTATATGCTTAATCAAAGGTACCTTTACTCAGTATAAAAGGGAAGGGTAAAGAATCACATTAATACACACAGTTGACTCTGCATGCGCATTGCAGAGTCAATAAACCAATAAGGATAGGTATCACTGAGATTAGGTAATAACAGGAAATAACATCAGCTATATATATGTACATGTATCTATATGTGTCTCTGCACGGCTAACTGGTTGCTCGCGAGCTCCCCCTTTGTTGCAATACCTTGCACGTGTTCATTCCCTATAATAGGTAAGCAAGGCCTATCTGCGTCCCACTCAAAGTTCCTTTCTCCAATGAAGTCTTCGCTAGCCACCGTCGGTGCACAAGTTAAATTGTAATCCACAGGGTTTCAACAAGATGCTGTAATTATCCGCAATATACCTGAGTACTCGTGTGCCTGCCACCCACTAATGACGGATGCACCAATCTCTGATCACATGGTCTCCAGTGAGATACACTAGGCCGCAAGCTGTGGCGTGATAGGTGAAGTGTGGCTGGCACTAACTAAATCACTTTCCTCTAAGGTAGTAGTCAATTCTGGGCAGGTGCCCTTCTCACCAAACAGGCCCGACTTTCAGATAGTCTCCTCTGGCTTGTCCCGGTCACTCGATCTCCACGCTTCTGCTTCAGCTGCAGTCTCCGGACTCCGTCACTAACAGCATATGGTGATGGACGACTCCGGTCTCTGCTGGGCAATCACAGGACGCTGTGGATGATCCTCTGCTGGAAATCACTCAGGCACTCCCGTAATTTAGGCCCAGGCTTCTGGCCTAATCCTTAGGAAGCAGGCCTCCGTGCCAACTTCCTGCTTGATTGAGAGCTGGATCCAGAGAGACGCTGGCCCCTCCCCTGGTTTAAGTAGTCTGCCCAGAATGCTTTGCGGTGTTGCAATGCACCCTGGGTAATGTAGTCTGTCTTTTACTAAAAGCAACAAAGTCTTTTCTCCTAGCTGATATCTGTCCCAAAGTGCATTAGTTGCATTGTAACACTTATACCACCGGAGGGAGCCGGATTCCTTCTTACATATGGACATCCTGCTACACACTCCCCCCACTTAAAGTCTTTGGTCCCCAAAGAGGACAACAGTATGTAACCTAACACATACTTTGGCAATACCTGCAGGGAAATTTGTTAGTTTATGCATGACAATAAACAACTTGCCTTTTCATAAGCAGGATTTAAACTTAAACAGCTCATATCATAACACAGAGCCGACAGAGGAACCTCCCACCAATTATCACAAGGAGGGAGGTTGTCCTGTATACGGACCACCGACACTTGGGTGTCTGTTTCAGATGTGCTAGGGAGTGAGCTGGGGTTGTCTTCCACTGAATCTGAATCTGGAGTGGAAGAGCTAGACTGATCAATGGTTCTCTTAGAAGTGATGATGGCCTCCTCAGAGCATTCACCCAATTGGTCGTACGTCAGTCTTTTTGGGGGGTGAATTACTCTTCTTTCCCTCTGCTCTTTAGGTATCATATTCTCAAGGACATTGGGGCTGGCTGTTTCTAGAAGCTCTTCAGGGGCTTCCTCATCTAGTTCAGGCATGTTGGGCTCCAGAACTTCAGGAGCGTCCCGCTCTCCTTCAGATAGAGACAACAACCCTTCTTCTGGGTCTTCCATTGACAAAGAGTCTGAGTCATCAGCTACCTCCTCAATGAGAATGTTTGAAGGCACGAATTCAGGAGCTTCTGCCCGAAGAGTTCCATTGTCAACTGTTTTGGGTGAGGTTTGGGAGGTGGTCATGGGTTCTGGCAATTGGGATGACCACAACCAGTCAGATTCTGCTTCTTCATCCTCTTGACCTTCATTGTCAGAGTCTCCATCTCTCACATCTGGAAGCACTGTTTGAGATCGGGTGATGGGTCTGGAACCTTGAGAAGTTGAAGGGGTTTCTTGTGAGTCAGATGCAGGAGGCATGCAAACTGCCTCGGAGAGGGGCAACAAGTGATTCCTGTGCCAGGTCTTTAACGGTCCCACGCTTCCTTCTGGCCTAATTTGGTACACAGGAAGGTTTTCCAGCTTCTTGCAGATAACATAAGGTTGGGATTTCCAACGGTCAGCCAACTTATGTTTTCCCGGAATTCCCAAGTTCCTCAACAGCACTCTATCTCCTGGCTGTAAATCTTGAATTCTGACTCTTAGGTCAAAGTTTCTTTTATTTCTCAGCCCCCGTTGGTCAGATGCTGCTTGGGCCTTTTCAAAAGCTGTCTTCAGACTCTTTCTCAATCGGTCTACATACCCCTTGTGGGATGCTGCTGAGGTATGATCCAGCGATATGCCAAAGGCCAAGTCCACTGGCAACCGAGCCTCCCGCCCGAACATCAAACGGTATGGGGAATACCCGGTGACATCACTGGCAGTGCTATTGTAGGCATGCACTATGGCAGCTACATGCTTGCTCCAATGCTGCTTTTTCTCTGAACTCAGAGTCCCCAACATATCCAAGAGAGTCCGGTTAAACCGTTCAGGCTGAGCATCTCCTTGTGGGTGATAAGGGGTTGTCCTGGTCTTCTGGATGCCTAACAGGTCTAATAACTTCTTTATTAATTTGCTTTCAAAGTCTCTGCCCTGATCTGAATGAAGGCGTTGGGGTAGACCATAGTGCACAAAGAATTTTTCTACCAGTACTTTGGCTACTGTTGAGGCCTTCTGGTCTTTTGTTGGGAATGCTTGAGCATATCTGGTAAAGTGATCTGTTATCACCAAGACATTCCCTTGACCACTCAGATCAGGCTCCAGGCAAAGGAAGTCAATGCACACCAGTTCCATAGGTCCCTGACTTTGCAGATGGCCCATTGGGGCTGCTTGACGTGGCAAGGTCTTCCTTTGAATGCATCGGACACAGGAATGGCAATATCCTTCCACTTCAGCCCGCATGCAGGGCCAATAGAACCTATCCCGTACAAGGTGAAAAGTCCGTTCGGACCCTAGGTGACCATGGTTGTCATGGAGGGCAGCTAGGACCGCTTCTCGATATTTGGCTGGTAGAAACAGCTGCCACTTCTCTTCTGAGTCGTCAGAGGGGCCCTTTCGGTAGACCACCCCTTGACGTATGTGTAGCCGATCCCACTCCCTGCGCAACAATCGGGCTTCTCTTGGGGAGTCTGTTTCAAGCATCTCGGGACACTGGCTTTCCAGGGCCTTTATCAGGAGTTTCCCTAAAGAGTCTTCTTCTTGCTCCTTTCTCAAATCCCTTTTTGTCAGCTTGGGCAAGCCCTCCCCTTCGACTTGGGTTACACTGCAATAGCACTTCGGTACTCCAACAGCTGAGACCCCAATTTCTTCGGCTCTTGACCCACCTCTGGCTTGAAGTTCTGTCCCCTGATATAGGGCTCGCACTCCCTCTGGGTCTAGTTGGGCCCATTCTTCGGTAGGGTCGGTGGGGGCATGAGACCTCCTGGACAGGGCATCTGCATCCCTATTTCCCACTCCGGGTCGGTACTTCAAGCTGAAGGTGAAGCTTGAAAGGGCAACCAACCACCGGTGTCCCGTTGCACCCAACTTGGCAGTGGTCAGAAGGTAGGTGAGCGGGTTATTATCTGTCTTCACCACAAACTCCGCCCCATATAGGTAGTCTCTCAGTTTGTCTACCACTACCCATTTCAAGGCCAGGAATTCAAGCTTGTGGGTGGGGTAATTCTTCTCAGCAGGTATCAGACTCCTGCTCACATATGCGACGGGTCTTAGGTAACCATCATGTTCCTGGTACAGCACCCCACCCAGCCCATCTCGGCTGGCATCTACATGCAGTTCATAAGGCTTCTTTGGATCAGCATAGGCCAGGACTGGTGCAGTGGTAAGACTCTTCTTTAACATCTGGAAGGCTTCCTCGCACTCCCCTGTCCACTGGTCTTGAATCGACTCTTTGGGCCTTCGGGGTCCCATGGTGAGTTTCACTGGTTTGACCAGCTCTGGAACATCATCTTCCCCTTCGTTTCTGAGTAACTCGTTCAGGGGTCTGGCAATCTTGGCGAATCCTTCTACAAATCTTCTGTAGTAAGAACAGAACCCCAGGAATGACCGAAGCTCAGTCACGTTGGTAGGTCTCGGCCAAGAGGTGACGGCATCCAGCTTCTCTGGGTCCGTGGCCACCCCTTCTGCAGAAACGATATGGCCCAGGTAATGGACTGAGGACTGGTAAAATTGACACTTCTCTGGGGAGAGTTTCAGGCCCTCTTCACTGAGCCTCTTCAGGACCTTCTCCAGTCTCTCTTCATGCTCTTCTAGGGTTCTCCCGAACACGATGACGTCGTCCAAATATACCAGTACCTCTATTAGATTCATGTCCCCGACGGTTCTCTCCATTAGCCTTTAGAAAGTGGCGGGGGCTCCTGATAACCCTTGAGGCATACGGTTGAACTCAAAGAACCCCACAGGGGTGATGAAGGCTGTCTTCTCCCGATCCTCAGGGTGCATGGGGATTTGGTAATATCCACTTTTTAGATCCATTACACTGAACCACTTGGCCCCTGACAGACTCTGCAGGGCGTCTTCAATTCGGGGAGTGGTGTATTGATCTGGGATGGTCCTTCTGTTTAGTGTTCTGTAGTCGATACACAGTCTCAGCGACCCGTTCTTCTTTCGGACTACCACTATTGGAGAAGCGTAAGGGCTCCTGGATTCTCGAATAATCCCCGTCCTCTTCAGCTCAGCCAACTGTTCCCGCAAGTCTTCTAAGTCACCCAGTGGGACCCGTCGAACTCTCTCTCTAAAGGGCTTATCTTCTTGTAAGCGTATCTTGTGAGTGGCACTCCTTGCGCACCCCACATCGAACTCATCTTTAGAGAAGATCTTTTCCCACCTTGCAAGTTGAGCTTTGGCCCTTTTTCTCCATTCTGGTGGGAGGGCCGTGTCTTCAGAACAGAGCTTCTCTATGGTGACTTCACCCCTTTCTTCTTTCTTCAATTCACACGGGGCAATGGGGGTGGCTGGATTCACCTGGCCCAACAGCATTCTGGCCGGCACCTTCACTGGTGTATTAGCAGTGTTCCTTATACTCACTGAAACCCTCCCATGGCTTTTCTGTAGGGCCTTCAATGGGATCACTTTGGGGATTACTTCAATCCCTTTCTGTCTTTCCTGTGGGCCTGGTTCGAAGACAATGAAGGGGCCTGGCTGTTTCCATGTGAGCTTGACAGAAGCCCTCAGGCAAGTCACCTCTCCTGGTTGTAATACCTTCTCCGTCTTGTCTAGCTTCCAAATCTTGCCAACTCCCTCAGCCGGGGCCTTCTGCTCCAGTACCAGGCGCTGGTAGGCTTGCCTTAACATGGGGTGGACTCTTGTGGTCGGGGCTTCTTCCTGTTGGGCCAACGGTGTCAGCAGTCGCCTGACTAGATCAGTGTTGGTCCCTATGATGAGTGAGCTCTTGCTGGCCCCTGGTGGGCGAGGGCACACTACTGCCAGAGTATTGAAGGTCTCTGTCTCCCCAGCCACTGAGGGATCAAAAGTCAACTTGATTGGCAGGTAACCGTCATAGGGAAAGCTCTGAGTTCCAATACCCCATATTTCCAGTTCCTCTAATTTCTGTAGGGGCAGATGTTTAAGATGTTTATCATAGAAATCCCTATACAGAAGAGTCACTTGAGCCCCAGTGTCAAGAAGAGCCTTGGTGTAGATCCCTTCTACTTGTATGGTGACTACTGGAGAAGGCCCCACTAACTTGGCAGGGAACTCCTTCAACACAGACTTCTTGCTGGGTTCAGTTACCTGTACCCTCACTTCTTTTTTTCTTGAGTTTCCGGTGGGTCTCAGTCCCTTCTGGGTCTGGTGTGCACTGGCCTTCTGTTCAACAGCAGCCTGAGTTGTGGGACGGGGCCTAATTGGCAGAGGTTTAGGTCCCTGACTCTGATGTTTTGGATCATTGGACTTCTTGAAGGAGTTCGTGGAAACTGGTGGGCGCCCGGCTGACTCCTTCACCGGGGCCCTCTGAAGTTTTCCGCCGGCTTGCGATATCTGGATGCAACTTCATCTGGGCTGGGACACACTGCTCTAACATGCCCGATTCCCCACAATTGAAGCATGTTATCAATCTCTTAGGCTTCTGTACTAGTTCCATATTGGAGCTAGGAGTTTTTTTTTGTTCCTCTGACGTGTTCTTGTTGTGTGGCACAGAGGCCTGGCTAGTCAGCATGGACACCATTTCTACTAGTTGTGACACCTGGGTCTTTAGGAGTTCAACTTCTGAATCACCTTCTTCTGCACTTAACATTCTGACTCGGGCAGTTGGTTCGGTGTGTTGACTCCTCCTTTTGTCTTCCAACATGGCCTCCTCCTCCCTGACTATCCGGATCAAGTCGGGGTATTCCAGGCTGCTCCCGTCCCGCCGGGTGCGTAGCAATAATGCGATGGGGTCCAAGGGTTGAGCTCCCCTCAACACCTGCTGGGCACGGGCCTCATCCACTTTTCTTGGATCGATCATCCCTTTCTTCAGTAGGATCCGATGCAGGATCTTATCCAGGCGTCCTATGAATTCTGACAGCTTCTCTCCCTCTTTTTGGTAGCAATGCCCCAGCTGGTAAGTGAGTTCAGTGACGTTTTCCGTCCCGCCGAACACATTCTGCAGAATATCCAGATAATCCTGTGCATTGCAGTCCTTCTTGCTTAACTTGAGGTTACGTATGGCCTCCAGAGCAGGCCCCTTTAAGCTTTCCACAATCCGTTGTTTTTTTTGTTGTTCTGGCACCTCCCATTCTTCTAGGGCCTGAGTGGCGCCATCTAGCCACTCTTCAAATCCATCTTCCACTGAAGGTACAGGTTTCTTCCCAGAAAAGGTCCTGAGTTTCCTGTATCCTGACATCAGGTAGTCTGGAGGGTCCTTTTTACACTTGGTCACAATCTCCCCCAGGACAGCGCACAATTCTGAGCTAAGGGTGGTCAATGGTGGTGAACCGGGACCCTTTTGTTGGGCGCTCCCTCCTGTGCTGGGGCCTCCTGAAGTAGTGGATGTGGGGCCATCTTTATTCTCTTCTGGGTGTATCAGGAGGAGTTCTACTTGGTTTGTAGTTTTTATGCTGGCACCCTTGAAGTAGTCAGAGATTCCGTTCCTCCACTCACATAATGCATAGGTGTGGGGATTTACAGTATCTGTCTTTATGTCAATCACCCATGGCTTCCTGTCCATGGACAATGCTCTCAAGACTGGAGTTAGCTGCTCCTCTACCCAGGCCTCTCTCTGGATTTCAACCACCAGGCCATTTCCGGGTAGGATGCCTTCATCCCTGCACCACCGGGCTACGGCAGCAGGGTCCATTTCTGTGCTGTAAGGGTTCTGTCTAGGGGGAAAGTTGATTGCAGAACCGTAGAATATCCCGGACGAGCCCCCACGTGTAGCACTACCCCCGTAGGAGCTGCTGTTTGTTTGATTTGGGTCTACGTCCTGCCTATCAACCCCTGGAAGTGGCTCAAACCTTCCCTTAGCACAACTGATATGAATAAGGAGTGTGAGACCTATTGAGTATTAGGAGACACAATCCTGCATACATCACACAATAACCTGTAAATGTTATTACCTTTGCTGGTCACTAGTCCTTCTAAGTGACAGAGATACTTCACACAAGTTATATGCTTAATCAAAGGTACCTTTACTCAGTATAAAAGGGAAGGGTAAAGAATCACATTAATACACACAGTTGACTCTGCATGCGCATTGCAGAGTCAATAAACGAATAAGGATAGGTATCACTGAGATTAGGTAATAACAGGAAATAACATCAGCTATATATATGTACATGTATCTATATGTGTCTCTGCACGGCTAACTGGTTGCTCGCGAGCTCCCCTTTGTTGCAATACCTTGCACGTGTTCATTCCCTATAATAGGTAAGCAAGGCCTATCTGCGTCCCACTCAAAGTTCCTTTCTCCAATGAAGTCTTCGCTAGCCACCGTCGGTGCACAAGTTAAATTGTAATCCACAGGGTTTCAACAAGATGCTGTAATTATCCGCAATATACCTGAGTACTCGTGTGCCTGCCACCCACTAATGACGGATGCACCAATCTCTGATCACATAGTCTCCAGTGAGATACACTAGGCCGCAAGCTGTGGCGTGATAGGTGAAGTGTGGCTGGCACTAACTAAATCACTTTCCTCTAAGGTAGTAGTCAATTCTGGGCAGGTGCCCTTCTCACCAAACAGGCCCGACTTTCAGATAGTCTCCTCTGGCTTGTCCCGGTCACTCGATCTCCACGCTTCTGCTTCAGCTGCAGTCTCCGGACTCCGTCACTAACAGCATATGGTGATGGACGACTCCGGTCTCTGCTGGGCAATCACAGGACGCTGTGGACGATCCTCTGCTGGAAATCACTCAGGCACTCCCGTAATTTAGGCCCAGGCTTCTGGCCTAATCCTTAGGAAGCAGGCCTCCGTGCCAAATTCCTGCTTGATTGAGAGCTGGATCCAGAGAGAGAGACGCTGGCCCCTCCCCTGGTTTAAGTAGTCTGCCCAGAATGCTTTGCGGTGTTGCAATGCACCCTGGGTAATGTAGTCTGTCTTTTACTAAAAGCAACAAAGTCTTTTCTCCTAGCTGATATCTGTCCCAAAGTGCATTAGTTGCATTGTAACACTTATACCACCGGAGGGAGCCGGATTCCTTCTTACATATGGACATCCTGCTACAGGTGCAATGCACTACTATGGAACCATCCCCAACTTTTTAAAGTGAAGTGCTTAACCAAAAGCCCCCTTATTGCCCCTTCTCAGCTTTCTGGACACAGGTTAAAAAACATGCAGTGCATTATGGTTTGAAAACATTGTTCCAATCTGAAAATCTTGAACGTGCAAGATTTGTCTCAAACTATGGTAGGCAAACCTGAACCTTGTAACTAACTATAACATGGCGTTATTGGGTCCAGCAAAATATACACTTTTAATAACAATCAGCTTTTGACATGCAAATGGAATTAACTGGCTGTCCCAAGTGATACTGTTCCATAGCAGGCTACTTTCACACTGAAGCGCTGGATGCGCTGGCGGTATAGCGGCGCTATTTTTAGACGTGATTTGTGGGTGCTAGCTGGGTTATTTTAACCCCCACTAGCGGCCGAAAAAGGGTTAAAAATGGCCGCAATAACGCCTCTTTGCAGCGTTTTGCGGGCGTTTTGGAGGCGCTACCCCATTGATTTCACAGCTCCTATCTCGCCTCAAAGATGCAGCTTGCAGGAGTTTTTTTACCCTCCTGCCAGCGCACCGTTCCATTGTGAAAGCCCTCGGGCTTTCACATTGGATATAAAGTAGCGGCTTTTTCAGGGTGCTATTTTTAGCGCAATAGCGCCGGCAAAGCGCCTCAGTGTGAAAGGGGCCTTAGGCATTGGAGAAATGTGTGCAGATTGGGACCATGAAAAGTATTTCTTTGGAACACTGGCTGATGGCCCCAGGAAGTCATGGCCCTAGGAAGTCATGGCCCCACTCTTGAGTAAACTGAGGTCACAGTGAGTAACCGAGAGATAATCCAATATATCAAAGCAATTATAGCAATTTATGGTCATTAAGACTGGTTTTGGTGCTTTTTGCATTTTGCAGAATTGCACTACAGTACATTTTACATGGTTTGCTATGGAACACAATCTGTAGTGCAAATCTGCAAAATACAAAAAGCACCAAAACTGCATAGGTGTGAATCGAGCCTTAGGCTCGATTCACACCTATGCATGTTGTTTTTGAGCGTTTCTGCAGTGCTTTTTGCGGTGCTTGCTGCGTTTTTCTATACGCGTTTTAACCGCGATTTTACCGCTATTTTGCATGTTGATGGGGACAAGGGCCTCTTCCCAACAACCCTTGCCCGGTGGTTGCCGGGGTCTGCGGGCGGGGGGCTTATCGGAATCTGGAAGCCCCCTTTAACAAGGGGGCAACCAGATCCCAGCCCCCCCCCCCCTATGTGAATGAGTATGGGGTACATTGAATATTGCAGGTGCATTTTGCGTTGTTCAATACATACTTTTGATCCATTGAAGTCTATGGAACCAAAAAACAGAAAAGAATCCCTGGCCCTTTCCACAAAATGCACAGATGTGAACTACATCCTCAGGAACCCATGTTAAATAGACTGCAGTGTGTTTCTGCAAAACTGAAAATGCACTAAAAAATGCATAGGTGTGAACCAGGCCTCAATGGAGCCAGTTCACACAGGTCTGGGGCGGCCGCAGGGCAGATTGCAAAAGGGTCCAGTGCGTGTTTAGGTCTGGTTCAGGTGCAAATTTAGGCAAAAATTCAGACCTCAATCGCACCTGAACCAGTGAACAGACATGCACTGGATAGGGTGACCACATTTCCAAACTGCCATTCAGGGACCGCACTCCCTTTCCTTCCCAAAAAGTCCCACAATGAACCCCTGACATCTAAGGATGTGACTCCCCCCCCCCCCAAAAAAAAATTTTTTTTGAAGGACTACAAGTCCTAGCATGAACCCCTGAGATCTAAGGGTGTGACCCAATATATTTCAAGGGTTCATGCTGGGACCTGTAGTTCTTCACTAGTTGGGGGGGGGCAGGGGGTGTCACATCTTCAGCTCTGAGGGGGTTCATGCTGGGACCTGTAGTCCTTCACTTTTAGTGGGATCACATCCACCAAAAGTGAAGTCCCAGCATGAACCCCTGATATCTAAGGATGTGACTCCCCCCAAAATTAAAGGACTGCAAGTGCTAGCATGAACCCCAGAGATCTAAGGATGTGTCCTCCTCCCATCCCTCTCAGGGTGTCTTCTGTCCTTTTCTGTCAGCTCATCTGCCATTCTCTCTGTAGTGAGTGCCTCATGACACACATGGTGTTCCATCCATCCCCATCGCCCGGCCTCATCTCTAAATATTGAGAGTTGCACTCAAATCCTGGTAGTTCCCTTCCCTCTGAGCATGATTGATGATTGAGAAGATTGATTAGGAGGAGGAGGGGGGGGGAGCTAAAGCACTAGGTGTGGAAGAGGAGGAAGTTAAATCCTCCTCCCCTCTGAATACTGGGGCCTCGGCTTTGCTCTGTGGTAGCGTGACATCACTGGTTGCTAGACGCCAAGCATCAGGCAGTCCTAGCAACCAGTTCAGGCAGTGAACCAGTGGTGGAACAAGGTAAAACAGATCTCGGCTGGCCAGGACAAGTTCTGTCAGTAATCAAAGCAGCAATGCGGCTGCCTTTTTTGGGGGCATCAGATCAGCCTGGGGGGGTGGCTGTGTCAGTTTAATTCCAGGACATTGTATTGTCCCAGAATGAAGGCGCCCAGGACTCGGGACAGACCTGCAAAATTTGGGACTGTCCCGGACACGTGGTCACCCTAGCACTGGACCCTAGACACAAACCTGCGGCCGCACATATGTGAACCCAGCCTTAAAGTCATTGTACCACAGCATTTAATCATGAGATCTGACAAATGCAGACAAAAGAAGGTAAAAGTTGTGTGTCACTATTATATATAACTTAAAAAAATTACTTTAGTCTAATATTAATTTACACTATAAACACAATCAATTTTTTCATTGAAACCTTTATTCCTCTGACTGAAACCATCCAGCATATAACAAAAGGTGTCCCAATGTCACTTTATACAGTATATGCACATGCAGACATTAGGCTCAATTCACAAAGCTAACACACCAGAATAAAGGAATCTTACTGTACATAAAGGTTTTTTCAGTTGAACCCAATAAAATTCAAAAATTACAATAACATGGCGAAAAACAAACTTAGGCTGGTGTTAAAGCTTTGTGAATTAAACCTGTTGTCTCTCATAGTTCATCATGCACCTTGCAGCCACGCAACTTCTTAAATCAAGGGAACTATCACTGTTTTTCACATTCCTCATTCATTTTAATCCAGCTTTGTTTGAATCGCATACGTTGTGTACCATATGCAGTACTTGAATTCTATAGCCAATGGCTCAATTACAGCCATGCAGACCCCAACATATAATGTTAATGCTTTCCTTTTATGTGTTTGGCCCACATTACATACAACCTCCATCGAGTGGTGAAAACTAATTATGAAATCATCATCTAGACAGCATTATTAAATCGGAGAAGCCTTGCTTACATTCTCATCCATAGGATAAAAAAGAATATGTACAAAAATGTAAATGTTGCAGATTTTAACAAAAGCCCAACCACAGCTATTTTTTTTAAATCCCTCAGTTATAATTATATGCTTTAGACCACTTTCACACTGAGGCGCTTTTCAGGCGCTTTCACGCTAAAAAAAAGTGCCTGAAAACTTATTTCCATTAAAATCAATGAATGCTTTCACACTGGGGCAGTGCGCTGAAAAAACGCCCCTCTCCATTGAAATGAATTGAAAGCGATTCAAAAGCTCCTGAAAAGCGCTTCAAAAACGCTCAGTGTTTTACTGGCAGTTTTTCAAGCGCCACAGTGTGAAAGTGGCCTAAGGCCTGTTTCACACCTTTGCATTTTTAATGCTTTTTGCATTTTGCAGATTTGCACTACAGAACATGTTCCATAGGAAACCAAATGGACTGTAGTGCAAATCTGCAAAAAGCACTAAAAATGCATAAGTGTGAATCAGGCCTAAAGCCTGGTTCACACCTATGCATTTTTTAGTGCTTTTCAATTTTGCAGAAACACACTGCATTCCATTTAACATGGGTTCCTATGGATGTAGTTCAAATCTGTGCATTTTGTGGAAAGGGCCAGGGATTGTTTTCTGTTTTTTGGTTCCATAGACTTCAATGGATCACAAATGTGTATTGAAAAAAGCAAAATGCACCTGGAATATGCAAACTGCAACCTGCATAGGTGTGACTCAGGCCTTATGCCGCGTACACACGATCGATTTTTTCAACAGTGAAAACACTGTCGAGAAAATCGACGTGAAAAACGAGGAACAGCTTGTTCCCCCCACACACGGCCGTTTTAAATTACATTTTTTTTTTTTGGTCGAAAAAAACGACCGTGTGTGGGCTCCCGGCAGTGTTTCCCTATGGGAAAACTGGCGCGGAAAAAAACGACGGGAATCACGACGAGAAAAATTAGAGCATGTTCTAATTTTTCTCGTCGTCATTAATGCCGTTTTTCCCGTCGAGAAAAACAACAAAAAGCCTACACACGGTCGTTTTTCTCGTCCAAAGGAAAAAATGTCATTTTTCTCGACGGGAAAAATGATCGTGTGTACGCGGCATTAGAGCCGGTCACACTCGCATGTCATGTGAGTTGGATGTGGGGAACCCAGCCTAAAAGATTTTATTAGATGAAATAAGGCTGATTATAATGGCAAACATATTGCAGAGTGTTCATGTTGTCCATACGGAATTGCAGAATGAATAAATGCACTAAGTTGCAGTAATACATGTCAGATATTAGGAAGATTGCATCTTTCAGTATGTTTGTGCAGTAGAAGAAATGTAGATGATCAGCACATAGATTTATTTTTTTTGTGAAATATGAGCTGTATTTTGCAATATTATAGTAACAAGTTTCAGATTCCCTCCCCCATCTTTCCCAATAATACTGACACTGCTATTACTTTCTTAGACTATTCAGCTGCAGTCTGGGCTACAGGCCAGTGTAGAGTTCCAGGGTGGACTGGCCATTGATATCTCAGGGGGAATGGATTTCAGCCTGTGGTATCGAGAATCCAAAACCAGTGTTAATAACCGGTAAGATACCCTGTTATCACGCTCAGTATAAAACAGATATCTGCCTGAATTTCAAAGCATATGAAGTTTTTTTTCTTCTAATAGGCATAACTGTGCAAAAAAGCTATCGGTCTTATTTAACAAATCAGAGAAAAGTGTAGTTGTGTGTTGAAAGAAATCAACCAATAAGACATTTCATCAATTCAGAGTAGTTGGGACAATGAGAAATAATGCTGAATTGCTATATCGGAGTAGAGTCCTTTGTACATTGCATTTTAGCCTCACTAAAGGCGGCCATACACGGTTCGAATTTCGAAAGATTTTTTTTTCGAAAATCCTATCAGAGAATTTTCGTACGAATTTTGCACCGTTAGTGGGCTGCAACAACAGCCGATTTTCGTGCGGCAATCAAATTTAAGGGAATCCAAAATGTTGGAAATTTTTTGAAAAGCAAACGATTTTCTGATCAATGATGGGAGAATCGTGCGAGAAATGTAATAGAAAAAAAAATGCGCATGTGCAAGAAAAGAATATTCCCGGAGGAAAAGAATATTCCCGGCAACATGAAGGTTTGGTCGGCCGAATTTCGAAAATCAATGGTGGCATCATCAAATCACAAAAAAAACGAACTTTCTGATTTCTGAAATTCGATCGTGTATGGCCAGCTTAAGCAAAGGCCTATGTGCCTATGTGCTCATGAGCTCAGCGAAGCTGGCCCCCCTACAATCAGCACGAATAAAAACTTAAAGTGTGTTTCTTTAGTGCTACGTTTGTGCTGTTTTGTGCCGTAAAAATTTATATTTGTGCTGCTTTTATTTTGAAGATATTAGCAATTGTTTTTTCCAGACTATGACATCACCTAGCCCCCCTACAACAGCCAAATGGCACAAAACTGGTCTCGTTGGTTACTGCTACTGCTGGTTACTGCTACAGTTTGTGCTGCTAAAATTTCCGTTCTATCTTTTATCGGTTTTGCGTTATTAATGATTTATTAAAGGTCGCCAAAGGTCACTCAGCCCCCCTACAACGCCCAAATTACACAAAACTGGTCTCGTTGGTTAGTGCTACGTTTGTGCTGTTTTGTGCTGATAAAATTTTCGGTCTATCTTTTATCAGTTTTGCGTTATTAAAGATTTATTAACCACTTAACGACCGCTCACTGTATATGTACGTCGGCAGAATGGCACCGACAGGCACAATCACGTACAGTGTACGTGATTGCCTTTGTACAGTTGGGGGGACCCCTCCTATACAGTGAGCGGTCGGTATTCGTTGGGGAGCGATCCGAGATGAGGGGGCGGCCATTCGATTCCGGCCACCCCCCCGCGATCGCTCCCGGCGAATGAAAATGCTCCCTCTGCTGTGTAATGTAAACACAGGCAGAGGAAGCAGGAGGAAGTGATGTCATCTCTCATGCGGCGCTCACATATACCGAGCGCCGTACAAGAGAAGACACACAGGTCAGTGCACTAACACTACACTGACACCAGGACACATAGGCACACAAATCGCCCCCCCCAGGCCCCCCCAGATCACCCCCCAGTCACAGTGTCACTGATTGCAGTGACCATTTATTTACTGATCACTGCAATCAGTGACATTTGTGACTGTAAAAGTGTCACTAAAAATAGTTTTAGGTCCAGTGTAGCCCCCTAACCCCCCCTAATAAAGGTTTAACCCCCTGATCACCCCCCAGATAACCCTTTCACCCCCTAGCACCGCCGTCGCTAAGCGATCATTTTTCTGATCGCTGTCTTAGCGTCGGTGATGCAGATCGGTAGCCAGTAATTATTTTTAGGTTCGCCGCAGGTTTTTATAGCGTCAGGTACCCCCATAAATTATCTAATAAAGGTTTAACCCCCTTGATCGCCCCCCAGGTAGCCCTTTCACCCCCTATCACCACTGTCGCTAAGCGATCATTTTTCTGATCGCTGTCTTAGCGTCGGTGATGCAGATCGGTAGCCAGTTATTTTTTTTAGGTTCGCCGCGGGTTTTTATAGCGTCAGGTACCCCCATATATTATCTAATAAAGGTTTTAACCCCCTAATTGACCCTAGTTAACCCTTTCACCAGTGATCACCATATAAGTGTTACGGGTGAAGCTGGTTAGTTAGTTTGCTTTTTATAGCGTCAGGGCACCCGCCGTATATATATAACCCAATAAAGGTTTAACCCCCTGATCGCCCGGCGTGTGATATCAATTAGGTTTTAGCGTCAGAGAGGGTCTGCATCACACCCCAGGCAGCGTCAGGTTAGTGCCAGTAACGCTAACACCCACGCGTGAAGCATACACCCCCCTTAGTGGTATAGTATCTGATCAGATCAATATCTGATCTGATCAGATCTATACTAGCGTCCCCAGCAGTTTAGGGTTCCCAAAAATGCATTGTTAGCGGGATCAGCCCAGATACCTGCTAGCACCTGCGTTTTGCCCCTCGGTCCAGCCCAGGCCACCCAAGTGCAGTATCGATCGATCACTGTCACTTACAAAAAACAACACACATAACTGCAGCGTTCGCAGAGACAGGCCTGATCCCTGCGACTCCAGTGCTGTAGGAGGTGATTTCACCACCACAGTTAAATAAAAAAAGCATATATGCCGAAGCATTGGGGCAGCAGGGGCGGAGGAGCGATTTTGCTCCTAATGCCGCGTACATACGGTCGAAACTCCGACGGAGGCTTGCCCGTGGAAAAGTCCGACCATGTGTGTGCGACATAACTTTTTTGCGGGAGGATGCCCCCATGCTTCGGCATATATAAATGGTGCATGTATGCCCATCATTAGAAGTGGGTGGATGAAGGGCGGTATTCTAATGGTGGGCATACCCACCGATCAATCTCTTTTTTCGTTCAGCCAACTGGCTGCATGAAAAAAAAAGATTACAATACATGTCCAACAAGGACCAGCAACGTACTGGTATGTTGCTGGACTTTGAATGTTTATACCAGAATGATGCCTGCGGGTTTAGGTATCATCTTGGTATCATTCTTTTCAGCCAGCGGCCGGCTTTCATGTAAAAGCAATCCTAGTGGCTAATTAGCCTCTGGACTGCTTTTACAAGCAGTGGGAGGGAATGTCCCCCCCCCCCGGATATAAAAAGCGCCATTGGGAAATTGGGAAAGCATTTTATCACACCGATCTTGGTGTGGTCAGATGCTTTGAGGGCAGAGGAAAGATCTAGGGTCTAATAGACCCCAGTTTTTTCAAAAAAAGAGTACCTGTCACTACCTATTGCTATCATATTTACATTCCCTGAGATAACAATAAAAATGATAAAAAAAAAAATATGGAAGGAACAGTTTAAAAATAAAATAAAAAAGCAAAATTAATAATAAAAAAAAAGCACCCCTGCCTGCCCTGCTCTTGCGCAATGGCGAATGCAAGCGTCGGTCTGGCGTCATATGTAAACAGCAATTGCACCATGCATGTGAGGTATCACCGCGAAGGTCAGATCGAGGGCAGTAATTTTAGCAGTAGACCTCCTCTGTAAGTCTAACGGGGTAACCTGTAAAGGCTTTTAAAGGCTTTTAAAAATGTATGTAGTTTGTCGCCAATGCGCGTTTGTGCGAAATTTTAAAGCATGTCATGTTTGGTATCTATGTACTCGGCCTAAGATCATCTTTTTTATTTCATCAAACATTTGGGCAATATAGTGTGTTTTAGTGCATTAAAATTAAAAAAGTGTATTTTTTCCCCAAAAAATGCGTTTGAAAAATCGCTGCGCAAATACTGTGTAGAAAAAAAAAATGCAACACCCACCATTTTAATCTGTAGGGCCTTTGCTTTAAAAATATATATAATGTTTGGGGGTTCAACATAATCTTCTTGCAAAAAAAAATATGTTTTCATGTAAACAAAAAGTGTCAAAAAGGGCTTTGTCTTCAAGTGGTTAGAAGAGTGGATGTAAGCTTCCTAATGTTGTGTATAAAATGCCAGAACAGTTCAAAACCCCCCCCCCAAATGACCCCATTTTGGAAAGTAGACACCCCAAGCTATATACTGAGAGGCATGTCGAGTCCATGGAATATTTTATATGTTGACACAAGTTGCGGAAAAAATAAAAAATTTTATTAATTTTTTTGCACAAAGTTGTCACTAAATGATATATTGCTCAAACATGCCATGAGCATATGTGGAATTACACCCCAAAATACATTCTGTTGCTTCTCCTGAGTATGGGGATACCACATGTGTGAGACTTTTTGGGAGCCTAGCTGCGTACGGGACCCCAAAAACCAAGCACCGCCTTCAGGCTTTCTATGGGTGTAAATTTTTGATTTCACTTTTCACTGCCTATCAAAGTTTCGGAGACCATGGAATGCCCAGATGGCACAAACCCCCCCAAATGACCCCATTTTGGAAAGTAGACACCCCAAGCTATTTGCTAAGAGGTACTGTGAGTATTTTGCAGATCTCGCTTTTTGTCACAAAGTTTTGAAAATTTAAAAAAAAAAAAAAAAAAATTTCTTTCTTCATTTTCAAAAACAAAATGAGAGCTGTAAAATACTCACCATGCCTCTTAGCAAATATCTTGGGGTGTCTACTTTCCAAAATGGGGTCATTTGGGGGGGGGTTATTTTGGGGTGTAATTCCACATATAACCATGGCATGTGTGAGCAATATATCATTTAGCGACAACTTTTTGTAATTTTTTTTTTTTTTTTTTTGTCATTATTCAATCACTTGGGACAAAAAAATAATATTCAATGGGCTCAACAGGCCTCTCAGCAATTTCCTTGAGGTGTCTACTTTCTAAAATGGGGTCATTTGGGGGGGTTTTGTGCTATTTTGGCATTTTATGGCCTTCAAAACTGTGATAGGTAGTGAGGAGTGAAATCAAAAATTTGCGCCCTTAGAAATCCTGAAGGCGGTGCTTGGTTTCCGGGGGCCCGTACGCGGCTAGGCTCCCAAAAAGTCCCACACATGTGGTATCCCCGTACTCAGGAGAAGCAGCAAAATGTATTTTGGGGTGCAATTCCACATATAACCATGGCATGTGTGAGCAATATATCATTTAGTGACAACTTTTTGTAATTTTTATTTTTTGTCATTATTCAATCACTTGAGACAAAAAAAAATATATTTAATGGGCTCAACATGCCTCTCAGCAATTTCCTTGGGATGTCTACTTTCCAAAATGGGGTCTTTTGGGGGGGTTTGTACTGCCCTGCCATTTTAGCACCTCAAGAAATGAGATAGGCAGTCATAAACTAAAAGCTGTGTAAATTCCAGAAAATGTACCCTAGTTTGTAGACGCTATAACTTTTGCGCAAACCAATAAATATACGCTTATTGACATTTTTTTTACTAAAGACATGTGGCTGAATACATTTTGGCCTAAATGTATGACTAAAATTGAGTTTATTCGATTTTTCTTATAACAAAAAGTAGAAAATATCATTTTTTTCAACATTTTCGGTCTATTTCCGTTTATATCGCAAAAAATTTAAATCATGGAGGCAATCAAATACCATTAAAAGAAAGCTCTATTTGTGGGAAGAAAAGGACGCAAATTTCGTTTAGGTACAACATTGCATGTCCGCACAATTTACAGTTAAAGCAGCGCAGTGCAAAATTCTGAAATCACCTCTGGTCCTTTAGCTACAAAATGGGGTGGGGCTTAAGTGGTTAAAGGTCACCAAAGGTCACTCAGTCCCCCTACAACGCCCAAATGACACAAAACTGGTCTTGTTGGTTAGTGCTACGTTTGTGCTGGTTTGTGCTGCTAAAATTTTTATTTGTGCTGTTATGGTTTTTAAGTTATAACAGGTTTTTTTTTTTCAAACATCACTCACTTTGCCCACCCTACAATCAGCACAAATAAAAACTCAAGTGTATTTCTTTAGTGCTACGTTTGTGCTGTTTTGTGCTGCTAAAACTTCCATTCTATCTTTTAGCGTTTTTGCGTTATTAATGATTTATTAAAGGTCACCAAAAGGTCACTCAGCCCCCCTACAACACCCAAATGGCACGAAACTGGTCTCGTTGCTTAGTGCTACGCTTGAGCTGTGTGAAGTTGGCACCCCATGTTTGTAAAACCTGAATAGAAATATACCATTCGTTTGTGCTGATTTGTGCCGCAAAAATGAGTGTTTGTGCCTGTTCGGTTTCTGAGATATTAAGCATTCAATTTAATGTAAGCCCTGCCCACTTTGCACCCCATGTTGCTGAATTTTAAAAACAAACACGCCATTCATTTGTACCGCATCTGTGCTGGTTTGTGCTGCAAAAATAAACTTTTGTGCTGCTTTGGTTTTGGAGATATTGTGCATTATAGTTGCTGAAACCCCGCCCACTTTGCACCCCATGTTGCTGAATTCTAAAAACAAACACGCCATTCATTTGTGCCGCGTTTGTGCTGGTTTGTGCTGCTTTGGTTTCGGAGATATTGTGCGTTATAGTTGCTTATACCCCGCCCACTTTGCAACCCATGTTGTTGAATGTTAAAAACAAACATGCCATTCGTTTGTGCCGCGTTTGTGCCGGTTTGTGCCACAATAACTGCCAGACCAACCCCGTACTCCATCCCACCAGTACCATTAAATCCCATTAATGGAGACCACACCATAAAAGGAGTAAAAAATTGGCTGTAGGAGCCTCTATATTAACAAATAAACTAAAATAAACATAACCGTAAAAAAACATTTATTAAACCAAAAACCCATCAGTCACTAATCGCGTTGGTCTTTGCAGGAACCCCAAACTATTGTATTTTCAAGAATGCACTGCGGTACCTTTTACTATACTAGGCCTCCAGCCGACATACTGGCTCGGAGATAACCCACTAACCGCAGTGCACCCATTAACCAATTCCAGCTAAAGCACCGTTACCTGGAATACACCAGAGGGACCGATACCACTGATGGGTCCTGAATCCTTCCTTATCCAAGGTTTCTTCATTCGCCAGCACAGACCAACCTCCGCCACAGCGCACAAGGGGAAGACCTTACCCTTGAGTGCCGCTCCACACCCTCAAAGCTCTCTGAATACCATCCTGCAACCCCAGGGCCCACAAATCAATTCCCACCACATTGAGGTGTACCCCGTCACCCCAAAGGTATCTTCAAGTATCCGTTTCCAGTTCTAAATGCCAGATAACCAGGCCCCCATTCCTAACTACAAATCTGCCTACCTCCATATTGACCTTCCTGCGGGCCTTATTGAGCAGCTCTACCGACCTAGCCAAATGCCAAGTCGTCTGAGCAATGATGTCGGACCACACAACGAGCATATCCGGGAAGGCCATGCGGCGCCGCAGGAAATCAAAATTGACATCACGAATGATGTCCAACATGGACCTCAGTCCTAAATCATTGCCGCCGACGTGTAGCACCAGAACGTACGACGGCCATCCAGTCGTGCAAAGCGATGCACTTCTGGCACCGTTCTGCTCCACAGCATGCCTGGGAACCCCCAACCAGCGGACACAAGCTTCCTGCCTAGAAATGCCCAATTGTCTACCATTGGGCCTAATGTCTGCTCGCCTGGCCCCCCAAAACACATAGGAGTGGCCCAGTATCCAGACAAGGCCCATCACACCACCCGAAAGAGAAGAAACAACACCACAAATAACACCAAACAAGCACGCAAACACAGGCTTACCAACACAGAACACTCACAAAATGACCTACCCCCCCCCAATCAGACAACAGATGAGGAAGGATGAACATATAGCTGGAACCTCCTCGATTCCCACCTACTAATACGCTTGGCCGCTTTGTCATCCAACTCACACCTTGCTGCTTCCGTGGCCAAACCCAATGCCCTTAAACATTTACGGAAAATCTATATGAATTGAAATCTGGACAAGGGGGACCCGTCTGCATGTAACAAAAAGGACCCAGCCAAATCAAGGCGCACTTTGAGAAACTCTCTGACAGCACCCACCGGACACAAGGGCAAAGCTGGCACAGCAAAAATCTGAACCCTTCTGCCCCTGCCAGCCTGATCCGTTTTGGACCATCGCAAAAGCAGGGATACCCTGTCCTCCCCACAGGTGACCTCCTGATCCAACATACCCCCATGGACCCTCTTGGAAGGGCTGACTAGTTTGCTAATCAGAAAAGCCCCCAAAAAAGCCAGAGAGAAGGCCGTTTTAAACAAAGAGACCTCGTAGGCTGAGGAACACAGGGAAACCAACTGGGCTAAAACATTTTGCAGAACATCAAACGAAACAGGGCGCCTGGAATCCCTGCGCTTACCCTTTAGAGCCTGTCGGACCCGAAAATATTTAGTGAAATCACGACAGCCCTGCAATTTGAAAATAAATACTAATCCTGCCAATTTCCGCTCCACAACAGACAACAACACCCCCTCCTCAAGGTTCCTTTTTTGCGGCCGGTTGTCCGGGGGTAGATGTGCCACCGGATCCCCCTGGAAAAAACTGATTAGGGGCCCACGCCGAGGTCATAAGTCACATCCACAAACTAATGTCCTTGTGGTCCCACCGCAAGGACAGGCGGATAGATCTCTGCTGCCGGAACTGCTCATCGTATCTCAACCATGCAGATTCCCCGTAGACCCTGTAGGCCTCACTGATGTCATCAAGAAAACAGAAGAGCGCCGAACAGTGTTCCAGATTCCTCTCCCCAACTACACTTGCCATAATGGCAAAAGCCTGCAGCAAATTAGGCAAAGTCCGCAGGATAAGTTTTCTTCATCCTCCTTTTTGCTCTCTGGCTTGACCGTATACAGATAAAAAATTTCCAGGGGGAAGCAGGGAGAATATCTCCAAATTTTTTTGCGGACTTCCGGCTTCAGGTGCGCACCCAGAGGCCCCTCAAAACAAATGTAAACCTCACATTTCGCAGAGTCGGCCAATCTGACTGAATCGTGACTGAATCGTGTTTGGTAACGGCCTCCCCTGACGACTCAGCCTCGTCCCTCAACGCCAACTTGTGCCCTGCCGCAGACTGGCCCGGCACCGCGATTGCAACTGTGGCGGGCACCGCCGCCGCGGGGGATCAACCCTGGACACCGAAGCCAGCCTCGTCGCCTCTGACCCAACCACCGGTGCGATCCATGCAGACGACGGCATGGCTTGGGCACTCGTTTCTGGTTCAAATAGCTGGACCAGCTCCCTCAAACCCCTGCAACCCCTCATCTGACCTAGATGTGGAGTGACCACGGCCTGCACTAGAAGGGGCTGAAAGTGTGGGAAAGTCAGACCATGGAGCGGGACAGGGCACTCCCCCCTAGACACACATTATCAACAGCAGAAAACACAGACATGTTAGAAGAAGTAGTAAACTTACCAGGCTGCCTAGGAAGGATCCCACCAGCTGCAGGTCCCGTCTCCATCGATGCAGGGTGTCCATGCGACTCCACCCCCCTCTGAGGCAGACAACTTGCCCTCCGATCTCTCCACATCTCCCCTCTCCGGCAGCACCCCAGGAGCAGTGACCCTGGATGCCGAGGATCCGTGTGGCTGCTTGCCCCGCCTGCCTGCACCGGCTCCACCCACCGATTTCTGGGTCACCTTACCGGAGCGCCCAGGGCCTTGGGCGCTCGCCGCTGGTCTCACACCACCGCTCCTCCGCAACTCCGCACCTCCAACATCATCTGGTGTTGGCTGGTCCCGGGAGAGCCACCGGCCACGGAGGTAAAGGGCCTGGGGGCTGTAGCAGCATGATTCCCCCACCGAGGCTGTGCCCCCGCTGACTCAACGCCGGGGGAGGAGCCCGCCTGTTCCTGATGCCGGGTGGGACGGGGAGAGACACAGACAGCCCCGAAAGCCCCGCCCTCCGAGCTCTGACAATGAAGGGGATTCCTTCCAGGAGCACCACCCATGGGCGCAGCCGATCGCTTTGCAGGTGGTCCTGAAGGGGCCCACATGGGACTCCAAATGTGGCACCAAGTTCTGGGGGAGGAGACCAGAGAGAAGTGCTCCAGGGGCCAAGACCTCCGAGCTCGTATGGACTCCTGCCCCCCTGTACCTGACCCGGAGGCTCGATCTCGCAGGACAGATGCTCCTGTAGCCACTCCGCTCCTCTGGGCGCCGCCTCCGCCTTGAGCTGGGAAAGTAGCCTGTCCACGTCTGCCATCTTTGTCCAGCACCTGCAGGGGATCCAAGTTGCTACCTGCGCTGTGAGATCCTCTGGATGCGGGGTTTCAGCAACTATAACCCACAATATCTCAGAAACCAAAGCAGCACAAAAGTTTATTTTTGTGGCACAAACCAGCACAAACGCGGCACAAACGAATGGCGTGTTTGCTTTTAAAATTCAGCAACATGGGGAGTAAAGTGGGCAGGGTTTCAGCAAATATAACGCACAATATCTCCGAAGTCAAAGCGGCACAAAAGTTTATTTTTGCGGCACAAACTCGGCACAAACGAATGGCGTGTATGTTTTTAAAATTCAGCAACATGGGGTGCAAAGTGGGTGGGGTTTCAACCACTATAATGCACAATATCTCCGAAACCAAAGCGGCACAAACGTTTATTTTTGCGGCACGAACCAGCACAAATGCGGTACAAACGAATGGTGTGTTTGTTTTTAAAATTCAGCAACATGGGGTGAAAAGTGGACGGGGCTTACATTGAATTGAATGTTTAATATCTCAGAAACCGAACCGACACAAACGCTCATTTTTGCGTCACAAATCAGCACAAACACGGCACAAACGAATGGTATATTTGTATTCAGGTTTTACAAACATGGTGTGCCAACTTCACACAGCTCAAACATAGCACTAAGCAACGAGACTAGTTTTGTGTCATTTGGGTGTTGTAGGGGGGCTGAGTAACCTTTGGTAAACTTTAATAAATCATTAATAACGCAAAAACGATAAAAGATAGAACGGAAATTTTAGCAGTATAAACCAGCACAGACGTAGCACTAACCAATGAGACCAGTTTCAGTGTAGGGGGGCTGAGTGACATTTGGTGTCCTTTAATAAATCATTAATAACGCAAAAACGATAGAATGGAAATTTTAGCAGCACAAAACAGCACAAACATAGCACTAAAGAAACACACTTGAGTTTTTATTTGTGCTGATTGTAGGGTGGGCAAAGTGAGTGGGGTTTGAGAAAAATAAATAAACTGTTATAACCTAAAAACCATAACAGCACAAATAAATTTTTTAGAAGCACAAACCAGCACAAACGTAGCACTAAGCAACAAGACCAGTTTCATGTCATTTGGGCGTTGTAGGGGGGCTAAGTGACCTTGGTGACCTTTATTAAATCATTAATAACGCGAAAACGATAAAAGATAGAACGGAAATTTTAGCAGCACAAAACAGCACAAACGTAGCAGTAACCAATGAGACCAGTTTTGTGCCATTTGGCTGTTGTAGGGGGGCTAAGTGTTGTCATAGTCTGGAAAAAACAATTGCTAACATCTTCAAAATAAAAGCAGCACAAATGTAAATTTTTACGGCACAAAACAGCACAAACGTAGCACTAAAGAAACACACTTGAGTTTTTATTTGTGCTGATTGTAGGGGGGCCAGCTTCGCTGAGCTGAGCTGTGCTCATGTGCCTAATTTCTTGGACACAGCTTATAAAACTGTATTAAATAATACTCTTAAAGTGGTTGTAAACCCACTTTATAAACAAAGACCTACAGGTAAGCCTAGATTAAGGCTTACCTGTAGGTGCATGAAATATCTCCTTAACCTACACGGTTAAGGAGATATTTGCATTTAAATGCGGCGACGCTGACGTCACGCGCATGCGCATGGGGTTAACCCCATTCACAAATTCGGCTAGGTCGCAACATTCGACGACGTAGCCGAATTCGACGGCTCACGCGCGCATGCGCGGAGTAACGTCTTCGCCGCTCCGGCCAATCACAGCGCCGGAGCGGCGCTGTGATTGGCTGCAGCGGCGATACCCGGAAGTAACCTTCCGGCTATTGCCGCAGCGATGGCTGAAGAGGGAGACGAGGACGGCTTCGGGGGCCCCGATCTAAGGTAAGTGATGCATAATGAGCTATTATGCTAGTCATATTAGCTCATTATGCCTTTCTCTTACAGCTAGTTAAAAAAAAAAAAAAATTAGGAGGGTTTACAACCACTTTAAATAGCTCTGCAGTTACATCTAACTTAAGCCCCATACACACTATCAGTTTTCTTGCAGGTTTTTGTCTTCAGGTTTACCAAAACCATGTAGTGCAAGGGCCTGCCTGATTGCATACAAATTGAAACTCTTAAGGTTTGACCTCATATTAGATGGTTTTGGTAAACCTGAAGAGAAAAACCTGCAAGAAAACTGATAGTGTGTATGGGGCTTGAGTTCCATTATTTGTCAGTTATATTAGAGAACGTGTGTATTTTTTTCAACCTTATAAGCTGTGTAATTATGTGACCCGGAACATTTAAGCAAATCTAAACGCAAAAACAGAAATGACCTTTATTGCAATTTTTCAGTCCTTAGGTGTGTTGTGGTTGCATTTGTTTTCTTTTTTCAGATTTTCCCTTTAGTTTCACCTAGCAATTGTGCAAATTACACACTTTCTATCCAAGGGCAGTTAAATTGTTTTACTACACTGTAGCTATGGAGAGAGACATAGCTGTGACACAGGCTACCTTTCTGATTTACAAACACAACTTCCTCTCTTCATCTCCATTACATGGGGGGGGGGGGGGGGGTGGAAGAATTTGTAGCTTACAGACGAAAGCTCAGAAGGAAGATAAAATGTTTTTTGTGTTCAGTTTAATTCACAAGAAGATTCAAGGACACTGCAATTCTGCAAAGATCAACCTTCTGTACTAAAGACTTGAGAGCTGCAATGTATTGAATTTTGGTTATTAGGTTTAGATATCCTTTAAACCTGATTTCTTGATGGTCATTACTGCTACTGAATTTTGAATATATGCTTATTCATTAAATTCTCATTGTTAAGCCATCAGTGACACTGTAGCATTTAGGTATGTATGCAAAGGCTTCCCTTATGCGGCGTACACACGATCGTTTTTCATGCCATTTTTTTAACCAACGTTTTTCTCATCGTTTTTTTCATGTTTCCTCTCAAGCCTGTCTTGCATCCACACGATCATTAAAAAAAACGCTTGAGCAAAGCGCAGTGACGTACAACACGTACGACGGCACTATAAAGGGCAAGTTCCATTCGAATGGCGCCACCCTTCATGTTAGTAAACTTTGTTGAGCGGCGATTCACGCTTTTCAGCCTTGTGCTTTTCAGTCCGTTACAGCGTGACGAATGTGCTATCTCCATTACAAACGCTAGCTTTACCAGAACGAGCGCTCCCGTCTCATACTTGATTCTGAGCATGCGCGTTTTTTTTCCCCTCGTAAAAGCATACACACTATCGTTTTTCACGTCGTTAAAAAAAACGACATGAAAAACGACGTGAAAAAATAGAGCATCAGTCGAAATTTTTAATGCCCGTTTTTCACGCCGTTAAAAATGCTCTGGAGCATACACACGATCGGTTTTAATGGCCATTTTAAAAAATGGCATTTTTAACGGCATGAAAAACGATCGTGTGTACGCCGCATTATGGAGCAAAAAGACAACACAACCCTTCCAGCCACCTGGCCATTTGTGAAAAATGAAACAGCCGTACACAATGATGTTCATATAATCAAGACTTTACACTTCGGAATATATCTAACGCATAGAATCTTGTGATTGCGTTAAGATTTTGAAGCATTGGTTTAAGTACATATGGATTAAGTAATACCTAGTTGTACTTAGTTACCATCTCTATGACAAAGCCTAGTGTGGTTAAATGTGTCAGATGGGTGGCAATTAGATGGGAATTGCTGTTGTGGCCATTGCTGAAATTAAACCTTGAGTATTCGAACGTCGTCAGTGTGTGGATGTTTCCTTTTTTCCTCTGGCCTGCTTGGCATATGGATGGCTCCATTTCAGCTTGGCACCAGTTTAATGGGACTCATGCTTTGGATCAGAGAATGCTTGCATGTTGTCCTGGCCAGTTGTTCTAAATGTGGTAAATTATATAGCCATTCAATTTAGCAAGAAACCTTAATCAGAAGCACAGCCATGAACAGGAGCATCAGCCCCCACTAAAGAACCCTACATTTTATTAAGTACCTCTGACTTCTTAGCCTTTTTGGGATAAACGAGGAAAGAATAGAATTGTTGTTTCTCCTTAATGGGTATTTCCCTGCATTTCCTGACTCAGGAAACCCAGCATGAAGTGAACGTCAATCTTCTCAAAATGAGGGAAAATCCTTCCTCTACCAGTTATCACCAAATCAGGTGTATCAATTGGAAGACATGCCTTTTCACTCATGTTCTGGTGACAAATTTAGATTCCCTCTCTTTCTACTTACTGATTGCAGTGATCCTCAGGACATATAGGGTAGATCCACCCAAGTTCTGGCATTTTGGCATATAGGTAGTAGGCTTAATCTTGGCTAGAACTTATGTTCCTGTGTACAACCTAGACACAGGGATGAAGCTGAAGACCTACACAGGTCATTGCAGACTCCACAAGGTACCTCCACTTCAGCTCTGTTGTTACATCAAATACGTTTTATGCCATATAAAGTTCTCCATCAGCAGTTTTGGATGAGCTGACCATTTAAAAAAAAAAAAGATGTTTTGTGTGTTTATGAAGACAAGGCTGTTGTTTATTCATGACACGTTGCCATATTTTCAGATTTCCTTCAACACTAATCAACCATGTTTATGTTCCTACAGTGGGGCTATAGTCATCACAGGCAACATTACTGTTGATTCAGGGTTTGCAAATGCTGGCATGGAAACCCGCTTGGAAACTGAGTCTTCCTTTAATTTTATTACAACAGTGAAGTTTTCATCCTATCCATTTTTGGTGTGTATGCAAATGGATAAAGGAACATTCCCATTCAGGTAATATTTTACTTTCTACTAGTAGATAGATAAATATAAATATTATTTAAGATGCATTCACAGGATTCACAGCTGAAAAGGTAAGTATTTATAATAAGACATTAATTAATAATAAGACATTTATTTTAGTAACTTTGAGGCTGGGTTCACACTGGTCCGACAAACGCTCCGACATTGGGAGCTCATGTCGCATGACCTGTGAAAACCAATGTTTCCCTATGAGAGCCGTCTTAACTGGTCCGACACATGTCGGTCCGACTTTGAAAATGCTCCCTGTACTACTTTGGTCCGAATTTGATCCTACTTCAGCCCATTGAATATCATTGAAGTCGGATCAAAGTAGGATCCTTGTCCTAACCATCCGACATTTGACATCCGACATGGTGATTACAGCAGCAGTAAAAGGAATTTATCTCACCCTGGGATTGTTTTGATTGATCAAAGGACAAGTCAGACTAGCACAAAGTCGGATCAAAGTAGTAAAGTAGTATGCTGTTCATGAAAGTCGGATGGATGTCGTACCAATGTAGGACCAATGTAGGACTGATGTCGCAGAGCAAAGTAGGATGAAAGTTGTATGACTGTCATGTCGTACCAGTGTGAACCCAGCCTCAGGCAACTTTACAAGACTGTAATAATGATGTACACGAGGTTAAGTGTAAGTTTGCATTCATGCTTGCGAGTGCACCCACATGTGATTAGATGTGAGAACCCCATTGCTGGTTCCCATGACTAGCTGCGAGACGCACCCCAGGTCAAATCACTTGCATGTGATTGCTGCATGAGAGATTACAAGCGAGTGGCTGCAATTAGCTGCAAGAGCCAGCAGCCTCCCATTGCTTTCAATGGGGCTGCCTCTCGCTGCTAATCGTGGGAACCCCCGCCGAGGTTCTCACATCTAATTGCATGTGGGTGCACTCTCAAGCATGAATGCACCCTTACACTTGATCTCGTGTACATAATTCTTACAGTCTTGTAAAGCTACTCTGTTACTATATTAAATGTCTTATTCTGAGGAATCTTCTCCTCACTACAGCAAGAATCTGCAGCAGGATAGTTGAGTGTTTTCTGTCTTATTTGCAGGATTTATTTTAGATTTTTATTTTAGCAACAGTGATGCTTTACGGAATTTTTTTATCGGATATTCCGATCGTGTGTATGCCCCATCTGACTTTTTCCGTCGGAAATTCAGACGGAATTAGATAGAGAGCATGTTTTCAATTTTCCGTTCGTCTGGATGCAATTCCGACAGACTAAAAACCATGCATGCTCGGAAACAATTCGACGCATGCTCAGAAGCATAGAACTTAATTTTCTCAGCTCGTCGTAGTGTTTTACATCACCGCGTTCTTGACGGTCGGATTTTAGTGTGACCGTGTGTATGCAAGACAGCTTGAGCGGAATTCCGTCGGAAAAATCCGTCTGAGTTTATTCCGACGGAAATTCCGCTCGTTTGTACAAGGCATTAGAGCTGAACTTCGTGTAAAATCTGTTGGATATGTGGTAATATGAAGCACTGAGCTCTTGAGGAATATAGAATTTAGCTTTACTTGCAAGGGAGAACAGCATATATGTATAGGAACAGCGTTACAGGAGAGAACAGAGAGAAAAAAAAAAACATCCTTCCTTGTGCAGTATATACAAGCATATATAAACACACAGACATATATAAACACACAGACACTAGTATATCACTGTGCATACTACATGCTATTACACTTCCAACAAAATCAAAAGTTACCCTTGCAGTAGGGCATTACCACACAGCAAGGTTTACATGCTTCTGTTTGTCTAGGGGATCATAAACACCAGTCATACTTACCTTATTCCTCACTTTCGCAAGTTTCCTCCCAGCTGCATGACTGGTCCCCACAGCCGCTTCTCTTCACTGCTCTGTGAATTGCTGGCACTCTGATGTCATCACACACAATGCAGAACCATAATTCCTGCATTGTAAGAGAGGATGCTGAGGGCACGTCTACCCCGAGCATCAGAGAGAGAAGGAGAGCTCGGGCTGCTGGGCAAATGAAGGATAAGGTAGGCAAGATTGCTATTTATGGCCTCCTAAACAAAAAAACAAGTATTTAATCCTTGCAGTGCGGGAGAAGCCCCACTGAAATTGCAACTTTGGACTTTAACCAGATTTCAGCTTTAAAGTGCATGACATAACATTTCTAATAGCAGGTGTATGCTGATAATTTAAACTAATACTGCTGCTTCAGTCAATTTATTAGATGTGCAGTTGTAAAATAAATAATCTTTTACTGTCCAATATTTTGAATAAGTGATTATATCATTGATACCAATTTGCAGCCGATATGTCACAAAATACGAAAGACTACCCTGCGGTAAATCATATGTGTCTCGGAAAGGAAAAGTACAGAATGTGGCAGGTTCTGAGCTTCCTCTTCATCAAGAGAACTCCAACATGTGCAGAGAAGTGTTTGCAGAGCAAGATTCCCCAGACAGCTGGTTCTGAAGGTTACCAGATACATTCCATTTTGCTGAACCAGTGGCTCTCACTGGAGGGTTGTGTATGCACTCTATGTGTTTAGTGCATGCATCAAGTTTACATATTTACATGTATTTAAGTCATTTGTAAAGTGTTAAACAATAAAGAAATTGTTGAAAGTTACGATGTGCACTAAAATTCTAGTGAGTGTTATGTGTTTATTCCCTGCAATACTGTAGCCATATTAGTGCACTACAGCTGAGTACTGTCTGTGATACTTTTTTTTATTTGCATTAACAGCTAAATTGTCACAACAAGCTTTCTCCTAAGGCCTTGGGCTTCAAAGCTTGCTATGAAAATGTACCTGTTAGTGGAAATAAAAAAGCATCACGGGCAGTACTCAACTGACTTGCTCCCTGCAGTAGAAACATTGGTTGTGACATTTACAAGTGACCAGTTTACTCCTGGCATTGTAAAGATTCAGTTGTCCTTACAAATACTGGGGCTCAATAAGAAAAAGGCATGTGCAAGTAAAACTAATGGCAACTAATGAGATTCATCCTTTAAGTTTACAGAAGACAATAAAGGATACTTCCTGATCAGTCTAAAGATAACCGATTTTCAGAAGCTTCATTTTTTTTGCCTTCCTAATAAACATTAAAGTGGTTCTAAAGTCAAAATATTTTTTTTCTTACCTTAATGTGTTCTCTGCATTTACTGTAGGTAAAAAACTCCCCACTGCTTATCCTATTATCCTGCCCACCTTCCCCTTGACTCCTCTCACTGATCCAGTGCACTCCCGGCAGTAGCCCCGATCTCCTCTTTTCGTGGCCTCTCAAGAGACACTAAGGCCAGTGAGAGGCTCCTGCTGCTGTCAGTCAAACTCTTGTGAGGAGAAAGCTGGGGCATGGCTTACCGGTTTTATTAATCAAACCCCTGTAAGGAGTTTCTTGTTAAAAAAAACCTCCTGTAAGTAGAAAGCCGAGGCGTGGCTTACCGGTGCTGTCTATGGATGCACACAGCACGAATCTGGAGCGGCACACGATACTCCCATAGCACATGGCTTGCTAAGGGGCCACATAGAAGAAGAAGACAGCGCTGACAGGGGTCCACCAAAGGAGTTAAGGGACTGCTCTGTGCAATATCGTTGCACAGAGCAAGTAAGTATAACCTCTTTTTTTATTTTAACACCAGCAAATTACTTTTAGTATCACTTTAACTATTGTAAAATTGTTATGATGAAAGTTTTGGTTAGTTTTTGATTAAATTTGGGTTATTTAGAGCAGCCATATTTAGTAAGAAATCACAAAATGTTAATGCAGTTTAAATGCTTAGTCAATGCAGAAGTTTGGTGTTCCCTGCTCTATGGGCTTGTTGTAGCTAGTGCAGTGGCACCATTAAAAGGTGAGGCTCACAAACCATTGGGTACCTGAAAATGGCAGTCTAAGCTTTGAGTGTATACTGGATTTCCTCTGTAATGTTATTAGGTACTGTGCTTTATATAATACAATCTTTACTCTTTTAAAAATCAAAGACCATATAAAAATGTAAATACCATATAATCATATTCCTACTGGATATATTAGTTTTATGAAACGGAATACATCCTAAAAAAAATAGTCAACTTAAGCTAGCCATAGATGTATTAAAATGTGGCCAGTTCAGCAGGGACCGGACAAAGTTCAATCCATGTGTGGGAATCCCTGTTTGACAGAAGTCAATCATTAGTCTTTTGAAAAACAAGAACGTTGGAAAACGAATGTGTATTCTGACACAGTGGTGAGTCTTGCTGTCAGAATGCACTGTCTCATCAGGGGAGGTTCTTTTGTCCACCTCCCTTGTGTGGAAGGAGAAATCTGTTTGTTTTTTCCTTTGGTTCAGCCCACTACGACCCATCTATGGCAAGCTTTAGTCACTAGTACAGTGGAACCTTGGATTACGAGCATAATCCGTTCCAGGAGAATGCTTGTAATCCAAAGCACTCGCATATCAAAGTGAGTTTCCCCATAGAAGTCAATGGAAACAAAGATAATTTGTTCTGCATTGACTTCTATGACATGCAATACCACATGTGGCCAGAGGTGGGGGGGTGCCGGAGAGCCTCGGAAATACTTGATGACAACTCGACTGATCTCAGAAACCCTCGGGAACAGAGTATTTCCAAGTGATTTTGGCGCCCCTGCACCTCTGGCCAAATACAGTACTGCACACCCCATTAGCTTGAATTCTGCTTGTTTTGTGAGACAACACTCACAAACCGAATCAGGATTTAAAAAAAAGAAGTTGTCTTTCAAAACGCTTGTTAACCGCGTTACTTGTAAACCAAGGTTCCACTGTATTAAAAAAAAGTATGTATCAGATACGCTAAAGCCCTGTACACACGATCGGTTTTACCAATGAAAACCGTCCGATGGATTGTTTTCTTCAGACAAACCGATCGTGTATGGGACCCATCGGTCTTTTTTCCCATCGGTTTTAAAAAATAGAACATGTTTTAAATTTTTCCGATGGATAAAAAACCGATCGAAAACTCCGATCGTCTATGGGCAAGTCCATCGGATAAAAAACCTACGCATGCTCAGAATCAAGTCAACGCATGCTCAGAAGCATTGAACTTCATTTTTCTCGGCTCATCTGAGTGTTTTACGTCACCGCGTTTGGAACGGTCGGTTTTGTGACTGATGGTGTGTAGGCAAGACTGATGGAAGTCAGCTTCATCGGATTTCCGATGGACAAAACCATCGGATTAGAATCCATAGGATATCTGATCGTGTGTACGAGGCTTAAGGCTATCACCCAAAATTTTATGAAGTGAATTTTGTTTAAATGACATACTATATATTAACAGGGCTGTAGTAATTTTTGAATATTTTTTAATGTGTTATGCTTTAGTCCTAACTCAGTAAGAAATGTATTTATAATAGAGTAACAACGAATATTTTACATGTACCCAGCCACATTGTTTTATCTATTTATACATCATGTACATTAATAAATTATTTGTATGCAGTTTATTACTGTATTAGCAATTTGGATCGCTGCAACAGAAACACATACCTTTCTAAGTGTAACATAAACCAAATACTTGAAAATAAATTGAATTGTAAAATGTTCCTGACTCTCTTTTTCATCCTAGTTCCTGCTACAAAATCATTTAGATAATAACCTCTGGGAAGTTAGTTGATGCGCCTTACACATTTATGTATATTTATGCATCAAAGTCATGTGTTATGGTGTTCCTTGAGAAATGTTTTCAGTTTGTTGGTACCCAGGGTGGTAAATTGGGGGTAATTTTAATTTGATAATGAATAATAGTTTGGATAACAATAAAAACTTTAGTCCACTGTCTAATCAACAGTTATATTGGTTGAACTTAGAGCTTCGAAATATGAACACTGCTGAGATTTCATTATTTTGTTAAAGTTTTTTCCAGTTATCTTTCAGTTATTTCATTTACATGAAAACCGTCCGATGGATTGTTTTCATCAGACAAACCGATCGTGTATGGGACCCATCGGTCTTTTTTCCATCGGTTTTAAAAAATACAACATGTTTTAAATTTTTCCGATGGATAAAAAAACGATCGAAAACTCTGATCGTCTATGGGCAAGTCCATCGGATAAAAAACCCACACATGCTCAGAATCAAGTCGACGCATGCTCAGAAGCATTGAACATAATTTTTCTCGGCTCATCGGAGTGTTTTACGTCACGCGTTTGGAACGGTCGGTTTTTTGACTGATGGTGTGTAGGCAAGACTGATGGAAGTCAGCTTTATCGGATTTCCGATGGACAAAACCATCGGATTAGAATCCATAGGATATCTGATCGTGTGTACGAGGCTTAAGGCTATCACCCAAAATTTTATGAAGTGAATTTTGTTTAAATGACATACTATATATTAACAGGGCTGTAGTAATTTTTGAATATTTTTTAATGTGTTATGCTTTAGTCCTAACTCAGTAAGAAATGTATTTATAATAGAGTAACAACGAATATTTTACATGTACCCAGCCACATTGTTTTATCTATTTATACATCATGTACATTAATAAATTATTTGTATGCAGTTTATTACTGTATTAGCAATTTGGATCGCTGCAACAGAAACACATACCTTTCTAAGTGTAACATAAACCAAATACTTGAAAATAAATTGAATTGTAAAATGTTCCTGACTCTCTTTTTCATCCTAGTTCCTGCTACAAAATCATTTAGATAATAACCTCTGGGAAGTTAGTTGATGCGCCTTACACATTTATGTATATTTATGCATCAAAGTCATGTGTTATGGTGTTCCTTGAGAAATGTTTTCAGTTTGTTGGTACCCAGGGTGGTAAATTGGGGGTAATTTTAATTTGATAATGAATAATAGTTTGGATAACAATAAAAACTTTAGTCCACTGTCTAATCAACAGTTATATTGGTTGAACTTAGAGCTTCGAAATATGAACACTGCTGAGATTTCATTATTTTGTTAAAGTTTTTTCCAGTTATCTTTCAGTTATTTCATTTACATGAAAACCGTCCGATGGATTGTTTTCATCAGACAAACCGATCGTGTATGGGACCCATCGGTCTTTTTTCCATCGGTTTTAAAAAATACAACATGTTTTAAATTTTTCCGATGGATAAAAAAACGATCGAAAACTCTGATCGTCTATGGGCAAGTCCATCGGATAAAAAACCCACACATGCTCAGAATCAAGTCGACGCATGCTCAGAAGCATTGAACATAATTTTTCTCGGCTCATCGGAGTGTTTTACGTCACGCGTTTGGAACGGTCGGTTTTTTGACTGATGGTGTGTAGGCAAGACTGATGGAAGTCAGCTTTATCGGATTTCCGATGGACAAAACCATCGGATTAGAATCCATAGGATATCCGATCGTGTGTACGAGGCTCTAGAGTCCAAAATAGGCAGGAGCAATATATTGTGGAAAAGTTCAACACAGTATAACTAGGCCCAGTGGGAAGGCATGCCCGTTTGAGGCAACTTATGAACTGTAAAGCCCTGTACACACGATCGGATAACCTATGGATTTTCGTCCAATGGATTTGTCCATCGGAAATCCGATGAAACTGTTTTTCATCAGTCTTGCCCACACACCATCAGTCAAAAAACCGACCGTTCCAAACGCAGTGATGTAAAACACTCCGATGAGCCGAGAAAAATTAAGTTTAATGCTTCTGAGCATGCGTCGACTTGATTCTGAGCATGCGTGGGTTTTTGATCTGATGGACTTTCCCATAGACGATCAGAGTTTTCGATCGGTTTTTTATCCATCGGAAAAATTTAAAACATGTTCTATTTTTTAAAACCGATGGAAAAAAGACCGATGGGTCCCATACACGATCGGTTGGTCTGATGAAAACCATCCATCGGACGGTTTTCATCAGTCAAACCGATCGTGTGTACGGGGCTTTACAGTGGTCTGTAGACTTCAAAGATGCCAACATCGTCTGCAACGCAGAGCAGAATGCGGTCTTGCGGGTCCACACCCAAAGGAGAGGCTTCCTAGAGAGAGGTAGACATAGTCCCTGCACAGTCCCTACTCCTCCAGAACCTTTCCCTACCTCTAAGCACTGTCCTTCCCAGACGGGGAACCTGTCCCTACACTTGCCAATCACATAAAGTGTGCCAAACCTGGGAGCCAGAGTCTTAAAGTGTTACTAAACCCAGGACCCTGCATTCACTATATTTGGTTTCCCACAGTGCACAGAACATCGAAATGCAATTATTTTAGTAAATATAAATGGCTAAATAACTTTTCTCATCAGCAGTCAGAGCAGTCTTTTGAGTTCTATAAGTGTCTGGTTAAGGTTTGTAGGAGGAGTTCTCATTCTCCTCTGATTGTCCTATAAAGCTGCAGGACCCCTGACTCTCTGTCTGGACAGTGCTGATTGGCCCTGTGCTGATCACATGCACTCTCCCAAAACAAAACAAAAAATCTCTCTAGCAATACAGACCAAGCTAAGCATGCGCAGCTTGCCCCCAAGGCTCTTTAATATCAGCAGATATATTGGGGACAGTAAAAGAAAGGGAGGATCACAGAAGACAGAATCAAACACCTTTTTTCACACAATTCAGAGGATTAACCACTTGGGTTCCACAGTATAACAAGCCTACTTTACTACATATACAGACTGATTTTACTGTTGTGGGTTTAGTAACACTTTAAATGGATTCCGTCTGACCCAAAATGGTTGCTGGAGTCACATGGGATGCCAGCATCTAATAGGACAGCTGTCTTTCATGACCGCAGGAAGCCATAGGGGAACTAAGGTCCATTGCTGAGCCTAAAGGCTGGTACACGGCTGAATATTGTCCGATATTGGATATTTCAACAGAAACCGGCCAACATTCAGCCAGTGTCTAGATCAGCCCATCTGGCTTCTGTCGGACGGGCATGCTGGAAATCCAGCAGCCAACCAGCTTTCAATGGCCATTGGCTGCAAGCGCTGACCGGTGTGTTCTGGTGGGGGAGCAGTTTCCTTGTCAGAACACAATAGCTCATTGACAATCTCACAAGAAGCTTGCTGTACCAACTATTCAATGTTAGTACAGCAAACTCCTCCATATATTTTTTTAGTTCAGCCCGCTGGGGTTCTACTAGAAGTAGAAAATTTCATTTTAATAATATTAAATTACAAAAGCTTGCATAGCCCCTTTCTATTTTATGTTTTATTAAAAGTGGGGTTTCCCTTTGAAGGGAACTGGAAATGATAGTTATTAATGTATTGATTTGCCAAAATATTCCATAGTCTTGCTGGTATGAAGCCACAGCTAATATACATCTATCTTTATATAGACATCTTTGTGAAATTGAGTAAATCTGCACGTGGTAAAGCCTGATGGTTTCAGTGTTCGTTGCAAACAACATCCATGAGGTCAGTTAACATGACAGCGCACTGGTTATTAGCTGCCGCGACAGCTGAGCATAATGAGAGTGCCTGTGGCTTTATACTTAACAGCTGTGAGCCTTAGGTAACCATTTAAAGCACAGAGACGCCATGGTAACAGGAACAACAAAACTGTTAATCTTCCAAAAATAAGGTATCATACAATGTATGCACTGTACAACACACTATGCCAACCATACAGAAATGTGTTGTGGTCATGCTAGGACCTTTGGATTACAAACAATTTAAAAAGTCATGGTGGGATTATCACCAGGATACTTAATGTTATCTGCAAAGCTCCAGTATAGATATGAACGTTTCTTTAGTCCTCTGTGAAAAAAAAGACCTATTCCTTAAAAACTTTAATAAAAAAACTAAGATTTTTTTATTATATCAATGTGTTTATTTTGGGAGTGTTCTACTGTTGGTTATTTGTCCATGAGCCTTGTTTAAAGCTCATCTCCCGGCAAAATGTATCTTCCCTCCCTCCCACAGCCTCTAACCAATCCAGCAGGTGTCCCTCAGACCAGAGTGTATGTAAAATTTTTAGGACTATTTATTGCATATAAACATTATACAATACCTTGAAAAATATTCATACCCATTGAAATTTTCCCCATTTTGTCATGTTACAGCTAAAAATGTAAATGTATTTTATTGGGATTTTATGTGATAGACCAACACAAAGTGGCACATACTTGTGAAGTGGAAGGAAAATTATAAATGGTTTTCATTTTTTTTTACAAATAAATATGTGAAAAGTGTGGGGTGCATTTGTATTCAGCCCCCCTGAGTCAATACTTTGTAGAACCACCTTTCGCTGCAATTACAGCTGCAAGTCTTTTTGGGGATGTCTCTACCAGCTTTGTACATCTAGAGAGTGACATTTTTGCCCATTCTTCTTTGCAAAATAGCTCAAGCTGACAGATTGGATGGATAGTGTCTGTGAACAGCAATTTTCAAGTCTAGCCACAGATTCTCCATTGGATTTAGGTCTGGACTTTGACTGGGACATTCTAACACATGAATATGCTTTGGTCTAAACCATTCCATTGTAGCTCTGGTTGTATGTTTAGGGTCGTTGTCCTGCTGGAAGGTGAACCTCTGCCCCAGTCTTAAGTCTTTTGCAGACTCTAAAGCCCTGTACACACTATCGGATTTCCTTCATAGCTGTCATTAGATTAGTGTTATGTTAAATGTTCCCGCACAGCATGGGTAATCTAAGCCAAGATAAAGGAAGTATATGCCTTATAACTGACTAACTAACTGTAAGGGTGCCCTAGACATTAGAGAAAAGTCAGATGAAACAAATGATATTGAATCACTTAATCAATTATTTGGCAAAGGTTTTTAATGAACGATCAGTTCAGGCACCGATGACTAAAGCCCTGTACACAAGATCAGATTTCCTATGGATTTTTCCATCGGAAATCCGATGAAGCTGACTTCCATCAGTCTTGCCTACACACACATCAGTCAAAAATCCGACCGTCCCAAGCGCTGTGACGTAAAACACTCCGACGAGCCGAAAAAATGAAGTTCAATGCTTCTGAGCATGCGTCGACTTGATTCTGAGCATGCGTGTGTTTTTTCTCCGGTGGAGTTCCACACAGACGATCGGAATTTGCTATGTTTTTTTTTTCCATCGGATAAATTTAAAACATGTTCTATTTTTTCTCACCGATGGAAAAAAGACCGATGGGGCCCATACACGATCAGTTTGTCCGATGAAAAAAGTCCAGACTGTTTTCATTGGTAAAACTGATCACGTGTACAGGGCATAACAGGTTTTCTTGTAAGATTGCCCTGTATTTGGCTTCATCCATCTTACCATCAACTCTGACCAGCTTCCATGTCCCTGCTGAAGAAAAGCATCCCCACAACATGATGCTGTCACCATCATGTTTCACAGTGGGGATGGTGTGTTCAGGGTGATGTGCACATAGCGTTTTGCTTTTAGGCTAAAATTTTACATTTTGATCTTAATTGACCAGAGCACTTTTCTTCCACATGTTTGCTGTGTCCCCCACATGGCTTCCCGCAAACTGCAAATGGGACTTCTTATGGCTTTCTTTCACCAATGGCTTTCTTCTTGCCACTCTTTCATAGGCCAGATTTGTGGAGTGTGTGACTAATAGTTGTCCTGTGGACAGATTCTCCCACCTGAGCTGTGGTTCTCTGCAGCTCCTCCATAGTTACCATGGGCCTCTTGGCTGCTTCTCTGATTAATACTCTCCTTGCCCGGCCTGTCAGTTTAGGAGGACGGCCATGTCTTGGTAGGTTTGCAGTGGTGTCATACTCTTTCCATTTTGGGATGATGGATTGAACAGTGCTCCGTGAGATGTTCAAAGCTTGGGATATTTTTTTATTACCTAACCCTGCTTTAACCACCTGCCTACTGGGCACTTTCACCCCCTTCCTGCCCAAGCCATTTTTCAGCTTTCAGCGCTGTCACACTTTGAATGACAATTGCGCGGTCGTGTAACGCTGTACCCAAACTAAATTTGCGTCCTTTTTTCACACAAATAGAGCTTTCTTTTGGTGGTATTTGATCACCTCTGCAGTTTTTATTTTTTGCGCTATAAACAAAAGAAGAGCGTCAAGTTTGAAAAAAAACACAATATTTTTTACTTTTTGCTATCATAAATAACCTTTTTTTTTTTTTTTTTTTTTTTCATTTTCTTCAGTTTAAGCCCATATGTATTCTTCTACATATTTTTGGTTACAGCAGATACAAAATAGGGGATAGATTTATAGCATTTTTATTTTTTATTTTTTACTAGCAATGGCAGCGATCAGGGATTTTTATCATGACTGCGATATTGCGGCGGACACATCGGACACTTTTGACACATTTTTGGGACCATTCACATTTATACAGCGATCAGTGCTATAAAAATGCATTGATTACTGTATAAACATGACTGGCAGGGAAGGGGCTAACACTAGGGGGAGAGGAAGGGGTTAAATGTATTCCCTGGAAGTGATTCTTACTGTGGGGGGAGGGGACTGACTGGGGGAGGTGACCGATGGTTGTCCCTATGTACAAGGGACACACCATCGGTCTCCTCTCCCTGACAGGACGTGGATCTGTGTGTTTACACACAGTGATCCACGGTCCTGCTCGGTTACTGAGCAAACGCGGGTGCCCGGCGGCCATCGCGGCCGCCGGGCACGCGCATCGGGTCTCCAGTGACGCGGCGGGCGCGCGCGCCCCCTAGTGGTTATTAAAGGCATGATGTCATATGACGTCCAGTCAGAACAATAGAGTCTTCCGCCCGCCGTCAATTGACGGTGGGCGGTGGACAAGTGGTTAAACTTCTCCACAACTTTATCCCCGACCTTTCTGATGTGTTCCTTGGCCTTCATGATGCTGTTTGTTCACTAGGGTTCTCTAACAAACCTCTGAGGGCTTCACAGAACAGCTGTATTTATTCTGAGATTAAATTGCATACAGGTGGGCTCTATTTACTAATTAGGTGACTTCTGAAGGTAATTGGTTCCTCAAGATTTTAGTTAGGGATGTCAGAGTAAAGGGGGCTGAATACAAATGCACGCCACACTTTTCAGATATTTATTTGTAAAAAAAATTGAAAACCATTGATAATTTTCCTTCCACTTCACAATTATGTAGATAGGATAGTTCAATTCGAGTGGGGTGTAGAAATTGTCCACATCCCTAATATGAAACACAGAAACAAAAAGAGACCCTCTGGTGGGACTTTAAAGGCCAATGACTCCAAAAAGGCGTATGCAAAAATATGTATATAAAATATGTAAGTTTAATAATACAAAATCTAAAAGTATGGACACAGCATTAACTATATCAAACAGATTACAAAGCTATATAAAAAGAATGTAACATATTGTTCATAATGAGATCAGAAACCACAAATTTACATCCCTCTTGTACATTTGGACAGAGTGATACTCAACGCGTTTCAAGGTCATGCGTTTTTCCTCTCCATCAGGATGCAAGTTGTATGAATATCTATGATATCTAAAATTTATAAAGCAGAAAAGAAAAACAATAAGTAATGGATATATGGTATAAGTATACAGATAGTTATACAGAAATCGATATACAGACAAGCAATCAATACATTGAATAAAGCAAGTGTCTACTGACCATGTAGAAGCAGGTGTCTTGGTATGTTACATCAAGAATTTTAAAAGCAAGGAGGTATGGCTGTGCTGGCCCTACCACGCCCAAAAATCACGTAAAACCAAAAGGAAGTCACCCAGTGGTGGAATCCATCACACATCACTGAACAAGCTTCTTCCAGCAATCCCAATAAGAGTACTTACATGGTGTTCGGTAACACTCCAGGTGGTTTGGGCTCTTCACTTTCTAGTCCTGTCATTTCGTCTGCTATAAACACTTCACTCAACTAATTTTCCAAACCCACTCCACATTGCACAGAGGCCCAAACCTCTATGATACCATCATGATTAGATCCTTCAGGATTAAACACTGAACAAATCTCAGATTCCATACAACTTAATTTGATTTCTAATTCTTCACCTGAGACTCACCTCAATATTATTAATATATCCACACACATTCTAACACCCTTGGAGACAGAGGTTTTAGCACAAGGTCTTAGTTTTTGTCCTAGCAATGATCTCAACAAGTTTGAGGTCATCAAAGATCTTCAATTATTCGCTAGGAAAATAATCCTTAACTACTTCCTTACTGGGCACTTAAACCCCCTTCGTACCCAGACCAATTTTCAGCTTTCAGCGCTGACGCATTTTGAATGACAATTGCGCGGTCATACAACGCTGTACCCAAATGATATTTTTATAATTTTTTTCCCGCAAATAGAGCTTTCTTTTGGTGGTATTTGATCACCTCTGCGGTTTTAATTTTTTGCGCTATAAACAAAAAAAGACAGAAAATTTTGAAAAAAAACACAATATTTTTTTTCTTTTTGATATAATAATATCCCAAATTTTTTTATTTTTTATTTTTTTCTCAGTTTAGGCCGATACGTATTCTTCTATTTATTTTTGGTAAAAAAAATTGCAATAAGCGTATAGTGATTGCTTTGCGCAAAAGTTATAGCGCCTACAAAATAGGGGATAGAATTATGACATTTTTATTATTTGTTTTTTTTTTACTAGTAATGGCGGCGATCTGCGATTTTTGTCAGGCCTGCGATATTGCGGCGGACATATCGGACACTTTTGACACTATTTTGGGACCATTTACATTTATACAGCGAACAGTGCTATAAAAATGCATTGATTACTGTATAAATGTGACTGGCAGGGAAGGGGTTAACACTAGGGGGCGATCAAAGGGTTAAATATGTTCCCTATTAGTGTTTATTACTGTGGGGGGGGAGGGTACTGATTGGGGGAGGAGACCGATCTGTGTCCCTATGTACAAGGGACACAGCATTGGTCTCCTCTCTCCCTGACAGGACGTGGATCTCTGTGTGTAACACAGAGATCCAGGTCCTGCCTCTGTCACAGCCGATCGCATGTAACTGGCGGACATCGCGGCCGCCAGGCACGCGCATCGGCATCACGTGATGCGGAGCGCACAGCTGTTCGCGCCGCCGAGGGCGCGCGGCGGGATGTAAACAGAGAAGGACGTCCTGGGGACGTCCACTCGGCACTTGAGAGACGCACTGCAGCCGTCTTTCGGCTATAGCGCGGATCTCAAGTGATTAAAGAGGAAGTAAACCCTCTCCAAAAAAAAAAAAAAAACACCCTGCAAGACAAAAGCATAATGAGATACTAACTCATTATGAATTACTTACCTGAGATCGAAGCCCCGCAGCGGTCCTCGTTCCCCTCCTCCGTCGCCGCCATCTCTCCCGGAGTGACTTCCGAGTATCGCAGCTACGGCGCTGTGACTGGCCGGAGTCGCAATGATGTCACTCCCGCGCATGCGCGCGGGAGCCGCCAGTCACGGCACGATCGCCTTTAGAAACGGCACACTCGCCGTTTCTAAAGGTTTCCACAGTGCATCTGCACCGTTGTCTACAGCGCATGCGCCGTAGACATCGGTGCCCGTCTTTTTTGCAAATATCTCCTAAACCGTGTAGGTTTAGGAGATATTTCTTTCACCTACAGGTAAGCCTTAATCTAGGTTTACCTGTAGGTAAAAGTGGTCTTTAAGGGTTTACAACCACTTTAAGCAACTATTTTCCAAAGAGGGACGCTGCAATCCTCGTCTTGAACCACAAGAATTGCAAGCCACAGATTTCCTTTTGGAAAAAAATGACCCTCCTGACTTGATCGATCGGATTGATCTGGAACACTTGCTCCAGCGTTTGGACCAATCCAAACAAGCTATACATCAAACGAGACTAATTAATAAGAAAAGAATTGATAAATTCCCAGCACTGAATACCAATTCTAATGTCATGGCATTTATTATGGATGGATGATTGGTCGTCGTAGTGTATTTATTATGTAAGAATATAGTGATTAAAACAAACATTAGGAACAGTAAATGTTGGAGGCATTTACACAAAAAAAATGGGGGTTTACACAAAGATGGGAAATCATTTGCATTGGTATCTTTGAGGCATTGTACATATGGGCTTCAGCTTGTGTAAGGACAGTGCAAACAGCAACCTTTTACAAAGCTTTAGGCCAGCTTCAGGCAGCTTTGTTGAAGCCTTAAGGCAGGGGTAGGCAACCTGGGGCCCTCCAGCTGTTGTGGAACTACATTTCCCATGAGGCATTGCAAGTCTGGCAGTTACAATTACTCCCAGAGGCATGGGACTTGTAGTTGTGCAACAGCTAGAGGGCCCCAGGTTGCCTACCCCTGCCTTAAGGCCTCAACGCTGGACACTGATAACAACAGTTTTCTCCTGGCAGGAAAAAAACATTTGACGCTGGTAAATGTGTGTACCTTGTTTACTCACGTCAAGCGCTTGGGCGTTTATTCATTTCATTAGCCAGAATCAATCATTTATTTTGGCCATTGAAATGAAAAACCATCCAAGCGCTAAACGTGCCTAGTGTTAATGCTCGCTTAGTCGTGTTTACCCACCTTTATGTCGTGTTTGGAGTAAAACGCTCCTCTCCTGAATGAGATTCTTCTGCATTCAGGAGAGAAGCGTTTTACTGTCTCTAAATTCTGCTGCTCCTAAATTCTGGTAAAAGCCTATGTGTGCATTTACTGAGTTGAGTTCAGGGGCTTTGGCAAAAAATGCCAAAAGCTCCAAAAACTTGAGTTTAGGAGCAGCAATGTAAAACCTTAAAGTCAAACTATACAGTAGCTCTAGAATAAAATACTGCTGGCAGGAAAGCTTTTATTTCAAGAGATTCCGCTTGTCTCTTCTCTTCTGCAATCAAAGCGTCTTATGTGGTGCTTGGCAGCAAAGTTTCTTCTGAATGTGCAAGTATGTAAAGATGAGCGTACATTCTGGGCATGCTCTGCCTTGGTGCAAGGATGAATTAACTCCTCTGCACATGTACATGTTACGTCATCTCTGACTTGCCAATTGAGGTTGGCCAAAGATTCCAAACCTGGAAAAATACTTGGGAAAGTTGAAAGTGTCTGCTAGAGAGGTCACATTGCTGGAGGGCAGTTTAGTTCCGCATTAAAGCATACTTCAGTTTCACGTTGACATAGTTAGCCATATCTTAAGTGCTTATGTTTTATCCCCTTCATGACCAGGACATTTTTTGTTATTCTGACATGTCATGCAACACCGTATGCAAATTAAATTAAATATTTTTTTTCTTTGTTTTGGTGGTGTTTGATCACCACTGGGGTTTTTTTTGCTATATAAATGGAAAAAAGAAATATTTTGAAAAAAAAAGACAAAAAAATAAACTGAAAAATGAAGTAGGCAAAGGCAAAATTGTTTTTTGTAGCTTTGGATAGAGTGGAGAGGGATTAAAACACCTGCCAATTTTTATTGCGGTCTGTGCCCCCGTTAAGGAGATTCACCCTCTCTATTTGTCCTCTTTACCATTATCATTGAAAGTGAAAGTAAGAGAAATCACCCAAATTTTGGGTTGTCCACAAAAAAGTAATAGAGGGAAAATCTTCCAATGGGGACACTAGTTCTGGTAAACTGGGGGTCCCCAAGGATTTCCCTTGATATGCAAGGATTTCCTTTCATTTCCTGTTTGGCTATGGGACAGGAAATGAAGAGAAATAAGAGAAATCTCCACAATGGGACACTGATGGTAAAAAAAAAATCTGACAGGGGTTATAACCCTCCCTTGCTCTATCCAAGATGAACAAAAAAGTTTTGCCTATAGTTCTACTTTAAAGTGTAATTATACTCACCTCCACTCCAGCAATGGGGTATCCTGAAGTTTCCTCACCAGGTGCTGACATCTTCGGCTGGTCTTCTTCCAAGTTCCTGGCATTTTGATTGGTCAAGCCAAGATGACTTCACTCATGGCTGAAATTGTACAATAAGCAGTGGCGGCCACTCATTAGGGGTGCAGGGACACAGCCCACTCCTCCCCCCGATCCATGCGCCCAGCCCCTAATCTGCATGCGGGGCGCCGGACGTATGGATTTCTATGGGTTTTTTTTAAACACGTGATTAGAGCTTGTGGCCCGTGCCCACCCACTTGTTTGATGTGTGCGGCAGTGGTTGGAGTGTAGAGGAGGAGTAATGGAGCGGAGGAGGAGGCAAGGGGAGCTGGCAGCAGCCAATGAGTGTGCAGTCCCTGGTGTTCTGCCAAAACACCGGCGGTGACGTGCAGAGGCAGCGGTGAAGCAGGGAGAAGAAAGATGGCAATTTCTGTAGGGAGCGTGCCGTGGCCTGGCTCTATCCACCTGCCTGCTCTCCTACTGCTTCTGCCGAGAAGGAGGGGAAGCGATTGTGGATGGGGTAAACGTGGACCAGTCCGCCACTGACAATGAGCTGTGTGTATTCAGCTCAGTGTACAGTGTGTGCAGATGGGTAAGAAACTTCAATGCAGAAGAGACATAGGGGTGGATAAACTAGAAGCAGACAGATTGTGCACTTTGCAAGTGCAGTTGCACTAATTTTTACCAGAGCTTAGTGAATGTGGTGACTTCCATCATCCAATCATGTGCCAGCAAAAATACTTGTTATATTTACCTTGCACCTGATTGGGTATTCTTTACAAAGTGAAGATTTATCACATTAAATTTGTGTGTGGGGGGGTGTAGTGTAGTGTGGCGGCAGTAACTCACACACAGTTTAGTTGCAAATCAAAAGAACTTGTATTGTAGTCAGAATACAACAATTCACAACAAGCCTGCCGGAAGAAAAAAAATGCACAGCAGATTAAAGCAGAGCAGATATCAGCTGAACTGACAGCATCTGTCTTGAGGGGTGGAATGCGGCTTGGCTGGCCTAAGCCCAAGTGGAGAGGTTTCCAGAAGAAGAGGACGATCCCTATGCTTTCCCTACTCATCTGGAACCTTTCCCTGCTGCTATTACTGTCCCTGATAGACAGGTGACTTGTACACTATCCACACACTAAATGCGCTCCAAGCTCAGGACTTGACCCCAAGATCTTGATTAAGGTTACAAAGCCCCTATTAAAATATGTATCACCACCCAAATCTGGAGCTTATGCTTTCTTTAACAATTTCAACAGGCTACCTAAATGCTGATTCACACTACAATGGGGTGCGGGAAACCACGTTTCGTGTACAGCATTCAAAACGCAGTGTAGGTAAATAGAAGGCAGGTTGGGCACATTAGCTTTAATGAATGCCCTGCCCCCAATTAAATATTATTCTCTGCTTAAAATGGCCAGTGGGGTGCACAGTAAAAAATAAAATAAAAATTGTCCCTAGAAGTTTTTTCCAATGTTGGTAACTATGACAATCTTCGTACACAAGCTAAAGACCATTGGGGGAATTGAGTAAAGGAGTTATGACTAATTTTTCAGGCAGTATGGCTCCTTTTGTAATGCTTTCTGAAACGTGCATCAGATTCAGCTAACTTCCTATTACTTCTACGTTTTGAATCTGACCTTATGACTGTAACAGATTTAAAAAAAATTGTTAGTTAGTTACGTCCCTGTTCTTTATCATTGTGATGAATATCCTAAAGTTCATTGCAGGTAAGGGTGATTATAAGACAAGCTGCACAATTCTCAGCCCCCCCCCTTCCTCATTGTGATGAGTGTCTTCCATTTAATTGCGGCTAATCCGCATTAGTACACCCTAATTTTATCATATTGTGGAGCTTATTCACCATAATTGAAACACTTTTATTCAGTGAGGCAGCAAAACAATTATGCAGGATGACTTTGTACAGCAGGTCCATAGCATAAAACACTTCCTAGTTCAAAGCTGTCGTTCCTCAGCTATTTTAGCTGAACATGAACCTAATCAAGCACAATCTGTAAATAATTAACTGCCTTGAAAGGCAGGGGAGATATTAGGGGGTCAATAAAGGAGCAAAATAGGGGTTTGGCTGTCAAGTTTGGTCATCTGAGTTCCAGCTTGGTGGTTACCTGCACGATTCTCTGGAGTCACTCTTGGAGTCCCTTGGGTTCCTTGGATCGTTCTGGAGATCTGACGATTTGGGCACCCCTGCTTGACTGACTCGTCGTCGCTGACACTCAAGTCCACTGTTTGTGGTAAGAGTATACACCCCTTACTTTTGGTGGATGGCATATTATCCCTGAAGCTCTACATGCTTGTCAAAGCCACTGTATTCTACTTCTGAGCAACAACCATTTTGTGGGGGATTTTATATATTTACCTCACGACTTCTCCACCGTTTGGACTGTTTTATTTGTGTCCTCACTCATTATATACATGATTGTTATATTTGAGATTGTTTTTCATCACAAAGTTATTATTTGTTTATTAATTATTGGTACATAGCACATTGTACACTATTTTTAGCGCTACATTCTATAACTATTGTATGGCCAGCCTTAGTCAATGCTTTAAAAGCCTTTATAGGTCATAAGTTTTGAGTTAACCGTGAATTATGCCTAAGAATTATTGCTCTTACTCCATCTGTCGAAATGATACCTCACGTGTGATGCAATTTATGCTTTCATACAAAAATTTTGGGTAACACCATTTTTTGTGATTTCACTGGCATGTGTAATTTTAAGGCTTGATGTGTTTGTTTTCTTTTGTCCTCAGGGACAAATTACACCTACAGGTAACCCTATATTAAGGCTTACCTATAGGTGCTTGCAATATCTTCTAGACCTACACGGCACAGGCTTGAAAGGGCACGCTATGCCGTTTCAAGCTGGGGTCATGCCGTTAAAGTCACAGAGCCGGAGTTCGTGGCCCCGGAAGAAGAGGGGTGAAGATGGACGCTCGCTGTAAGCGTGGAAGACGGTGACATCGCGGGCTTCTCCTGCAGGTAAGTGTCACATAATGGGCGATGCATAGTAGTCCATTATGCTTTAGCTTTGCAGGGAAACATTGAGGAAGTAAAACCCATCAGGGATTACTTCCTCTTTAACAAAAAGTGGGTATTATATTGTGTGTGTGATTATAATAAAATTAATTTTAGTGTATTTTTTCTTTTTTTTTATATATATTTATTTATTAAGTTTGGCACACTGACAGGAGTAAGCGGCTGCTGAACATAATGGCATAAAAAAACAGCACATGCCAACACAGATAATCATCTACATATATATTTTCTTGAAAATATGCGTTTGATAAACAGTTGCCCAAATATAATGGGAAATAAAAAATTGCAGCTGCCACCATTTTTTTCTCCAGGGCATCTGCTTTCAGAAAATATATATTTGTTTGAGGGTTTACGGTAATTACCAGCAAAATATTTTTTAGATTTTAAAATGTGGTTAAACCACTGATTTCCTCCCATAGTAAAATCAAAAACGGAAACTCATTTCCTTATCCAAAGAGGACAAGGAAATCAAAGCATTCCCCGTTATGCCAAACTGTTCTCCATTTTGCCAGTTAAAACAGAGGTGAGGTTTACAAACACCGAATTTGGTAAAAAAAAAAAAATACAAACTCTTCCTAAGCTAAATGAGTGAAGGTGTGTTATTTTTGGTAAATAAATCCTAAAGCCCTTACAGAGATTAAAGCAATATTTCAAGGATAATACTGTATATTAGTTATTGTAAAAAAAAAAACACTCAATCAGGGTTCTGATCATCTACTTTTAGAGAGATTTTTCCCATGTTCTCATCAATTTCTGTCCTAAGTGTTGGAATAGTTTACCGCTTTAGAACGAAACTTGCATCTGTGCATTGAACCATAAATCTTACATACAGCAGTTTTTAGTTTCACATGGCCATGCCAAATTAAGGAATCGCAGTCCAAAAATAAATAAGTGTGCTTAAACAGCAGTGTGTTGCCACTCCTATGTAAACAAAAGTAGATGGCTACGAAGAGCAAATGTCACATCTTCACTGTCACATCCATATAAAGTTTTAAAGAGGTGAAAAAATGTAACTATTGTACATTGTTTTTGGCATGCCTGTTTTCTTTATTTATTTTAATTTCAAAATTTTGATGTTACCACAAATAAAACATAGCTTTTTTTTTGGAATTGGGATGGACTTCAAGCTAATTAGAGAATAGGGATGAGGTTCAAGTTTGTCACTTTACTTGGGTTTGAGGTGAATCCTGCAAATTCAAGATTTGCTGTCCAACTAAACTCTTGGGCAGGTTTGCCCGGAGGAACTATTTTTTCAACCATAATGGACTGCATGGTGTTTAAACAGTGGTGGCCCGTCCATAGGGGGCGCATGGGCGCCGCCCCCCCCCCCTCCCAGGCAGTCAGAAAAAAAAAGAATTTTAATTTTTTATTTTTTTTTAATGGCCCTTTAAGAAAAAAAATGTGGAAAAAAAAAGTCCTTAAGTGCACTTTCTCCGAGTGCCGGACATAGTGCGTTATGGGAAACACCACGTCAGTGCAATCACAAGATTGCAGACGAGGCGTTTCATTTGCAGGCTTTAAACCTGCTTTGCGGCGATTTCCATTGCGCTACACAGCATCCGGTCCGGATTCCGGGTGCTTTGCATACTAGTAAGGACATCACTTCCGGTTTTCACTGCCAGGGATACCGAGAAGTGACGTCATCAGCTCCTTGGAACGCACGGCCGAGCGGAGCTATGTTGAGTGGAGTGTGGATTCTGGAGGCAGGACCCTGTGTCAGGCAGGGAGCGGATCACTAATGGGGTGGATGGGCACGGAGCTGACTGTCAGTGACAGTGCTGAACCTGAGCCTGAAGCTGAAGGTGAGTGTGGGGATCGGAGGTTCTCTCCCTCTCTCTCCAGCTGAGAGAGAGAGTTAATTTGTCCTGTCATGTCACTCTCTCACAGCATGGCTCTGCTGTGCTCAGTCTGACTTGGATGACTCATGAACAGTGTATGCAAAAATATCAAAATTGATTTATTGAATTATAAAGCATGGTAACATGGACTGTATCCAGAAGACTGGAAAAACATGTATAAAAAATGATCTCGGTCATGTAGAAAATACCTGATCAAACAAAAACACACACATATAGACAGGACAGACACAAAATGAACAGAACAAATAAGACACGTCCGGACACCAAGTTGTTTAGGGAGGGGTCTCAAGAAAAAGGAATGCAAATAAGTAACAGCAACAAGGCTGTGTATAAATCGAGAGACCAGCCCCTAAAGGCCCTGGAGGCTCGAGCCCTATAAATGGGTGGAAGGGGGGGAGGGAGGAAGGGCAATGTAAGTCCGCTGGGGAATGGCTGAAGTCTATAAAGTCAGCAGGTAGTGGAGGCAAACGGATAGAGGGTGAAAAAATGTCTTAGTTTAAAGGCACTGTATCCATCAAATCACATCTTCCTGGGAGCATGCGTGGAGGCACTACTACTGTATATGAAATTCACCTTTGGACAGGTATCGATTAATGTTACAGTCCTTTCTGACTGATGTAGAAAAATAGCCTGTTATCAGGTATAAAACAGTTCCACATTCCTGTCAAGTATGTGGGTGATTACATTACCCCCACTCCAGTGCTCTTCAATGTCCGTTCGGAATCTCTCTCCTGCTCCTTCAGTCCTGCGGAGAGTAGCCAAGGTACGGCCGTATCTAAGGTACAAACGTAGGGATGATCCCTAATTAGCTCCGTTCCATATAGAGAAGAAAAAAAAAAATATGGACAGCCGCACTCCAAAAAACCTTTGACGGTCGCCTTTATTGTAAAAAATGGAAGATCACACCAAAAATCATCACAGCATAGCCGGGGTAACAGCTTACATGTTTCCCACTGAAGGTCAGTGCTTAATCATATGATTAAGCACTGACCTTCAGTGGGAAACATGTAAGCTGTTACCCCGGCTATGCTGTGATGATTTTTGGTGTGATCTTCCATTTTTTACAATAAAGGCGACCGTCAAAGGTTTTTTGGAGTGCGGCTGTCCATATATTTTTTATTTTCTTCTCTATATGCTACGTGCATTGCCGGCACCCACGGTAGTCCTGATACTACAAATTGCTGGAGCGTGTTCACCTGGAGCGGTAAAAATCTCTTTCTAGCTCCGTTCCATGTCCTGCATTCACGTCTACACGTCTGCATAGCTCACTTCCTCCTCCTCCTCCTGCCAGGGCTCGTCGTCAAAGTAAGGGCATAAAACCGCGTTGCAGCGTGGCGTCCGAGCGGAAGAGACGTCGACTAGTTTCGCAGGTGGGAGGTGCGTATCTTCATCTGGATGTCATTTTTGCATACACTGTTCACAAACCTCCTCTTTTTTCAATCGTCTTTGATTGAAAGGTTTTATGTATATGCAGTTAGGGGCTGAACAGCAATTACCTTATTTTTTTGGTGCTTTGACGTGGTAAATTACATTATAGCCCTCTTTACATACCTATATATTAAATGACTTGGATGACTCTATTTGTTGTGTTCACCCCTCTCCCCCCTCACTCCAGGTTGTTCTCCACTGGCTCTCCCTGTCATATATCTCAACTCTGTCTCTACAAAGCTGCTTGATGTTCTTATCTTCTCAGTCCCACTGAGTTATGCCTCGTACACATGGCCGAGAATCTCGTCGTTAAAAACATGTCGTTTTTTTCGACGAGATCCTTGGACAAGAAACTTGTCCCGGCCGAGTGTACACACGCTCATTTCAAAGAACCCGCGGCTCTTTGAATGGAGCGTACGCGGTGACGTCATCGAATACGACGAGCACGCGCTCGTCACATTCAATGCCGTCGCCGCCATCTTGGTTCACGCTACCTATGCCTAGGAAGCTACCGCGCATGCGTCGAAGTCATTTCGAGCATGCACGGGCTTCCCGGCGAACAGGTAAGTGTACACACACACAATTTTCTCGTCGAGAAATAGGCTGACGAGAATCTCGATGAGAAAATAGAGAGCAGGTTCTCTATTTTCTCGTCGAGATTCTTGTCGCTTTTCTTGACGAGAAACCATACACACAAACGAATTTCTCGGCAAGAAATCTCTGCCAGCAAGTTTCTTGCTGGTTTTTGCCAAGAAACTCGGTCGTGTGTACGAGGCTTTAGTCTTCCTGCAGCCTTTTTCTCCTGTATTTCCCCTCTTATCAGATCATTTTATCTCTCTGAGGATCCCAGCACTCCAACTGCTCAGCCTAATATATATTATCTGCTCTCTCCCCCCCAACACAGGCACAGCTGATCAGCTACATTCCAATGGGATGTACAATTAACTCTACTCTGTCCAGCAGCTGCCTTTTTATCTTGTGCCCTATATAATGTGCTCTGCACCCCTCCCCATGTAATGTGCCCTGCACCCCTCTCCTACATGTACCGCCATACACTCCGCACCCCTCTCCTACATGTACCGCCATACACTCCGCACCCCTCTCCTACATGTACCGCCATACACTCCGCCCCCTCTCCTACATGTACCGCCATACACTCCGCCCCCCTCTCCTACATGTACCGCCATACACTCCGCCCCCCTCTCCTACATGTACCGCTATACACTCCATACCCCTCTCCTACATGTACCGCCATACACTCCGCCCCCCTCTCCTACATGTACCGCTATACACTCCATACCCCTCTCCTACATGTACCGCCATACACTCCGCACCCCTCTCCTACATGTACCGCCATACACTCCGCACCCCTCTCCTACATGTACCGCCATACACTCCGCACCCCTCTCCTACATGTACCGCCATACACTCCGCACCCCTCTCCTACATGTACCGCCATACACTCCGCACCCTTCTCCTACATGTACCGCCATACACTCCGCACCCCTCTCCTACATGTACCGCTATACACTCCATACCCCTCTCCTACATGTACCGCCATACACTCCGCACCCCTCTCCTACATGTACCGCCATACACTCCGCACCCCTCTCCTACATGTACCGCCATACACTCCGCACCCCTCTCCTACATGTACCGCCATACACTTCGCACCCCTCTCCTACATGTACCGCCATACACTCCGCACCCCTCTCCTACATGTACCGCCATACACTCCGCACCCCTCTCCTACATGTACCGCCATACACTCCGCACCCCTCTCCTACATGTACCGCCATACACTCCGCACCCCTCTCCTACATGTACCGCCATACACTCCGCACCCCTCTTCTACATGTACCGCCATACACTCCGCACCCCTCTTCTACATGTACCGCCATACACTCCGCACCCCTCTCCTACATGTACCGCCATACACTCCGCACCCCTCTCCTACATGTAAAATGTACCGCCATACACTCTGCACCCCTCTCCTACACGTAAAGCCCACCACCATACACACTGCACCCCTCTCCTACATGTACCGCCATACACTCCGCACCCCTCTCCTACATGTACCGCCATACACTCCGCACCCCTCTCCTACATGTACTGCCATACACTCCGCACCCCTCTCCTACATGTACGGCCATACACTCCGCACCCCTCTCCTACATGTAACATGTACCGTCATACACTCTGCACCCCTCTCCTACACGTAAAACCCACCACCATACACACTGCACCCCTCTCCTACATGTACCGCCATACACTCCGCACCCCTCTCCTACATGTACCGCCATACACTCCGCACCCCTCTCCTACATGTACTGCCATACACTCCGCACTCCTCTCCTACATGTACCGCCATACACTCCGCACCCCTCTCCTACATATAACATGTACCGCCATACACTCTGCACCCCTCTCCTACACGTAAAACCCACCACCATACACACTGCACCCCTCTCCTACATGTACCGCCATACACTGCGCACCCCTCTCCTACATGTACCGCCATACACTCTGCACCCCTCTCCTACATGTAACATGTACCGCCATACACTCTGCACCCCTCTCCTACACGTAAAACCCACCACCATACACACTGCACCCCTCTCCTACATGTACCGCCATACACTCCGCACCCCTCTCCTACACATACCACCCACCACCATATACTCTGCACCCCTCTCCTACATGTACCGCCATACACTCCGCACCTCTCTCCTACATGTACCGCTATACACTCCGCACCCCTCTCCTACATGTACCGCCATACACTCCGCACCCCTCTCCTACATGTACCGCCATATACTCCGCACCCCTCTCCTACATGTAACATGTACCGCCATACACTCCGCACCCCTCTCCTACATGTACCGCCATACACTCCGCACCCCTCTCCTACATGTACCGCCATACACTCCGCACCCCTCTCCTACATGTACCGCCATACACTCCACACCCCTCTCCTACATGTAACATGTACCGCCATACACTCTGCACCCCTCTCCTACACATAAAACCCAACACCATACACACTGCACCCCTCTCCTACATGTACCGCCATACACTCCGCACCCCTCTCCTACATGTACCGCCATACACTCCGCACCCCTCTCCTACATGTACCGCCATACACTCCGCACCCCTCTCCTACATGTACCGCCATACACTCCGCACCCCTCTCCTACATGTAACATGTACCGCCATACACTCTGCACCCCTCTCCTACACGTAAAACCCACCACCATACACACTGCACCCCTCTCCTACATGTACCGCCATACACTCCGCACCCCTCTCCTACATGTACCGCCATACACTCCGCATCCCTCTCCTACATGTACCGCCATACACTCCGCACCCCTCTCCTACATGTACGGCCATACACTCCGCACCCCTCTCCTACATGTAACATGTACTGCCATACACTCTGCACCCCTCTCCTACACGTAAAACCCACCACCATACACACTGCACCCCTCTCCTACATGTACTGCCATACACTCCGCACCCCTCTCCTACACATACCACCCACCACCATATACTCTGCACCCCTCTCCTACGTGTATCACCCGCCGCCATACATTACTGTTAACAATGAATATATGGGCATTTAAAGGAGCACCTACAATATGTAATGCATAATTTATACCAAAAGAATGAAAGGCGCTTATTGATTAGTTGCTATGGGCTACAGTATTTTGCACATTGCTGTTTGTATTATGAAACTCCACTTGTTTCCTAACCAATTGGATTTAATTTAATTTGAATTACTTTAAATTAAATTTGATTTTAAAATATTTTAAAATTCTTCTTTAATTTGAGTATGATATGTTTTATAGTGAAATTTTTATTTGAAGTCTTTGATTCTGTCACGTATGCTGTTAGGTCATGGTATTGTAAAGCTGCTAAATATTCCTGACACTATGGGTGGAAGCTAGTGGAATACAGGGGCGGAGTGGGTGTATTATATAAGGGGTGGGGCTTATGAAAAGTGGGAGGGGTCAAAAAGGAGGGGCGGAGTCTGGCGCCCCCCCATCCTAAAACTTCACCAGCCGCCACTGTGTTTAAACTATGACCAGGTAGCTTAGAAAGACCTACAAGGAGGCTTTTGGATAAGTCATTCCCCCACTATAAAAGGGGAGGGGGGGCACAGAGCATCAATAGTGTCAGTGTATTGGAAGCTGCTATAGAGAACTCATGAGTAAAGATAACGAACTGCATAGGAAGAAGTTAGGGTCAGTTAGGAAGCTGTATTTTAACCCCTTCCCACTAACTGTACATTTATATGCAGCCTCACGGAAGTGGGTCTTCATATATGCGTACCTGTGTTTGTGCTGGGAGGCCTGGTTCCCAATTACCTGATTACTTTGACAGCCACTGATTGGCTATCACAGTGATCAGTTACTGTACAGCCTGCTCCGGTGCATTTTTTTCTTCTCTTGAATAGAGAAAAAGATACATTGTATCTTTTTCTCAATACTAGAGGAGAAAGATGTAAACAAAGAAGTGTGTGTAAAAAAATAGATAGATCAGGGTTTGATCTAGGCCAGGGCTAGGCTTAAAGTGGAGCTCCGCCGTAAAAAAAAAATATTAAAAGTCAGCAGCTACAAATACTGCAGCTGCTGACTTTTAATAAATAGACACTTACCCGTCCTGGAGTCCAGCGACGTCGGCAGCAGAAGACGAGCAATCGCTCGTCTCTTGGCTGCCCCCACCGCCATCATCGGTGAGGGAACCCTACTGTGCATGCGCGAGTCGCGCAGCGCCATCCTCACAGGTCCCCGCTGTGTTCTGGGAGCCGTGTGTTTCCCAGAACACAACGGGGGGGGGGGGAGTGGTGTAAAGCCCGCAGTTTCCCGCAGAGTCTATGCCCGGATGTGGGTGCACATACCTGTCTTAGACAGGTATCGGCACCCCCCTCCCCCCTGAAAGGTGCCAATTGTGGCACCGGAGGGGGGGAGGAATCCGATGAGTGGAAGTTCCACTTTAGGGTGGAGCTCTGCTTTAAGGTTAGGGTCAAAGGTCATGGTCCGGGTCAAAGGTTGGGGTCAAAGGTCAGGGACAGTGTAAAATGGAAGAACTGCAGAACAGTCGGTAGCTGAGGGTGCATTGGGCCCTGCAGCGATTTATCTCCTCCAGAAAGAAGGACCGAATAAGGGCATGTGCATGGCAGGTGTTTTGTCCACAGTCCAACAGTCCAACAATTGAATAATGTAGAGTGTCCAAAATATGGTAGCACTGATAATGACCTGGAACGACTCACTGATGCTAAACCACAGAGGATAAAAGTGGGACACACCTGGCAGTGCTCTGAGAGAGCACCAGGTTATGGTGTCAGCTACCTCTAGGAAGAAGGAGATCCCTTTTTTCTTAGCCCACCGAGCCTCAGCGAATGAGCCTCTACACATCCCTAATAAGGAAATAGTTCCTAAGAAGGTTTTCAGTACAGACTTGGGATGTCTTGAGGTGACCAATGTCTTATTGGAAGTGCTTGAATTCTTAAAAGCACATCTATTGTATACCAGGCTGTCTCCTTCTCAGTCAGTTAAGCTAGTATTGCGGAGTGCCACTAGGAGGAACAAGCTCATGCAGACCAAGCTGATTTAGATTGGTCAAAATTGTAACAGTTGGATAGAGTGTTTATTGACAGTTTGGAAGGTAGTCTCACAGAGGTTTACTAAATCTGGAGAGTGCAAAATCTGGTGCAACTCTACATAGGAAACAATCAGCTTTTTCTCAAAGCTTAATTGAGAAAGCTGAAGTTAGAAGCTGATTGATAGAAGCTAATTGGCTACCATTTACCATCAGCTACACCATATTTTGCACTCTCGAGTTTTAGTAAATCAACCCCAGAGTTCCCTGCTTCCTGATACTATTGTGTATGGAAGTGACAGCCATATCAGAGGTCTCTCCTCCCGATGGTGTGACAAGAGGCATTTCTGCTGGGGTGGTCCGAGTTGTGGCTGAGCAGTGGTTGGTAAAGGGCATGCATACTGCTTTTATCGCCAGAACTTATGAGAAGGAAGGACCCAGAATGGACATGGCAGCGGCAGAGATTCTGCCTGTCACCCACAAAGAGGTATGGATTAAGGTACCCAGAGACGCTGTCAAAAAGAATACAGGCAATATTGGTAAGTGTAACAGGGAAGAGTGTGATATGTTATGAAATATTAGAATAAATGATGATTTGGTTGCTGTGGGTAACTGTGGGTAACTGCAAAAGAGTTGATGAAACTGGAAAACCACAAATGTTAGATAAAGCTGGTACAAGTGACAGGGAAGCTCTGCAGAGTACCCTAGAAAGTGAGCATAAGCCCAGGAAACCCATGAGAAGAGGGAGAAGGCTTGGTACAAAGGTCAATGAGACCCTATTCAGATTTAGGAAAGGGAGCGTCTGGAAAAAAGGCCTACATGGCTAACAGCTGGCCCAGAGGTGGCCCAACCAAAGTGTCAGGCATATGTGTTCTGCCATATGGATTGAAACAAAGGGGAGGGGGCTTATGTAACAGTGTGACCCCCTGCCACTGTGAAAATAGTTGTAGAAAAAGGACACAGTGTTTACACGTACTGTATACAGAGTGCAGGGCTCCAGAATATCAATCGAGAGCCGAGAAAAAAAAAAAAAATGGTTTTCTATAGATTTTGATATTCTCAGATTAGGTCCTGGATTTTTCAGATTTCCAAGTATTTTGGGAGGCAAAAAAATCTCAAAACCAGTTTCCAGGTCTTTCAGGAGAATGTCAGGTTGTGAATGCAGGTGTGCACAGCCCTTATAAAAAAAAAATGTGGGCATAGCTCAGGGCTCCGTGTGTGTGAGACGCGTGTGTGCTCCATCCAGGGGTTTTCACCATGAAAATAGGAAAAGACTAATAATACCAAGCCATCTGGCTCTTTCTTACAGCACTGCTGCCCAGGCATTTTGCCTTGGTCCTCCTGACTGACTAACAGCACACCTGTGCTCATGTACAACACTTGCAGCTTTCTATTTTTTTATTTTTTTTGCAGCTACAGTAACTGTTGCATGGGCCTATGCCCTGGCTTCTCAGTAGGGGAATTTCCTGGCACTTGAATGATGTCCTCCTGTCCCCTAGCCTGAGACCGCCTGACGTTTGAGTGGAGCACACCTGTCCCCTCAATAATGCAGACCTGCCTCCTGGATGCAGCACACCTGAGCTATGGCCAGTTGTTTGAATATAGGGGTTGCTGGTTCCCAGTAAGACCCAGACACTGTGTTGGAAGCTTCTTCCCTGCCAAAGCGCTTCGAAGCCTCCAAAATCTGGAACTCAATCTGGGGATTACAAAACTGTAAAAGAGAAAACTGAAAAACTAGGGCTCAAATTTCAGGGCCATGCACTCTGCATTCGTGCAAACCCTGTGTCAATTTTCCCTATTCTTTCACTGTGGCAGGGCCTTGCACTCTCACAGTTCACATGTGTTTTTTTAGGTTCATGTTGTTTGCTCACAGTGTGGCATAATACTTGAGCGCATTCCTCTCACCGTACATGCCAATATAAACCTGCCCTGTTCCCTTGATGGTCCAGATCAGGTTGAGTGAGGACTGGTACATTAAGGTGCCAGGTCAGGTCAGGTCAGGTGACTAGGTGGAGCCGAGTAATGACTTCTGGTACTTGGAATGCAAGATGGTGGTTATAGCCAGTTTTCTGGAATGCTCATAGTTACATAGTTGGTAAGGTTAAATAAAGACACCAGTCCATCCAGTTCAACCTGTGTGGGTGTGAGTCTTCCATTTTGGCTTTCCAGAATGCACGCTGTCCATACAGTGTCATACGTTATGCATTCAGCACACAGGGCTCTGTTGTAATGGTATGTTTTTGATGTTGGGCCTTATTTGGCTGCACCAGGGTTATTTACAGTCTGGCTTGTCGTGTTTTAAAGTACCGTATATACTCGAGTATAAGCCCACCCGAATATAAGCCGAGCCACCTAACTTTACCACAAAAAACTGGGAAAACTTATTGACTTGAGTAAAAGCCTAGGGTGAGAAATGCAGCAGCTACTGTAAGTGGAAAAGAGGGTCAACAATACCCATTTGCAGCCTCACTGTGCCCATCTGCAGCCTCACTGTGTCCATTTGCAGCTTCACTGTGTCCATCTGCATGCCTCAGCCTCACTGTGTCCATCTGCATGCCTCAGCCTCACTGTGTCCATCTGCATGCCTCAGCCTCACTGTGCCCATCTGCATGCCTCAGCCTCACTGTATCCATCTGCATGCCTCAGCCTCACTGTGTCCATCTGCATGCCTCAGCCACACTGTGCCCATCTGCATGCCTCAGCCTCACTGTGCCCATCTGCATGCCTCAGCCTCACTGTGCCCATCTGCATGCCTCAGCCTCACTGTGTCCATTGTCATGCCTCAGCCTCACTGTGTCCATCTGCATGGGCAAGGTTCATCGCTCCCCACATTGCTGCTTTTTACGTGATCACTTTTATTATATGTATGTTGGTTTTAATAAAGCTACCTATTTTTGATCTACACTATTGGATCCCCCCTCCTTCTTTTTTATACACCGTTTTGAGATCCAAGAGGAAAGGGTGATCCCCATCCAGTCGTCTGCCCTGAATCGTTGAAGTGCCACGAGGTCCTTTGGAGTTTCCACTGGAGATCCTGGGTTCCTTTTACAATTTGGGCCATGCATTGATCCGGCTACTCATGCTCATATGATCTGCTGTCGCTGACATACGGGTCCACCTGTTGCGACTTAGAGGGGTGATCCCCATCCAGCCATCTGCCCTGAATCGTTGGAGTGCCACGAGGTTCTTTGGAGTTTCCACTGGAGATCCTGGGTTCCTTCCACCATCTGGGCCACGCATTGATCCTGCTATCTATGCTCATATGATCCGCTGTCGCTGACATACAGGTCCACCTCTTGCGGTAAGGGTATTCATTCTTACTACACTAGAGAAGATTTATTTCCATATTGCCCTGCTTATCAATTTTTTTTAAACTCACTCATTTGAAGAGCACCAATTTATCACTGTGGACTCACCCTCCATTTTTTCTTCATTGGATTAGATTTAGGTCATCTGACTAGATTTGTCTTTACCTTTATATCATGTTGGACTTTTTGTTCTTTTCATATTGAATGATCGCCATCATGTTGGACTTTCTTGTTCATTTATTCCATGAATGATTACCAGAAACGTTCATCCTTTTATGTGCACGTTCTTTCCATATTAGGGTCAGCTCTACATTCCATCCACTATCCATCTGCATGCCTCAGCCTCACTGTGCCCATCTGCATGCCTCAGCCTCACTGTCCTCATTTATGTAACGCTGCATTTACTGTGGGGGTTTACAGGCATCTGCAGTGGGGTTTAATTGGCCATCAGGGAAAGCTCCCTGCCTCATGTACCTGATCTCCCAGCGCAGCCTGTGCCCATCTGCAGCCTTACGATCTCCCGGCTGTCCTGTCAAGGTTTCTGCCTGCAGTGTGGTAATGAAGGATAATGGTCTGGGGGAGGAAAAGAAGGAATTAATTCTCTACGATCTCCTGGCGCTGTGATATGTAGTCTAGTCGGCGGCCATGCAGTGTAACAAAGCCCCGCCTCCTCCTAGTCCTCGTCCGTGACGGAACACTGACTCAGTTTCCCAGCAGGGAGTCAGTGTTCAGCCTATCACGGACGAGGAGCAGGCGGGACTAGACTACATATCACAGCGTCGGGAGATCGTAAGGCTGCAGATGGACACAGTGAGGAAGGAGACTTGAGTATAAGCAGAGGGGGGCATTTTCAGCACAAAAAAATGTGCTGAAAAACTCGGCTTATACTCGAGTATATACGGTATATCACTCTTGAGCTTGTGTTTGCACAGGTGAGGTAAACTTTCCCTAGTAGAAACGTGTATATATGTACTGCATGTGGTTTAAAACAAACATTTGTGTACTCTGCATATTTGTACATGGTACTTACAAAATGACATCATGCCTATACTCTTTGTCTCTAATAGTTTTACTTCAGCAAAAACATACCCAAACATGTTATTCAAAGGATTTGTGTATTTTCAATGTTCACAAATCCCAGTGAAGATACCCTTACCCCAGTTTCTGGTATTTTAAAAAAATATTTGCAGTGGTACACATCCCAATGGCAGTGCCCAGCTTTCCATGCCTTTTTTTTTTACAGTAGTATGCCTATTAGCCCTAAAATAGCCAAAATTTAATACGATTCATTCCCCATAGACTTCAGTTGGATTTGCTTTTAGAGTATATGTAAACCCTTACCTTGTAAAACAACCCATTCAGTTCAGAATAGAATTTAAGGGCAAAATACTTGTGCATTTATTTAACACAGAAACAGTATAAATACCTTTTTTTTCTTTTTTCATAGGTGATCACATGGCCACTGTTCTCAGCTGCATAAGGGACTTACAGAGGTGGGGGTGGAGAAACAGCATTACACTAATCTTCCCAGTGAATGGCTGTGCATGGGGGGTGTCAGCATAAGTCTTGACTATTGGAGGACAGCCAGAAAACTGACCTTGCTGGGAAGGATGTGCTTCTATGCCAAGCATGGTCCGGTTGAATTAGTAAAGCAGAAGGACTGGCAGGATCACCAGGAATTTCACACAAAGGAAGCATTACATAGGGAACACAATACTTTTTAACACAAGTACATGGTACAACAGACACATAACAGAAATATGAAATGCTGGGGTTACATATTCTTTAAAGCGGAGCTCCACCCTAAAGTGGAACTTCCGCTCATCGGAACCCTCACAATTGACACCTTTCAGGGGAGAGGGGGTGAAGATACCTGTCTAAGACAGGTATTTTCACCCACTTCCGGGAGTCCTATCTGCGGGAGGCACGTCACTTCCCGCAGAATACCCATTGTGTTTTGGGAGACACTCGGCTCCCAGAACACAGGAGGACCAGTCAGAACGGCGCAGCGCGACTCGCGCATGCGCCGTAGGGAACCGGGCAGTGAAGCCGCAAGGCTTCACTTCCTGGTTCCCTCACCGAGGATGGCGGTGGGGGCAGCAGAGTGACGAGCGATTGCTCGTCCTCTGCTGCGGACATCGCTGGACTCCAGGACAGGTAAGTGTCCTAATATTAAAAGTCAGCAGCTGCAGTATTTGTAGCTGCTGGCTTTTAATAATTATTTATTTTTGGCAGAGCTCCGCTTTAAGTTTGGGTTCATCGAATTTCAAACAGAATTCTCAGCAAATTAAACCTGGGCTTATTCACCAATAACTAGGTCAGCGGTTCAAACCAGCTGTGATAAGTATGTGTCTGCACCTGTTTGGAAATATACAGTATGTTCACTAGAAAGCATATCCAGAGCTATTATCCAATAGGACAACATGCACAAAACATATGGTAAATTATGTTGCCAAAATCTGATAACATTTTTTATTTGGTCTGACTTGTCACGCATGGTGGATTCAGCAGGTAAATGTCCTGATGTGAGATGTCATTGAACAGGAGGTAAACTTCTGGATTCTAAAATTGTTTTAAAAATTTAAATTGAGACTTTTGTCCTTCGATTTTAGTGACCGAAATAAAGACAGGGAGAGGCAGTCTCCAGAGTCCATGAAAACCAAATAAAAGGCCACTGATTGATCCCATCCAATTGAATGCTCCCAACTTTATCAAAACATATAGGTTGCCACTGTTTGGCATTTATTTTAAGCAATGATACAATGATAAAATTAAGCTGCTATAACTAATTTTAATAAAACACAGGGCCTAGCGATAAAAGGTGTGAAACTGAGATTTTGCCATTTAATTCTGGGAAACATCCATCCTGATGGCTTTGCTTATTTGGTCCATTTCATTATTTTTTTTTAACTAAGAGTGAAATAGTTCATGAAATAATTTTGTAGATGAAAGCCTTTTGCTCTGTATTTTCTTTGTGTAATCCAATATTTTCAATGGGGATGAAAGCGGGATAAAGAACTTTTCTTGAAGCTACATAATTGTATTTATTTTTTATTTTTTTTACTGCATTTTACTAATTGCCTTGACATTTTGCCAAATTATATAATATTTATGATAGATATAAATTGTTTAAATCAGTGGTGCTTAACCTCAGTCCTTGAGTATCCCCAACATGCCATGTTTGCAGGTTTTCCGTTATCTTGCACAGGTGATTTAAATCAGTCAATGGCTTTGTATTTTGGACAACTATTTTATCTAAGAGAAATTCCCAAAACATGGCCTGTTGGGGGTACTTGAGGACTGAGGTTGAGAACCACTGGTTTAGATCCCCGATTAGGGAATTTATTAGTGCCCTTAAACACATTAGCTAACACCTACAACACCAAAATAAAACAGCATTTGTCCTTAAAGTGATCCAGTCACTAACTCCATTGTATAAAACTGAAGGCAGCCTGAAAAAGAAGATTTACCCTTTCACTAGACAGTACAATAATCATTGAATCTCCCTGTAGCTGCAGGCACTGTAGAACAATTCATCCTCAAAGTTCACAAATAAAGAACTGAAGAAGCCAATTCAGTAGCTTCCCCCCCCCCCCCCCTCTAGAGCACCCGCTCATAAAAGATTGAAAGGCTCCCAATTCACTTCTGGGAGGAAGGTTACCTGAGATGCTAAGAAAACAACTTAAGGCATTCAGTGCTCCGGTGTGAAATTTAAAGTGGAAGTAAAGGCAAAACCTAACTAACTCTAAACCTACTCTTTGCCACATTCTAACCCTAATCCATCTAGCCCGGTAACAATCAAAATCGCTATACCTACCTGTTCTGCAGCTGCTCCAGTCAGAGCCCAGGCTGAGCTATCAGCAGCGGCTTCAGTGTGTAGGAGTAGCAGCCAACAACATAGTAACTCTATGTGTAGCTAACGTCACTTCCCAGGCATTTCCTAGCTATTGTTGGCTTTCTCCTGCACACAGAGGGTCCTGCTGGAGACCGGATCGGAACAGCTGTAGAAAAGGTATATATATCATTTTTTCTTTACAGGGCTAGATAGATTAGGCTTAGAATGTGGCTGAGAGTAGGTTTCGAGTTAGTTAGGTTTTGCCTTTACGTTCACTTTAAGGATGCTTTGCTCCAAAGTGTCTGCAGCTACGAGGTCAGTGAGGGCTTATTTTATAACCCAATTACTGCTTGATGGGAATATATAAATACTCATATGTTCATAGCCGGGATACATTTGCACTTTAAAAGGCCCCTCTTTATTAAAGAAGTGCACTTACTTCACTGTATTTTATTCATTCCATTTAGGCTGCCACTTTACATAAAAGCAAAATGTTTGTGTAATCCTCCTATGTGCATACATGATCTGTATGTCCTCCCTGCATGTAGTATTAGTCCATTTTTAATGTTGCCATGGCTTATGTTTTTCTCTTTATTACTGCTGTACTTACAATCTCCAATAAAAATCTTTGACTAAGTAAAATAAGATTCAATTTTAGGGCTTGTTTACACCGTTACCCTGCAATTTGCTGTAATACAGGAAGTAAACTTTTAAAATAGAGCACATTCTCACATAAGCACTCTACTGGCATATATTGTAAAATAAACCCAACATTCTGCCCTTGCTGGATGCATTGCTTTGTGGGTTCCATTTGGGTCATTTAAATGCAATCCTTTCACTGCAAATTTGAAACTGCATGGTAACTGCATTACCACGCCAAAACAATAAATCTCAAAGGCAGTTTAGGTTTTTCAGTCTTTTATTAAAAATATAATTTCACTTACAACAGTTTTGACCATTATACAAATCTCTTATAATAAAAACGCACATATCCAAAAATTCAAGCATAATTCATTGACATTTCTTTTCATCTGTATATAATACTTCCGAAATGAATGCAGTGCTTTTCCAGTCACAATTTTTGCATTGTTCAGCCTCCATGCATCCACATAAAGCCAACAATTTTCTGCATAGGTTTCAAGTTCATCATATTACACCTTATAGGAAATGTGTCACCAAGAAAAGAGCACTTGGACATACAGTAGTTCAGTAAATAGATATGGCAGCATATGTTTGCAATTCCATGCCTGGATTTACGTTATAGTAGGTTACTAAATACATTCCATGTAAAGCAATTCTAAATTATTATCTGCAGGATGTCAAAATCCCCTTTATAGAAAAGATTATGAGGCTTGAAATAAAGACCTCAAATCTGCTGATTTTTTATTCCTGATTACCCAACAGCCTAGCAAATACAACTAAATTCAACAGCGTTTAATCTGCTCATGCAGTGATTATGCTTCAGTGATTTAATTAGCTTTACAGTTTAATACTTAAAGTGGAACTAAACCCACTGATTTATTTGTTTGCCAAATGGTTAAATTCAAGGCATGCCCTGAATGATAACTGTTACAGTTGCTAGTTTTCTTATGTTGGCTCTCAACCGAACTGTCAAGCCATCAAATGGCTGGTGTCATAGCCAATCAAATGTGCAACACCATGGCAACTGCAGATCAAACAGAGACTAAGATGGCAGCTTCCTTGGCTGTAAAGGATAGGAGGGTTTAGTTCCACTTAAGTGGATTCCCCCTATTTTTAATAATTATCTGCTGTGCCCATGCATAGAGTAGATTAAGAGCCCCTGTCTCTATATAGATTTTGGCCATAGGCCCCCTTCACACTTGAGCATTTTGGAGCTTGTAGAAAATGTTCAACAAGCAAAAAACTCTCTTTTCGTCCATGGACGGACACAGCTCCTTAAATCTTGACAAAGTTGGTTATGTTCTGTCTATTAGGAGAGGACTAGGCAGAACATGTTAGTTATCTTAAAACATGTAACTTTAACAGAGTTGAACAGCCCCGCCCAGGGGGCGGTCCCTCCGGTCATGACCCCTCACCCTGCAGCATGCAGCTCAGTTTTTTTCTGCCTAGTAGAGGAGATGGACCTGGCTCCCCCTTGGGCCCAGACTCCTACAGAAATTTTTACTTTTTATTATTTTATTTTTTGATCCTGTGATCTTCTATCAAGTGACAAGCTGGATATTATAGATCCTGGTAGTCTCCCCAGCGTGAGCAGACCTTAGCTGAGCGCTGGGTCGGCCACGACATGCCCCGTTGCTCCAGGGGTGGCCGGTGAGTTTTTTACTCCGGGGCCCACATATGACTGACCTAATCGGGGCTCAGTCACAGTGAGCCATGGCCGACAGCCACTCCATATGTCCCGCGGTGAGTCTGTCTGGAATGCACCAGCATGTCAACGCGTGGACGGGTAAGTACAGTTCCTCCTGTTTTGTGTCAGTTTTGAACAGCTGGGCTTCCTAGAGGGTCATTAGGGAGTCCCCTGTCCTCCCTTTCTCTCCCTCTGTCCCCCTCCTCTTTCCTCCTCCCCAGTGCGGGGCCTACTGCGTCGGCGGGGTGTACCTGTAGGGGTCTCTGTATCCCGGTTGGGGGCTGTAGAGCTGTCAGGGTCCACTTCTGTGAGGGTGCCATGCTTTCTGGGGGGCCTCTGTTAGGTGTCCCTGCGACCTTCTCATCCACCTCATGCTCGGGCGCCGGCGCCATTTTCTGTTGGTTTTCATTTAACATTGAAAAATTCCATTGGCGGACATTTTGTTGTGGCCGCGCTGTGGCGCAGGTCTTCATTGCGGGCGGCCTTTTTCTTGTAGCCCGCGCCTCTTTTCCCTGAGGTGTCTGGCGGCCATTTTGGATGTGGTTTTCACTCTATGGCTTAGCCTCTAGTGCTGGAGGCTCCCTAAACGGCGCGAATAGCGCTATTTACCGCACAGAACACCTCAGTCACACGCAGTGTGTGAGGCAGGCGGACAAGCGGCACTGAGCAGTCTCTGGCTGGGTGGTGAGTCCCTGGGTAACCCCCTGGTCAATGCAGTTAGGAGGGTGGACTTTTTTTGGCACAAGTGTCTTGACTTAGTCCCTAAGGACTGTCAGTGTGTCAGAATGGAGTCTGAAGCTTTTATTTCTTCCCCAGACATTCCGGTGGCAGCAACTGGTGCCCCTGCACCTGCGGATACCATGTACAATTTTTCGGCAGTCCTGGAGTCATTTGTTGCCAGGGTAGAAGTGGCATGCGGGCGTATAGGGGGTAAAAAGTGCCCCCTCCCACCACCATCTCCTGGGCAATGCTCTGACTCTGACTCGGGCCTGGCTGCAGCACAGGACCCCTGTTCTGAGGCATCAGAGGACGTGGACCAGGACCGTCCGGGCACTGAGGAGGACTCCTCGTCCGGGTCAGTGCAGGACAGAGCACTTGTGGGAGCACTTATCAATGAAGTAAGGGACACCCTTAAGCTTGAAGATGCTGCTGGGGCATCCACAGGGGTGTCAGTCCCTTTTGGGTCACACAAAACGACCCGCTCTGTAAAAGTTTTTCCTTATATTTATTTCTTTGACAGATTCATAGATAAGGAATGGGAATGGCTGCAGAGGTCCTTTGTGGTCCCTCAGCGCATGGCGGTCCGTTACCCCTTTGAAGAGAGCCTTTTGAAAAAATGGGCCTCTCCCCCTGTTGTTGACCCCCCGGTATTGAGGTTGAACAAAGTAACCACTATCCCGGTAGAGGGGACCCTTGCCTTTAAGGACCCTACTGATAGGAGATCCGAAACGGTGACTTGGACCGTGTTCGCCATGCTGGGGTCAGCATTGTGGCCATTAGTGGCTGCAACTTTGGTGTCTAACACACTCACTGAATGGGCTAAACTTTTGCATCAGGCAGTAGAGGAGCATCAGCTCCCACAAGAAATTGTTACACTGGCCGACCAGCAGGTGCAGGGTCTGGTGTATGTATGTGATGCAATCCTGGATGCGACTCCCTTAATCTCCAGGGCCTCTGTATCCGTGGTGGTCTTGCGCCGCCTGATATGGCTGAAGTGCTGATCCGTTGACCAAGCTTCTAAGAAAGCTCTAACAGATTTGCCCTTCAAAGGTGGGAGGCTCTTTGGTGCCTCACTGGACGACATTATTAAGGATGTCACTGGAGGTAAGAGCACTCTTATACCTCAGTCCACCAAGGGTAAAGGGCCACCCCGTAAACAGGGGCCTTCCTTCCCCGCTCAAAAGCGATATTTTCATCAGTCAGGGCCCACTAGCAGACCCTCCCAAGCCGATAAGGGTTCAGCTGGGGGACAGAAGCGTCTCTGGGTGCGCAAGCAATCCAAGCCCACAAACAAGTCCGCTTCCGCATGAAGTCTTGCCCCACCCGATATTTGGGTGGGGGGACGTCTTCGCAAGTTCACAGCTCACTGGACCTCCCTGCTTTCCGACCAGTGGGTTTGCGAAGTGATCTCTTCAGGGTACAAGATCGAGTTTCTTTCTTGTCCACCAAACAGATTCTTTCCCTCGAATCTTCCTCTCCTACCATCTCGACAGGCTGCCCTGACTAGTGCAGTTCCAGACTTGGCGCGGGGTAATCATACTCGTACTGCAGCAGGATAGGTTTCAGGGATTCTACTCAAATCTGTTTGTGGTCCCAAAGAAGGATGGAGTTCGTCCAATCCTAGACCTCAAGGCCCTCAATGCCTTTGTGAAGGTTCGGAAATTCAGGATGGAATCAATTCGCTCGGTGGTAGCTGCACTCCATCCTGGGGACTTTCTGGCATCCCTGGACATCAAGGACGCGTACTTGCATGTCCCCATATGCGACAGACACCAGAGGTTTCTGCGTTTCGCGGTCGGGGAGGACCACTATCAGTTCGTGGCTCTCCCCTTTGGCCTGGTGTCAGCACCAAGAGTTTTCACCAAGGTGCTCGCCCCGATTCTAGCTTTGCTCAGACAGCGAGGCATTGCCGTCATAGGTTACTTCTTCTGAGAGCTGCTTCCAGCTCAGAATTAGAGGAGGACGTGTCTATAGCCACTCAGACTCTCCAAGACTTTGGATGGATACTGAACCTCCAGAAGTCGGTGTTAGCTCCGACTCAGCGCCTATGAATACCTGGGGCTGATTCTGGACTCATCAGAGGCGAGAGTTTTTCTCCCTTCAGAGAAGTTGCAGACGCTTCAGACTGCAGTAAGGTTGTTGACATCCCGCAAATGGTCGTCCCTCCGTTTCTGCATGAGTGTCCTGGGCCTCATGGTAGCCTCTTTCGAGGCAGTACCGTATGCCCAATCCTATACTCGGGTGCTGCAGAAGGAGATTCTGTCCAAATGGAACAAATCCCCATTGTCCCTGGATCATCAGATTCAGGTGAGTCACCTAGTCAGGGCCTCTCTGACTTGGTGGCTGACATCCCCGGCACTTCAGTCCGGGAAGTCTTTCCTTCCCATCCACTGGACGGTGATCACGACGGATGCCAGCCTGACCGGTTAGGGGGGAATCTGGGGGGTTCAGTCGGCCCAGGGCCACTGGACTCCGGAAGAATCTCTCCTACCGATCAATGTCCTCGAACTTCGAGCGATCAGACTGTGCCTTTCCAAGTGGTCGCAGAGACTTCAAGGGCGTCCAGTCAGGATCCAGTTGGATAACGCCACGCCGGTGGCTTATGTCAACCATCAGGGAGGAACAAGGAGCTCGGCCGCAGCGTCAGAGGTCGCTCACATCCTAAGATGGGCCGAAAGGAGCGTGCCGGCTCTATCAGCAGTTTACATTCCGGGCGTGGAAAACTGAGTCGCCAGATGCTGGACCAAGGGGAATGGTCGCTACACTCAGAGGTGTTTCAAATCGTTTGTCAGAAATGGGGCACACCAGATGTGGATCTCCTGGCCTCTCGACTCAATCGCAAGGTGTCGAGGTTTGTGGCCAGGTCCAGGGATCCCTGGGCAGACGCGTCAGCCGCGTTGGTGGCTCCATGGGGTCAGTATCGGCTAATTTATGCCTTTCCCCCAATGAAATTGCTTCCTCGTCTGCTCCGCAGAGTGGAGGCCAAGGGGATTCCGGTGATTCTAATTGCCCCAGACTGGCCCCGGCGTCCCTGGTATGCCGACTTCGTGAGACTGGTAGCGGACGCTCCCTGGCGTCTGCCATTGCGGGAGGACCTTCTGTCTCAAGGTCCCATACTTCATCCTGCTTTACAGTCGCTGGCTTTAACGGCATGGCTATTGAAAGCCAGGTACTAAGGGACCGTGGTCTGTCAGATTCAGTAATCTCCACCATGTTGAGGGCCCGAAAATTATCTTCCCAGAAGATCTACCATCGTACTTGGAAGGCATACATCTCTATGTGTGAAGAGATGGATTGGCGCCCGCGGGCATATTCGGTTTCTCTGAGCCTGCTGTTTTTACAGCGCGGAGTGGATCAGAAACTTGCCTTAAGCACTATTAAGGGGCAGATTTCAGCCTTGGCTGTCTTCTTCCAACGACCCGTGGCGGCTCACTCACTGGTAAGTACGTTTGTGCAATGAGTCAGACACGTAGACCACCGCTTCCTCCGTGGGACTTGAATCTAGTGCTCTCGGTACTTCAGAAACCTCCCTTTGGGAACATCAGGGAGATTCCTCTCTTAAAGCTTTCTCAGAAAGTTGCCTTTCTAGTTGCCATTACATCGGTCAGAAGGGTTTCTGAATTGGCAGCCTTGTCTTGTAAGTCACCTTACTTGGTCCTCCATAAGGATAAAGCGGTGCTACGCCCACAGCTTTCCTTCCTAAGGTGGTTTCGGCCTTTCACCTAAACAAGGACATTGTACTTCCATCCTTGTGTCCTCGGCCGTCGCATCCAAAGGAGGTTGCGCTACATACTTTAGACATGGTACGTGCTCTACGGGTGTACCTGTCTGCTACGGCTCCATTCCGGAAGTCTGACTCACTGTTCGTGTCAGTGTCTGGTCCACAGAAGGGCCTGGCGGTCTCGTCGGCCACCATTTCTAGGTGGATCAGGCAGACCGCCATCCAGGCCTATGCCCTTAAGGGGCGGGCGCCTCCCTTTCCTGTCACGGCACATTCGACCAGGGCAATTGGTGCCTCCTGGGCTTTCCAACATCAGGCATCTGTCTCACAGGTGTGTAAGGCGGCAACCTGGTCGTCTGTTCACACTTTCCCAAAGTTTTACAAGGTTGATGTGAGTGCATCTTTGGATGCTTCCTTTGGCCGCAAGGTTTGAGGTTGCAACTCCTCCGTTGAGGAGCTCCGTTTGGGGTGAAGTTAACTCTTCTTTTGATTGCTGTTCCTACCCCTCGTTTTTTCTGATACTGCTTGGGGACGTCTCACTTTGTTAAGATTTAAGGAGCTGTGTCCGTTCATGGAACGAAAAGAGAAAAAATGATTTTTTGTACTCTCCGTAAAATCCTTTTCTCTGTCGTCCATGGACGGACACAGCACCCACCCCTCCTTTTTAAGTTTGTACTGCTTTTTGACGAACTGAGCTGCATGCTGCAGGGTGAGGGGTTATGACCGGAGGGACCGCCTCCTGGGTGGGGCTGTTTAACTCTTTTAAAGTTACATGTTTTAAGATAACTAACATGTTCTGCCTAGTCCTCTCCTAATAGACGGAACATAACCCACTTTGTCAAGATTTAAGGAGCTGTGTCCGTCCATGGACGACAGAGAAAAGGATTTTACGGTGAGTACAAAAAATCCTATTATTGTTTTCAATAGCCCTCACATCTGAGTGTTCTGTTGCTTGTAGCAAAACGCCTGCCGCTTAAAAATATGCACAAGCTACTTTTTAGGCAGAATTTACTGTTTTTGTCTCCATAGACTTCAATTGAAACACCTGAAAAGCGCGACATGAGCTTTTTTTCCAGGGTTTTTTTTTTTGCACATTTCCTGGCTGGACATACATCCTAGTAATTTCCCACCCAGCCTATAGCAAAATGACAGGTGAGTGGGACTTTCGTTGATCCAAGTGGATATCATAGGACATCCTTCTGGATTGTGCTTCGCCCGCTTCGCAAGCAGTAAAATGCTTGTTTATAGCAATGAAATTCATTGCTATAAGCAATCATAATGTGTAAAAAAAATAAAATACTGATCACTTCCCCAGAGTAGTACAATGTTACTATGGTAAGATTATATTGCTCTGGTCAGTGTGTTAAAAAAAATCGTACAAAAAATTATGAGAATAAATCACAACTTCAAAAACCTCACCATGCCTCTTATTAAATACCTTGGACTGTCTGATTTCCAAAACGGGGTAATTTGAGGGATATTTGTACTGTCCTGGCATTTTTGGGCCTCAAGAAATGAGGTACATCGGGATTGGTCGATTTTCAGATATATACCATAGTTTGTGGACTCTAGAACTATCCTGCAGACTAAATAATATACACTGATTTGGGTTATTTTCACCAAAGAAACGTAGCAGAATAAATTTTGGCCTAAATTTATGAAGAACAATTATTTATTTGCAAAGTTTTGTAACAGAAACAAAGAAAAAAAAATGTTTCTATGTTTTTTCATTTATTTAGTTTAAAATAAAATACCCGGTGGTGATAAACCACTTAAGCCCTGGACCATTTTGTTGCTAAAGGACCAGGCCCCTTTTTGTGATTCGGCACTGCGTCGATTTAACTGACAATTGCGCGGTCGTGCAACGTGGTTCCCAAACAAAATTGACGTCCTTTTTTTCCCACAAATAGAGCTTTCTTTTGGTGGTATTTGATCACCTCTGCGGTTTTTATTTTTTGTGCTATAAACAAAAATAGAGCGTCAATTTTGAAAAAAATTCAATATTTTTAACTTTTTGCTATAATAAATATCCCCCAAAAATATATAAAAATTTTTTATTTTTTCGTCAGCTTAGGCCGATACGTATTCTTCTACATATTTTTGGTAAAAAAAATTGCAATAAGCATTTATTGATTGGTTTGCGCAAAAGTTATAGCGTCTACAAAATAGGGGATAGTTTTATGGCATTTTTATTAATATTTTTTTTTTTTACTAGTAATGGCAGCGATCAGCGATTTTTATCATGACTGCGACATTATGGCGGACACATCGGACACTTTTGACACTATTTTGGGACCATTGTAATTTTTACAGCGATCAGTGCTATAAAAATGCACTGATTACTGTGAAAATGACACTGGCAGTTTAGGGGTTAACCTGTAGGGGGCGCTAAAGGGGTTAAGTGTGACCTAATGTGTGATTCTAACTGTAGGGGGGCGTGGCTTGACGTGTGACGTCACTGATCGTCGTTCCCTCTGACAGGGAACAGACAATCAGTGACAGGCTCACTAGGAAGCACGGGGACAGGTTTGTTTACACTTACCTCTCCCTGTTCTTCAGCTCTGTGACCCGATCGCGGGACACCGGCGTAGATCGGGTCCGCGGGTCTCGTGGGTCCCGCGGGCACAGTCACGGAATACCCGACCGGGTTGCGAGCACGCCGGCAGCGGCGCGTGACCCACGGCTGTGCATATTAAAGGGGACGTACCTGTACGCCATTATGCCCAGCCGTGCCATTCTGCCGACGTCCATCGGCGTGCGGCGGTCAGCAAGTGGTTAAATACCACCAAAAGAAAGCTCTAGTGGTGTGGGCAAAATGATAACAATTACATTTGGGTACAGTGTTGCGTGACCGCACAATTGTCATTCAAAGTGTGACAGCGCTGAAAGCTGAAAATTGGTCTTGGCAGGAAGGGGGTAAAGGGGCCCAATATTGAAGTGGAAAAGCAGCTATTGCCTTGTTTAAGCCCTCTCCACAATACTGCAATCTTCAATAAGCTGTGACAGTTTCACTTCAAAGTGGTTCTATAGGCAAAACTTTTTTTACTTTAATGAATTCTCTGCATTAAGGTTAAAAAAAATGTCCCAGTACTAGTATTGCCCACTCACGCCCTCTTATATGTACCTGAGTCCTATCACGATCCACCACTGTGTGCCTGTCTGCAGCGGCTCTCTCCTCTCTCTTGATGCTCTCACAGGACATAGAGGCAGCAGCAGGAGGAGGAGTGTGGGGGGCCGGGCCAAGCAATGCTGTGCATGTTTATGGATCCACACAGCCCAGCTCTGGAGCATGCCTGCCCGTGTGCCCCCCATTATTCTAAGCAAATGGGGCAAAATCAAATGTTCTTTCTGCGGATCAAACATTATTCTTTGAAAAAAGTGTGACCGGGGAAAATACCACATATTGGCCAGTAGATCATGCCGAGAAGCATATTTATTTCCTATAACACTCAGTGCCATTTAGTGGCCATAACGCAGTATTTTTTCTCATCCATACAGTTTTTTTATTTCAATTAATAAATAGCCAATCTGCAGAGAATATAGCCTGAGAACATTTGATTTTGGCCCATTCAGACAGAACTAATTTGCATGCAGTTTCGATAGATGTATATATACAGAATATTATCAATACACCCCTTAGTAAACCCACCTCAATTTCCCTATTATTTGACCTCGCACAAACATGGTATACTTTTGAAGGCTTGCATCTTCTCCTTATTCTCAATCAACTAAAGTAATCTAGAACTTCCTATGTCCATCAAACCACATACTAATCTTTCAGAAATGTAATACTGCGTGTAACCTCAATGCAATTAACCATTTTGCTGCCTTATGTATTGTATACTGACCTATGCAACAGGGTTAGTGAAAGGAAGGGCTAACCACACATTAACGTACTCATGATTAAGAGCCTATTCATACTTGACCATTTTCATGCAGCAATAAATTTCATTTTTAAGTTGGAATCCCAATGTTTCCTATATCTGGTTTACAACATCGCACTGCAATGTGAAAGGGAAACTATATGGGTCATTCAAATCTTTGTGTGTGTTTGTGTGTATGTATATGTTGTCATGCACCATTCTGCACAAGTTCTGCTTTCCACTAATTCGAAACCCAGAACCTGCCATTCCTCTCCCGGCAACTGTTTTCATGATGCAATCAACAGAATGCCTCTTTTTCCTATTGTTTATACCCAACAGGCTGAGCAAGAAAAAAAAATCAATAGATTCCCTCTAACATAATAAACAGTTCAGATAGAGGAATCTGAATTGCTATTGTATTCAGACAGCTGCAGCACCTGCGGCTGTCTGAATACCCAAACAGTGACTTCATCTGATAGAATGTAGTTATGCCCCGTACACACGATCGGAATGTTGGCTCAAACTTGTGTTGCATACACACGGTCACACAAATCTTGTCTGAAATTCCGACCGTCAAGAACATGGTGACGTACAAGACGTACAACGAGCCAAGATCAATGAAGTTCAATAGGCAGTTTGGCTCTTCTGCTTGATTCTGAGCATGCGTGTTCTTTAGCGTGTCGGAACTGCATACAGACAATCGGAATTTCCGACAAGAACTTTTTTCCGTCGGAAAAATAGAGAACCAGATCTCAATCTTTCGCTGGCGGAAATTCTGACAGAAAATGTTGGATGAAGCATACACACGGTCAAAATATCCGTCCAAAAGCTCACATCCAACTTTTTTTAACGGAAAATCCTATCGTGTGTACAGGGCATTACTGTTCAGGCGACACAATTCCACCTGCCGTTCTATTTTTAAATAGACTTTTGTCCAGCTGTTTGGTGCCAACAGGTCCACCTAAAGGTTTAAATTTTGGCTGATTTAGCAGAAAATTGGACAACAATCTAGGCCATATATGGCTAGTGTTACACTTGTTTTATGTGACAGGCAGAAAAATCCTCTCATGCTAAGTGGCACCACTAGGGCTGGTGTCACCTGGTGTGGTAAAATATGGTGTCATCCAAACCCCCCCCCCCCCGCCTTAGTACAGACTCCACTCCCTTCCAGCCCCCCTTCCCCAGCATAGAACTGTATAGATCTCCAGAATGAGTCTCCCTCAGCTCTAAGGGCTCTGTGAGGCAGCCAAAGGCGGTGCTGCAGTACATGCACAACAAGCCCTTGCAGCACAGTGCAACACACACAAACATTGTTGGGCAGTCGCTGAATAATCACCAGGCATTTCCTCTGCAGTCTTCAGGCAGCTCATCTTATGCAGACTCTCAGCTCCACTGAATGCTATAGAAGTCTCCCTCTTTGCTGCCCACACCTCTGCCCACTTCCTAAACTCCAGATGTTGCTCTTCACTCAACCTGCCCTGTAACACTGTGTCACTGGGAAAAAGTAAACTCAGAGGGTCGACTGGGATCCCTGCATCCCATGATTGTATACCGACACAAAACTTCATGGGAACTGTAGTCCATCCCTCGCCACAGCGCCCGGTCTTGTCTGCAGGAAAATACTACAACTCCCAGCCAGCCCAGGCCCTATGAGTTTACGTTTCCCCAGTGACACAGTGTGACAGGGATAAATGTGACAGGGGCCCCTGGAGCAGAGGCAGAGTCGCAATTACGACCCCTGCGACTCCTGTAGCTACACCAGTGGATGTCACCCCCTGGCAGGTGTCACCCGGGTGCGGTTCGCACCCCCTGCACTCCCATAGCGACGCCACTGCCTGCATCTTTCATAAGCTTACGGTACAGGACTATTCAATAATGCAAAAAATAAAATAAGAATACAAAAATATGTTGTAGAATATTCTTTCAGAATGTGTTTGTAGTTCATCAGTAGCATTTATAAAAATCCTTTAATGAAACACTTTAATAAGTGTCTTACCCCTTAACTTAAGCTAAAAATGCATGGATTGAAATTCAGTGTGTTCAGCTAAGACTGAATTTCGGTGCATGCATGGCTAGGCTGGTTGTACAGAAGGTGATCACCTTCTGTACAACCAGCCTTTTGGAAAATTTCCGCATGACCAGCACCACCAGATTTAGCTGGAAGCACTGAGCAGTGTATTCTGTCGGCAGGGAAGTCTCCCCACCGTCAGAACACAATAGCTCAGTTGGAGTGATTACCCACTGGAAGGAAGAAGTGGGAAGGCAGCTCTGACATGAGGAAGCAAAGCCTTTCCTCTACTGGTGGTTGCCTCAACACAGAGACACAGCACAGAACAGGGCATACTAAACTTGTCATCTGGTAATAATTGGCTACATACAGCCTACAGGCAACTAGTCCTTAACCCTCTGCCTTCCTTTTAGTTATTTATGTTTTTGGGCATCACTTCTACAGTTTAGGTCCTCTTTAAAGCAGCCCATAGGTTAAACAGTTTTCTTCATTCAACCAGTGGGGTTGAACAAAAAAAATTACTTAATTTCCTCATTTACACACTTAATCCTCCACGCTGATCTATTGTATTCTGACAGCAGGGAGACTTCCCAGCTGTCAGAATACATTGATTGGCACTGCCAGCTATAGTCTGCAGCGCTGACCAAGCGGGGAAAACCCGACAGGGCTGTTGTACATAAATCAATCGGTATATCAAATTCTGTACAAACTCCCTGCCCATAGATGCATCGAAATTCAACCACTCCTTACTGAACTGACTGAATTTCGATGCGTGTATCGCTGGCTTAAGTAAGAGCAGTGTGAATAATACTGTAACTAATAGCTAACAATCAGTAGTTGTCTTTCGCTGCCACATAATTACTTCTCTAAAATATAGTTGGTTGCTATAGATTAGCCCTTTCTACTACATTATTTACTTTATCGGTTGTCCAATAATGAACATGAATATCTTTAATCTGACCCTTATTTCATTGCACTTTTCCCTTTTGCCATTCCAAACAAATCAAGAATACACAATGGGTGCCATAGCTCTGCCCACCATCAACTAAAATGTAATGTTCATATAAAATCAAACATCTCCACGAGTAAAATCTGAAGCAATAGTGTAAAAAAGGCTATTTGCAAATTTGTGCTATGCTATCTGTTCACAGTGCCCCAAATGTTGCTTCAAACAAAATCATCAAGCGCCTACATTCAACCAATTTACTAATTTTGCTAACATAGTAAAAATATTGCAGCACACAGATACATATGCTGGCCCCATGTCTCATCTTCTCACAAATAATTACTACTGAGCTTGAAAATATATCGAGTTTATAAGGTAAACCAAAATAAAAAATGTTGCGCTAAAAAATCACCTATCACCTAAACAGTGATGTGAATTGAATAATGATAAAAATACAAATTAAACAAATTACGTCCGCAGTGATCCCAGTAATCCAGTATCAGTCCGTGATAAAAAATGCAGTGACAGTTTCCATCGAAGAGAAAAGGTGCTGTGTCCACAACCTCCACCAAGTGATCAAACACGAGGCTTACCAGACAGAATTGACCACCCACTACAGATAGGTCAATTAGCGCATATGTTTTGACAATACCCTTGATGGTGATAGACCGCCATGGGCAATAGCACTGTAGCCTCGATAGTCGATAGCTCCGCAGTATGTGTAGAGATAAACAAAAAAATTTCACATAGCGTAACTCTGTAGTGTATAGTTTATTGGATATAAAGTAATAACACTCACATATCCTCCAAATAAAAAAGCGCTCTCCACATAGAAAATCCATGTGTGTACACCAGTAAGCTTCCCAGTCGCTTCTAATACAGACATAGTGACGTCACAACAGGCTCTGCCCTACGTGTTTCGCCATATCTGATGTCATCTGGGCCCAAATTATGTCAGATATGACAAAACGCGTAGGTCGAAGCCTGTTGTGACAGCACTATGTAGGTATTAGAAGCAACTGGGAAGCTTACTGGTGTACACCTGTGGATTTTATATGTGGAGAGCGCTTTTTCATTTGGAGGATATGTGAGTGTTATTACTTTATATCCAATAAACTATACACTACAGAGTTACACTATGTGAGATTTTTTTGTTTATCTCTACACATACTGCAGAGATATTGGCTATCGAAGTTACAGTGGTATTGCCCATGACGGTCTATCACCATCAAGGATATTGTCACACCATATGTGCTAATTTACCTATCTGTAGTGGGTGGTCAATTCTGTCTGGTAAGCCTCGTGTTTGATCACTTGGTGGAGGTTGTGGACACAGCACCTTTTTTCTTCATTGGAAACGATCACTGCATTTTTTATCACGGACTGATACTGGATTATTGGGATCACTGTGGGCTTTACTTTATTTGTTTAATTTATATTTTTATCATTATTTAATTCGCATCACTGTTAGGTGATAGGTGATTTTGTAGCGCAACAATTTTTATTTTATTTTTATGTTATGTTATATGTCACATGGTATGTTGCAACTGTTTGCTTTGAATTAAATTGTACCTAGCCAAGTTTTTGTCCTTATTGCATACACTCACATATTATAAGGTAAACCGAAAATATAAAAAAAAATCTAAATCCTGAGACGTGTCTATAGTTGGTAAACTGTAAAAGTAAGCTTTTTTTTTACTGAGCACCGAATTACTAAACATATATGACAGTCATAATTAGTACAGATGTTAGCCGTGTCACAAAAATCACATGATGAATTCAGTTCTTGCACTGCCCAGCAGTTTAAGAGCTCCAAGAGACGTGACATCTCTTGTTTCTTCTACAGTATATAAAATATCAAAAAAGTATTAAATGTAACAGTCTGAGATTAGGCTGTCATTAGGGTTCCACGTCCCTCTATACATTTATTTTACATTTTTCAGAACAGATATATAAAGACTTCTCTAAACACAAATGTTCACCAGCTGTTAAAACCTTATACTGCATGGCTGATAAGCTTATTTGTATACTAATGTAAAATACTGAGCAGCAAAAATAACTTTTATAATAAAGATGGCAATAGAAAAGGAAATTAGCCCATTTTAGATCTACTCTGTTGATCCACAAATGACGTCTGCTGCTGGTCAATTTCCAAAAACACAGCAAGTGGATATCAAATGACCGAGATAAAAATGTGTTCCTGAAACACTGTAGCAGTCCATCTTCATATTTGTCCTATGACTACTGTACCCTTTATGAATCCAATGTTGGGCTTGAATGCTGAACAGCTGGATCTTTTAGTATGTAATATAAGAAGAAAAGATGAAGCTACCCAACAGGTTAGTTGCCTTGACTTCAGTACATGTTAACTAAAGTATATAGACAGTGTATATTGTAGTCTATCAGTAGCATTATCACAGACATTTGTGTTTTTCTGAGTTCCCCCGTAATATAGTTTTATTATCAGTTGATCCTGCCAGTATAGCTGGTACATTTCCACTTTCTTTGAAAGGGTAACAACACTGTTAATTCTGCAGTGAAATCACACAATGTCTTCCTATGGACAAGGTAGTCTTAAACAAACATTTATAGTACAAGTTCACCTTTTGTAAAAACCCCCAAAAAAATGCACATTGTGACAGACCCAACCGGGACAAGGACTTTTGGAGGGGAATAGGGGCTAGCCTTCTACCCACTGATTATGGCCCATGGAGGAGACTGGGGATTCTGTCTGTTTCTCTCAGTCAGAGCATGGAATAGAGCTCAGTTCAGCCTCTGATCCCATGGAGAGAGCAGATCATTTTCCAATGATGGACAATGTGATGAACGCTGAGAGCAAGGCTTGGATTCTCTGAATAAAGATAATAAGGCTTCCCTTCTGGAGTGGATGGGAAGGTTTAATAATAATCTTGTATGGGTTAATGGTCAGAGGATATAAAGTGGCCCTCCTGTAGACTGGTTTGGAGAAGCTTCACTTGGGGCAGAAGTATTTATCAACAATCTCCCCCAAGAAATCTATGAAGATAAAATAATTCCACCTTTTCAAACTGCTGCTTGGTCCGGTGGAGTTAACTTAATAAACCTATAAATTGTACAACAAACAGAAATGCGGCACACCGAGATGCAAAATAATATTCTTCTTTTATTAAAACAAAAAACAATAGAAACAGTTCTATTCTGTCATGTTTCATGCTAGGCGCTGAGCATTCTCAGAGATTCTTTGAGAAAGCACTGTGCCTGGCATGAAACATGTCAGCACTTTCTCTGGGATACTTTGAGAAAGCACTGTGCCAAAAGCAAAACATGTTGAAATACTTTTTCCTGCTGCTATTTAAAGTGGAACTTTACCCATAACAACTAAAAAATAATGTTCTTTAGCAGAAAATATACATTCCACATTAATAATTATGCTACCAAAATTAGTGTATGCTGTAAATTGCTTCCAGCATTGTTTCTTCTTGCTGGAGGCTGCCATTTTGCTGAAGCCCAGAGCCCCTGAACAGCAGTAACTCATAAAGCGGAACTAAACCCATCGATTTAACAGTTTTGAAAAACAGTTAGATTCCTTGAATGCCGGGATTGCTAGCTGTCACATTTGCTTGTGTCCTTAACCAAACTGTTAAACCATAAAATGGCTGGTGTCATAACTGATCACATGTGCAGCACCATGGCAGTTACAGATCAAACAGAAGCAGCTTGCTTGGCTGTAAAGGATAGGAGGGTTTAATTCCGCTTTAAGGATGTCAGTAGATCGGCTTCCGCAAATTTGTCAGTGCCTAAAAATAGAGAGCAACTGAGCATGTGCGGAGCAGAGTGAGACAGTGTATTACTGGATTTTAAACAGCATGGGCACTTATTGGTAATGTTTTACATAGCTATACCTGCAAAAGGGGCCAGTCTGAAGTGATCTAGCAGGACTTAATTTTCTGACTAAAGTTCCACTTTAATAAAGGAAGAATACTGGTTTGCATCTCAGCGTGGTGCATTCCTGTTGCTGGTACAATTAATTGATTTGGTGGAGATAAGCTGAGCCAGCACCTAAGATGTGATTGTGGAGCGTGGAGCCTGATTTCATCTGGCATATGAAATATTTGACATTGGCAATAAAAATATGTTAGAGAACTCAGAAAAACACAACCTACTGTGTTGATTCTTTTGACAGATTACGTTGTATATGTACATTTTGATTTTGACTAAAGCAGACCCTTGTAAGCACGTTAGGGCTTTTGGATGCATAGTAAATAGTTACTTGAATTATATCTGGGACCCTAAAGTCTTCTTGGAATAACAGGAGGTAGACAAGTCCTCATACTCAAATACCAAGGTAGGCCTTTGCATGTTCACTGTGACTTTACAAGCGGGATTAAGGCCCCTTTTCACACTGGGGCGGTGGGTGCGGTATAGCGCTGCTATTTTTAGCGGCGCTATACTGTCGGAATTGCCGCGGTATTCGGCCGCTAGCGGTGCAGTATTAACCCCCGCTAGCGGCCGAAAAAGGGTTAATAGCGCCGGCAATGCGGTATTACCGCGGTTTCCCATTACTTTCAATTGGAAGGAGCGGTAAAGGAGCAGTAAACACACCGCTCGTCTCACCGCTCCAAAGATGCTGCTAGCAGGACTTTTGGAGCAGTCCTGCTAGCGCACCGCCTCAGTGTGAAAGCCCTCGGGCTTTCACATTGAGACTGCAGGGGCAGGAGTTTTCAGCCGGTATTTAGGCGCTATTTTTAGCACTAAACCGCCTGAAAAACTCCTCAGTGTCAAAGGGGTCTAAGTGATTTATATGAAGTGAGGTACTTTCTTTCATCTTCCCAGTAAAAAGAGGGAAGTATCTACCCCAAGCACATCAACATACAGCAAGGCACGGTGTGCTATAAAGAGTTCCTATGGTCTAGGGCTGCTCTGTATTGCCAAGTAATCGTCTGAGTGGTCCATCAAGCATCAAATCAGACCATTTGTTGCTACCCTAGAAAAGTCTAAAACAATTATAATATACTTTTCTATCTATTTACTAATGCTTTCAGCAAGAGGATTAAAAATAATCAATGTTGATTGGGAGAGTGAAGTTCCACAAGCAAGAAGTAATGCGCTAACACCATGTTTACATTACATACCCTCAATGGACTGACTTATTATTTAATTAAATCACTTTCTAGGTTTTAGAGACACAAGATCAGTTGTTATATATTGGATATGATATTAATCAGGTTTAATTTGCAGACATAACACATTTTAAAGCAGAAGTTTCGGTGTGGCTTTTTTGCATAGTTACATTGACTCTTATGCCTTGTACACACGACCGATTTTCCCAACAGGAAAACTACCATGAGAGCTTTTGGCCGGGAATCCCGGCCATGTGTTTGCTCCATCGCAGTTTTCCCGACAGGAAAACTGCGGGGAAAAAAAAGAGAACATGTTCTCTTTTTTCCCGCCGGGATTCCCGGCGGTCTTTTTCCTGGCAGTTTTCCTATGGGAAAAACTGCGATGGAGCATACACATAGCCTGGATTCCCGGCCAAAGCTCTCACTGCAGTTTTCCCGACGGGAAAACCTCTCGTGAGTACAGGGGAAAAGTTAATGAGCAGGTTCTCAGTTTTCCCCTCTGGATTCCCGGCAGGCTTTTTAACGCCGGGAATCCCGTACGTGTGTACGAGGCCTCAGGCTGGATTTACACTGCATTTTGCAGATTTGCACTACAGAACGTGTTCCATAGGAAACCATGTTACATGGACTGTAGTGCAAATCTGCAAAATGCAAAAAGCACTAAAAATGCATAGGTGTGAATCCAGCCTAAAATCAACATGAATAGATATTTGCCATGCCTAGCTAATACCTACTACAGTGATTTTCAGCTTTCACAGAGATCGGTCAAGTATGGGACATGCACACTTACATTGACCCAAGCTGGACCAATGTAACTAAGCAAAAAAAAAATACTAAACTTCAGTTTTAAAAAATGACCATTCTGATTTTGTCTGCCAATTTGTTTGGAGGGTGTTATTCCAACAAAATTCACAAAATATTGTATAAATAACCTAGTAGTATATTAGATTAATTTGAAAAACTTTACTTCAGCCTTAACTCCTTTTTGTGTTCTGTCACCTACTATTGTGGAATTATATATAGGATAGATCAGGGCAATATATTTATAAATGATGAGATGGTAACTTTCAACTGTATTACTGTGCAAAAAAGGTTACATAAGGCACCGTTAATATGAATTAGACACTGCTTATATCAAAATGACTCACCAATGATCAAATCTATTAAAGTTGATTCAACTGTGCTTATCAACTCAATGAGCATCCCTTAAATCCTATATGGTGTGTCATTACATAGACAACACACCACATTGCAATGAGTGATTGTCCTCATCTGGTAGAATACAACATTAGCTGGAAGGTATTAGACTCCAACATTAAACAATGAAAAAAATATCTGTCATCCTTTCGTACAAAAGGAGCCACTAAAGAGCCCAAACACACTAAAAAATACTCAATACTATACAAAATGTTTCTACAAAAGAACAAAGCAACCAAATAAATCAGTTTGCTCATCTTTCAAATAATGCATTAGAAACAGATACAGTGAAAATCTTAGTAAAATGAATCGCTAGATATACTTCTTTCGCTGTAAATGTTCTTTTTTTTTTAAGGCTGGCTAAATCAGCTATGTTCTAAAAAAAAAAACTCACACAGTCCACAAGCTGTGATTTCTGTCTCCTTCGTTTGGACATGCTTAGTTGTTCAGCTGCCCCCCCACCATTGTTTGGCCGAACAGGGACAATGATTTTCAAGCAGGCTTTCTTCATTCCCATCAAACGTTGTGCAAGTTCCACAGTCTCTAACGCCACATGGAACTTGGTCCAAAACAGCAAAGATGTGTTCACTGTAAGAAAAATATAGAAGTAATTTAACACATTAACAAAACATAGTAAAATATTTCTGTGACTGAGACACTAGGACGTCAGTAGATGTTTACTGTCGAACAGATCAAATTATCTATTATATAAATGATTTTATTTTTTTATTAAAATAAAGAGTCACTTACACTAAATAGCCAAAATATGTGGACACCACTCCAAATAATTGAGTTCAGGTACACAAAGCCAGTACCATAAAGACATGTTTGACTAGTTTGGTGGTGTGGAGGAACTCAAGAGGCCTGCACCAAGCTCTCACCTCAACCATACTGAACCTCTTTGGGATGAATTAAAAGGCCAATTGTAATACAGTCCTTCTCGATTAACATCAGTATCCTACCTCACACTGAATTAGCTGAATGGACCACACACCGTTTCAAAATCTAGTAGAAAGTCTTTCCAGAAGATTAAAGGCTGATAAATACACATAAGGGTGACTAACTTAATGGCTTTGGAATGTGATGTCCAACCAGCTCAAGTAATATGATCAGGTGTTCATAAACATTTAGCCATATAGTGTGCATGGGATCCCAACTCTCAGTTTACTTCTGTTTTTCGAACCAAAAAATACTGTATGTAGTTCCTAAGATCTGCTGCAGATCCACAATATGAGGGCTGCAGATATACTACGAGAAAGTCACCTTGCATGTGTACTGCAGAAGATGAGAAGGTTAATGGCTATGCTTGATTCCAGTGTGTGACAAACGCATTTGTGTGTGACAGTGACATGTGTGTAAATCGCAGGTGATGACATAAAATACCCACTCTCTACTTACTACGGAGAGAATTCCTGTTCATTAACAGGTTCCTGTCAAAACCAGTACTGAGAGTCTTCAAATGTTCTAGCATGGCATTGTCTATCATTAATTAAACACGCAGAAGGTCGTTTGCTTCCCCTGGGTACCAAAACAGTTATGGAAACCAATTAGCCTTCACATGTGCTATTTTTAAAGAGCTGGTAAGTATAACTTTTTGGAAGATTTCCATTAGTCTTCGCTAACTCACCAAAGCACTTTAGGACGAATGTTTTTAGGTGCATGGCTTGTGATGCACCAGAATTTTTCTTATTGTCTACATTGACAACAGGAAATTTTACAATAGTAAAATAATTACAGTGTATTGGTATATATTTATCACTGAAGGAATTCTGCTACCAAATTAATGAAAAGGTATTTTACATTTATGTTCTATCAGGATTATATAGCCACTTAGAGCAAAGTGAAGATTTAAAGTGACACTAAATGATATCCTTAATCTCCAAATATAATTTATACACTGTGACAGCAGGAAGGTAAAGTCACCTGGTTGCATCCAGGGGGGTAGATATATTTCTCCCAGATTCAGGCTTTATGCTGACTTATACAACTAGGGTGGAGAGTTGTATAAGCCCAGCTGAGGCTAGTAGGCTCATGGATGACTCTTACCTCTAGGGAGAGTGTGGGGCGTCGTGCAGACAGAGTTGATGAGGCCAGCTGAAGCTTGTCAGCTCATTTAGGCCTCTATAAAAAACTCCCAGATTCATTAGATGTTAGCTCATGCCTGGAACCAGACCTGTGTGGACTGTCTAGGGAGAGTGAACCCCTGTGCGGTGAGGCAAAGCCTGTGTGGCTATTTGTTTGGACTTTTACTAAACCAGGGACTTAGGGACTAGGACAGCACCAGGCTGATCCCAGTTGTTAGTTTAGGAAACCTGCATGTTTAGTCAGAGGTCAAACTGACCAGGATTTATTTTGTTTGTTTCTTTTTGGCTTTGCTGTGTTTTTGTCACTGTACATAGAGAAATAAACCGCACCTTTTGATTTTGAAAACCACAACCTCCGTCTGCTGGCCCTGTTTTTGTGTGGGGAGCCCAACCAGGGGGTCACACACACCCGCTACCGAGTTAACCCCCTCACAGTTGGTGGAGAACCAGTGGCAGTTTTTTTTAAGCCAGCATGGAGGAGATACTGAAACAGCTGGCTCTAGCAAATGCCAATCAACAGCAGACAAATGCAGGTTTGCAAAGGAGCCTTGCAGCCCAGCAGCAAGCTCATCAACAAGCCCAGCAGCAATCTGAGGCCCGCTTCATAGACCTGTTACAGAAGCAAGAGCAGAGACTACAACAAATGGAAGCAGTAATGCAGCAACGTCCGCAGACCAGTGAGGAAAGCCGTCCCACTAATACCGCGTCCTTTGGGGTGAGTCGTTTATTGACAAAAATGACTGGAGAGGATGATCCAGAGGTATTTTTGACCACATTTGAAAGGACTGCTGAAAGAGAAAAGTGGCCTGAGGAGCAGTGGGCTGGACTGGTGGCTCCTCTGTTAACGGGTGAATCGCAGAAGGCTTACTATGACCTAGAGCCTGACCAAGCAAAAGACTATGTGATGCTAAAAGCTGAAATATTGGCAAGGCTGGGTGTCACCCTGGCTGTCCGGGCTCAGCGTGTGCATAACTGGACTTTCCAGCTTGGAAAACCCCCCAGGTCTCAAATGTATGATCTCATTCACCTGAGCAGGAAGTGGCTACAGCCAGAGACTTTGTCCGCACCGGAGATTGTGGAACGTGTTGTGATGGATCGTTTCTTGAGAGCTCTTCCTACCGCCATTCAAAAGTGGGTAAGCCATGGAGACCCAGAAACGGCCGGTAAACTTGTGGATCGTGTAGAGAGATACTTGGCTACAGAGAACCTGACAGCCTCTTCCAGAGACTCTCGGACTTTCCACCCTAAGACCAGACCATCCCCAGGGGCGGATAAGAGGATTCCAAGGGGTGAGGGTGGAGAGAGTGAGAGGGTGGGAGCTCTACCCCAAGTTTGGCGAGAACAGCCTGGGAAATCAGTGGCTCAAGAGGCCGCAAGAAGGATCGTTTGCTACCGCTGCCGGCAAGCGGGACATATTGCAGCAAATTGCCCGGTTGTGGAGGAACCCATGCAATGTGACTTTCTGATGGACCGACGTCAGTCGCTGTGTGCGACAGTCGCATGCACTGCCATTCGGGGAACTGAGAAACATTTATGCAAAATGTGTATTAATGGTAGAAATGTTGTGGTATTGCTGGATTCAGGTAGCCTTGTGACCCTGATAAAGGCTGAATTAGTTAAAACAGAGGTCTCTGGGAATAGCAAGGTAGCTGTTATTTGTGTGCATGGGGACACCCGAGAGTATCCAGTGACTACAGTGTGTTTCGAGACCCCCAAAGGTACCCTCTCTCATCCAGTGGGGTTAGTATCTCAATTACCGCATGATGCCATTGTGGGAAGGGATTTTCCGAAGTTCTGGGAACTGTGGGATGATCCTGAGCCCCCCACTGGTGCCCCTATGTACCAGGAATGTGATAGCCAGAACTCCTCTGAGAGTGGGGAGGACTCTCCAGAATTTCCCTTGTCAGTATTGGCAGGGGAGACTCAAGAAACTGGAGAGGAGCCCACCTCCTCAGACGAAAACCTACCGTCTGTGGAGTTTTCTGATCTGGAGGTTCACAGGGAAAATTTTGCCACAGAACAGTTAAAAGACCCCGCCCTAATAAAGGCACGGGAAAACGTAGTGGAAATAGATGGCGAGTTAGTGAACCCAGATATTACCTGCACTTACCCATACTTCAGCGTAGAGAAGGACCTACTGTATCGGGTGGCAAAAAGGGCAGAAGAAACCGTTGAGCAGCTGGTGGTGCCCAAACCTTACAGGAAGTTGGTGTTGGAGTTGGCCCATGGGCACATTCTTGGAGGTCATCTGGGGACAGAGAAAACCCGAGAGAGGGTATTACAGAGATTCTATTGGCCTGGGGTGATGAAGGACATAGAAAATTATTGTTCCTCCTGCCCTGTGTGTCAGAGGTCGGCCCCGATGCCACATTTCCGTAGCCCGCTGGTCCCTCTACCCATCATTGAGGTCCCGTTTGAGAGAATCGCAATGGATTTGGTAGGTCCTATAATCAAGTCCGCTAGGGGGCACCAGTACATATTGGTTATAATGGACTATGCCACCCGTTATCCAGAAGCGATCCCTCTCAGAAATACCTCGGCCAAAACCATAGCCAAAGAGCTATCTCTTGTTTTTAGCCGGGTGGGTATTTGTAAAGAACTGCTTACGGACCAAGGTACACCCTTTATGTCCCGGGTTATGAAAGAGCTGTGTAAATTGTTCAAAGTGACGCAATTGCGTACATCTGTGTATCACCCCCAAACCGATGGGCTGGTTGAAAGATTCAACAAAACCCTAAAACAAATGTTGAAGAAAGTGGTGGATAGAGATGGAAAGGATTGGGACTGTCTACTTCCTTATTTGATGTTTGCTATTAGGGAGGTGCCCCAATCCTCTACGGGATTCTCCCCCTTTGAGTTACTGTATGGGAGACACCCAAGAGGGCTGTTGGATATTGCCAAGGAAACTTGGGAAAGTGAGAGTTCTCCCCACAGGAGTGTGATTGAGCATGTCGCCCTGATGCAAGATCGAATTGCACAGGTAATGCCCATCGTGAAGGAACATTTGGCCCAAGCGCAGTTGGCACAGCAGAGAGTGTACAACCGTGGAGCAAAGACCCGTACCTTTTCCCCGGGGGATAGGATATTGGTACTTGTCCCTACGGTTGAAAGTAAATTCCTTGCCAAATGGCAAGGCCCCTACGAGATAATGGAAAAAGTGAGCGAAGTGAATTACAAGGTCAGACAACCAGGAAGGCGAAAGCCCGAACAGATATATCACGTTAATCTGTTGAAAGCCTGGAGGGATAGAGAGTCCCTAGTCGCAGAAACTTGGTCACCAGCTCAAACGGGTTGCGTGATTCCGGAGGTTGGAATAGCAGCCACCTTGTCACAACCCCAACAACAGGAGGTTAAGGAGTTTGTGCTTCGCAACAAGGAGGTGTTCTCTGAGCTGCCGGGACAAACATCTGGGGTAGAGCATGATATTATTACCCCGCCCGGTGAAAGGGTGAAGTTAAAACCCTATCGGATCCCAGAGGCCCGACGGGAGGCAATACGGGAGGAAGTACAGAAAATGCTGAACTTAGGGGTGATAGAGGAGTCCCAAAGTGATTGGTCTAGTCCCATTGTGTTGGTGCCTAAACCGGATGGGAGCTGGCGATTTTGTAACGATTTTCGTCAGTTGAACAAAGTTACAAAATTTGACACCTACCCCATGCCACGTATAGATGAGTTGATCGACCGGCTGGGAACAGCCCGATACATGACGACTCTTGACCTCACAAAAGGGTATTGGCAAATTCCCCTGGCCAAGTCGGCCAAAGAGAAAACCGCATTTGTAACCCCAGACGGGGCGTTCCAATATAAGAGAATGCCGTTCGGGTTACAGAATGCGCCGGCCACATTCCAGCGGAAAATGGACCAGATACTGAGGCCCCATCGGAAGTATGCTGCGGCTTACCTGGATGACGTAATTGTCCATAGCACAGATTGGGCCTCACATCTGCCAAAAGTGCAAGCAGTCCTAGACTCTATCCGGGAAGCGGGGTTTACGGCTAACCCCAAGAAGTGTACCATTGGGCAGGAGGAGGCCAAATATCTTGGGTACACCATTGGCAGGGGAGTGATAAAACCCCAACTCAACAAAGTCGAGGCCATCCAGAGTTGGCCACGTCCCAACAGCAAGAAGCAGGTACGGGCCTTTCTGGGAATCGCGGGTTATTATCGGCGCTTCATTCCCCACTTTGCTTCTAAGGCTGTGCCCCTAACCAACCTGACGAAAGGGAAAGGGTCGGTCATGATTAAATGGACCCCCGAGGCTGAGGCAGCATTCCAATTCTTGAAACAAGCCTTATGTAGCCAGCCAGTGTTGTACTCACCCGACTTCTCTAAAGACTTTGTCGTACAAAGTGATGCGTCAGATGTGGGGTTAGGAGCAGTATTGTCCCAGGTCTGGAACGGGGAAGAGCACCCAGTCATTTACCTCAGCAGGAAGTTGAAGTCCCATGAGGTAAATTACGCCACGGTTGAAAAGGAGTGTTTAGCGGTGAAGTGGGCTCTAGATTCCCTTCGGTACTATCTGCTAGGTAGGCACTTTGACATGGTTACGGATCACGCTCCGTTAAAGTGGATGGCTCAAAACAAGGAGACAAATAGAAGAGTGAATAGGTGGTTCCTGGCCCTACAGGAATTCAACTTCACAGTAAAGCATCGCCCTGGCGTTCAAATGGGGAATGTGGATGCTTTGTCTCGAGTACATGAATGCCTGATTGCTGGTGTTCCAACCCCAAGGTTAAAACAAGAGGGGGGGGTATGTGACAGCAGGAAGGTAAAGTCACCTGGTTGCATCCAGGGGGGTAGATATATTTCTCCCAGATTCAGGCTTTATGCTGACTTATACAACTAGGGTGGAGAGTTGTATAAGCCCAGCTGAGGCTAGTAGGCTCATGGATGACTCTTACCTCTAGGGAGAGTGTGGGGCGTCGTGCAGACAGAGTTGATGAGGCCAGCTGAAGCTTGTCAGCTCATTTAGGCCTCTATAAAAAACTCCCAGATTCATTAGATGTTAGCTCATGCCTGGAACCAGACCTGTGTGGACTGTCTAGGGAGAGTGAACCCCTGTGCGGTGAGGCAAAGCCTGTGTGGCTATTTGTTTGGACTTTTACTAAACCAGGGACTTAGGGACTAGGACAGCACCAGGCTGATCCCAGTTGTTAGTTTAGGAAACCTGCATGTTTAGTCAGAGGTCAAACTGACCAGGATTTATTTTGTTTGTTTCTTTTTGGCTTTGCTGTGTTTTTGTCACTGTACATAGAGAAATAAACCGCACCTTTTGATTTTGAAAACCACAACCTCCGTCTGCTGGCCCTGTTTTTGTGTGGGGAGCCCAACCAGGGGGTCACACACACCCGCTACCGAGTTAACCCCCTCACAACACATTCACTACTTAATGGCCCTGTAAAGGCGGTCCCCTAGTTACAAACATCCAACTTACAAACGACTCCTACTTACAAACGGAAGGAGACAACAGGAAGTGAGAGGAAAGCTACCCCTAGGAAGGGAAATTCTCTCCTGTGATGCCCTGTACACACGATCGGATTTCCGATGGAATAAAATCCGATGGATTTTTCCATCGGAAATCCGATTGAAGCTGACTTCCATCAGTCTTGCCTACACACCATCAGCCAAAAATCCGACCGTCCCAAACGCTGTGACGTAAAACACTCCGAAGAGCCGAGAAAAATGAAGTTCAATGCTTCTGAGCATGCGTCGACTTGATTCTGAGCATGCGCGGGTTTTTTGTCCGATGGAGTTCCCCACAGACGATCGGAATTTTTTTATCGTTTTTTTTTCCATTGGTAAAATTTAAAACATGTTCTATTTTTTTATACCGATGGAAAAAAGACCGATGGGGCCCACACAAGATCGGTTTGTCCGATGAAAAAAGTCAATCAGTCTTTTTTCATCAGAAAAACCGATCGTGTATACAGGGCATAAGAGTTAATATGGGAAAAATGTGTCTCCACTGATGCTTTATCACCGAGGCTTGTTTCCACAACAACCCAAAATTTTCAAAACCCAATTGTCATTGGGACATAAAGTGAGGTGAAATGTTCTGAACAGGGGCACAGACAGCAAAACAAATGTTACAGGGGTGATAACCCTTCCCTATGTTTTCCAAAAAGCTTAAAAATATTTTTTTTGGGCTGGAGCTACACTTAAAAAAAAATACCTGTTCCGACTTACAAACAGATTCAACTTAAGAACAAACCTACAGACCCCATCTTGTTTGTAACCCGGGGACCGCCTGTATTTTATTTTTCACGAAATCGTTTCTTACTGTATTTTTCTGCCTCCTTGTAACGTCCTCCGATACCATAGTCCATAGTCCCTAGTCCATTTCGGGAGCAAACAAGAGAGAGTGACTACTCTCTTACATACAGCAGGACCATGGAAAACAAATGTAGCCACCCTTTAATACAAAGTTAGATCACAGCAGCTAAAAAAAAGGAATTTGAAGACCTGGGAGAGTTAAGAATACATACTTGAATATAATTTTATTTTTTTAACCAGAGTTTAGTGTCACTTTAAGGCAAGCAATAGGATCTCAGTTGACTGATGAAATGGGATCTGGATTGGCTACCATGGAATGCTATATGTGAACTGCTCTGTGAACTCATATTAAATAACTCTGTCTGTCCTTATAGTAAAATTGTTTTCATGTTCCTTAATTAAAGGTCATAAATAGGTAAATAAAAACTATTATCCATCTAGGCCACCTACAGTATCTTTTCCTGAATTTCATATTTTTCTAAAGTAGTTTCATAGTATACAAAATGTTTTGTATTATAAAAAAAAGGAACCATTTGTCTTATTGGTGCCCTCTTACTCTTTTCCAAAACTGCACACTGCTACAACTTTAACAGTACATTGTTTTTTCTTTTTTTATTCCAGTCATGGAATTAAACGTCTAACATTGGGGACATTGACAGCATTTTTCCATCCACTGTGCCATGTGTTTGCTGCACAGTGATCACAAGCTGGTTGAAGCTGTGTTATCCACACAAGTATCCTGGTCCTTCCAAAGGGAATACATGTTGTTGTTGTACAGTTGTACACATATTTACGCTCTCTTAAATGCCACAACTGCAGAATTACATATGCAGTTCCACTGAACATAATAGATCATGGCATGTGCTCCATTCAGTCGTAGCCAGCATGTGGTGATTGTATGGCAAGCATGTGGCACAGTAACCAATGAAAAAGTGCCATGCGTACAAACCCGAATAAGTGACAAGTCAAAATAGTTACTGATCTATTAGTATGTCCTACAATAGCTGTTTAAAAATACAGTTTTCAATAGGCCATATTTATATCATTATTTTTATACACATTTACAACAGAAATATTGATTACGCAATTCATTTGTAAATATGAACTGCCTTTTCAAATTTGAGTGGTTGGATGATGATGCACTACGCTTAGGTCCCTTTCACATGGGCTTTCCGATCAGGTCCGCCTGCCAGTTTTTCAGGTGGACCTGATCAGACGTTCCATTCACTCCTATGGAATGGCGGATGTCAGCGGTGACATGTCCGTTGACACCCGCTGCTATCCGATCCAATCCTGTCCATGAAACCCTATTTTCCATCCATCTGGCAGGTCGGATGGGATCGGATGAAAACGGACAGGCGGTCTCTTTTCATCCGATCTCCCCATAGAGGAGTTCGGGAGTCTGACAGCTCCGGGTCAGCACAGTGAGCGGACACAGACCTGTCATCCGCTGCTCAACAGGGATCAGCGGATCGATCCCCCCGCTGAGCAAAGCGGAGTCCGCCAGGTGGACCCCCTGTGTAAAAGGATGTAATTGGATGTTAACACATTATTATGTTACAGCTAAACACCTAAATACCTGACAAATTTGACATACATATATATCTTTTGTAAATGAACTTGCACTGATGAGGACTAAAAAGCTTTAAATGGCTGTATGCAAGTTGGTTATACTAGTTCTGTAAAATTATCGCCATATCTGTGCTATACACCAGTGGTTCTTGATGCACTGATGGCTAAAAGGGGTAAAAAGGCATGCACCCACTTACCTATACGCAGAGACTGAGAGAGCTCCTTGCTATTGGGTTTGTACTGAATGTGAGGATGAGGAATTTATCAAAACTGGAGCAGACAGAATATGAAACAGCTGCGCATGACACCCAGCTTCAATCTTTTATTCCAAGCTTAAAGGGATAGTTCACCTTTACCACAAAACTGCCTATGCAGATTAGGGGCATCTGTAGTAGTTAGATAAACACAAACTGTGCTGCTCTGACTAAAGATGAATAATAAAATTGATATACGTGTAGGCCTTTTACATCGTTTGTGAAACCTAAATGGAATACAGCCAGGACGTTGCTACGTGAGGCCTAGTCATCACTGCTCACCTCCTCCATCACAGGAGGGATCTCTCAAATGCTGAGCTCAGAGCTCCTGCATCATGGGAGAGAAAGAGCATGTGAGGGGGTTTGAAACAGAGAAAGAGCTCACTCCTGTGATGGTGGAGGTGAGCAGTGGTGACTAGGCCTCACTTAGCAACGTCCTGGGAGTACTTAGCAATGTCTTGGGAGTATTCCAGTCAGGCCTCATAAGGTATGTAAATGGCCTACACCTATAGCAATTGTATTATTCATCTTTAGTCAGAGCTGCACAGTTTTTTTTAACCACTTGTCCCCCGCCCACTGTCAATAGACGGCGGGCGGAGGATACTCTCGTTCTGGGAGGACGTCATATGACGTCCTCCCTTTAAAACGAGCTAGGAGGCGCGCGCGCGCCCGCCGCGTTCACAAGGCCCCGGTGTGCGTGCCCGGCGGCCGCGATTGCCGCCGGGCACCCGCGATTGCCCGGGAAACGAGCAGGAAAGTGGAACTCTATGTGTAAACACAGAGATCCACGTCCTGTGAGGGAGAGGGGACTGATGGTGTGTCCCTTGTACATAGGGACAACCATCGGTCACCTCCCCCAGTCAGTCCCCTCCCCCCACAGTAAGAACACTTTGAGGGAACATATTTAACCCCTTCCCGCCCCCTAGTGCTTAACCCCTTCCCTGCCAATCACATTTATACAGTAATCAATGCATTTTTATAGCAGGGATCGCTGTATAAATGTGAATGGTCCCAAAAATGTGTCAAAAGTGTCCGATGTGTCCGCCGCAATATCGCAGTCACAATAAAAAAATCGCAGATCGCCGCCATTACTAATAAAAAAAAAAAAAAAATGCTATAAATCTATCCCCTATTTTGTAGACGCTATAACTTTTGCGCAAACCAATCAATACGCGCTTATTGCGATTTTTTTTTTTTACCAAAAATATGTAGAAGAATACGTATCGGCCTACACTGAGGAAAATTTTATTTAAAAAAAAAAATGGGTATTTATTATAGCAAAAAGTAAAAAATTGTGTTTTTTTTCCAAACTGGACGCTCTTCTTTTGTTTATAGCGCAAAAAATAAAAACCGCAGAGGTGATCAGATACCACCAAAAGAAAGCTCTATTTGTGGGAAAAAAAGGACGCAAATTTCGTTTGGGAGCCACGTCGCACGACCGCGCAATTGTCATTCAAAGTGTGACAGCGCTGAAAGCTGAAAAATGGCTTGGGCAGGAAGGGGGTTTTCGTGCACAGTAGAGAAGTGGTTAATGTATAGTGGAACCTCGGATTGCGAGTAACGCGGTTAACAAGCGTTTCGCAATACGAGCACTGTATTTTAAAAAATCCTGACTCGGTTTGCGAGTGTTGTCTCGCAAAACGAGCAGGATTCAAGCCACAGCGGTGTGCAGTACCGCGTTTGGCCTGAGGTGGGGGTGCCGGAGCCGAGCGGAGCCTAGCGGTGCCGTTCGGAAATGCTCGGTAAGACTCAGAAATACTCCGTTCCCGAGCCTTTCCAAGGTTTTTTGAGGTCAGCCGAGCTGTCCTCGGGCCTTTCCGTGTGTTTCCGAGGCTCTCCGCCGCCCCCCCACCTCTGGCCACATGTGGTATTGAATGCCATTGAAGTCAATGCGGAACAAATTATTTTAGTTTCCATTGACTTCAATGAGGAAACTCGCTTTGATATGCAAGTACTTTGGATTACGAGCATTCTCCTGGAACGGTTCCACTGTACAAACATCCCTTACCTGCATAGGCAGGTTTTTTGTAAAGGTGAACTATTCTTTTAAAGTGGAACTAAACCCATTGATTTATCAGTTTCAAAAACTGTAACCGTCACATTGGTTGTGCTCTCTTAACCAAACTGTCAAACCGCAGCATCATGGCACTTTAAGATCAAACAGAGGCCAAGACGGAAGCTTCCTTGGCTGAAAACGATAGGAGGGTTTAGTTCAGCTTCAAAGGGGTTTTTTCACCTTAATGCATTCTATGCATTAAGGTGAAAAACCTTCTGTGCTGAACCAGCCCCCCAGACCCCCCACTTTTTCTTACTGGAACCTGTCCGTTCCAGCGACAAGCACGAGCCCAGCAGCTCCAGCCGCTGTCTCTGTCCTCATTGGATAGATTGATAGCAGCAGGAGACATTGGCTCCCGCTGCTGTAAATCAAATCCAGTGACACGAGAGAGGGGCGGGGCCAAGTCCTGCTGTCTGTGTCAATGGAAGGAGCAGCGGGACTTGTGAGTGCCCCCACACGGGTTCCCCATGAAAAGCGGCTCTCCGTGGGGACACCCGATGAAGAGGAGGGGCCAGGAGTGTCGCCAGGGCACCCCAGAAAAGGAGGATTGGGGCTGCTCTGTGCAAAACCCTTGCACAGAGCAGGTAAGTATAACTTGTTTGTTATTTAAAGAAAAATAATGAAACTTTACAATCACTTTAACTAACAAAAAGATAGAAGCCAATAGGTTGCCATGCACTGCTGCTTCACATGCTGCATTCTGAACACAAGAGGTCAGCTGCTTGGTATGGGCACCATTCACTGTCCCACCTCGACCAATCTTAGAACGCTTTGCATTCATTTTGAGCATGCAAAGCAGGCTGACCTCCTGTGTTCAGAATGCAGCAGGCCAGGCCCGGAAGCAGAGATCACTGGAGTAGCAGTGTTTACTTCAGTGACATCCAGCTTCAAGGGACATCAGCCAGGTAAGGTATGGCTAATTACACCGGTCCATGCTGGACCAATGTAACTATGTATAAAATATCCATAAGCAAAAGAACAAATTCTTCTGGACTGCAGCACTCCGAATCAAATGCCTATGTTTGTAAAATCCAAAATAAAAAAAAACACACTGCACGTCACAGCACACTGGTCAAGCTGACGCGTTTCACACTGTACTAGTGCTTAATCATAGCTATGATTAAGCACTAGTACAGTGTGAAACGCGTCAGCTTGACCAGTGTGCTGCGACCTGCAGTGTGTTTTTTGGGGATTTTACAAATAAAGGCATTTTATTCGGAGTGCTGCAGTCCAGAAGAATTTTCTTCTTTTGCTTTGCCTGATTGTGCTTTGCTTGCACCCGTGGTGTTTGGGAAGAAGGGATCACTTGGAAGATACTCACACCTGAGCGGCTCTCTTTCTCTATAAAATATCCATACCTGGAATTCATCTTTAAGTGTTTAAAGTAACATGATGCATGTAAAAGGAAACAAGTGTTTTCCTGCTGACTTTAATTACTGTAATGTTGGACAAAAACAATGCATTAGCTAGGTACTCAAAATGTACTTTTAATGATATGTGCCCTATACCTGACTGCTGCTTTGTTCCTGAAAATTGTTAAACTTATGCATACCCTGACAGTAATGTAAACACTGAACATTTGCACTTAAAACTGATCACAAACGATCACAGCTCATCCATTCATCAAATGTCTTGTATTCTTTTTTTTTAAGGAATACAAGGTGTTCTGTGGCTGGACAAGATAGATTGTGATGTTCATGCATCCCTTGCCCAATCACAGAATGCCTTATATTCTTTGAAAATAATTTAAAACATTTTCTGAATGGAGGAGCTGCAGAGTGAGCAACTTGCTGTGCTCCAGCCCCAACGCCCAGTTTCAGTGGCAGAATTTACAGCACTGCCAGAATAGGACACACATTATTAGAGGTACATTATTGGTACCATAAGTAATTCTCCAATATTGTTATTTCCCAGAGTTCAGCTTTAAGGGATTCATTTACTAAAGGCAAACAGACTGTTCACTTTGCAAGGGAACTAGACACAGAGCTTACTGAATGAGCTGAAGCTCTGCTAACTTCCATCATCCAATCATGTGCAAGCAAAAAACATTTTTTTTTTCCTTGTATATGATTGGCCATTGCTTTCAAATTGAAGTTCCAGCAGATTCACTTAGACCTGGGGCAATGTCCCTTACAAAGTGAACCTTCCCTTGCAAAGTGGACAGCCTTTTTACCTTTAGTAACCCATGAATGTGCTGACCCATGTATGGCCAGCTTTAGTCTCATGTAAAAGCCCAGTTTTTGTTATAATTTAGTTTCCCCTTTATGATACTATCTGGCGATACAGGAAACTGCAATGCATAGGAAATAGGAATGCCACATACCTGTCTACACAGTTGGCAGATGTATAAAAAAGATTAACTTATCTGAATTACAAATCCTTTTCACATATATATATATATATTATCTGTGCATGTAGCACTTGCCTGGAGTTCCACAATAGAATTACACAAAACAAATGTATAGTAGGCATTATATGTGCAAGAATATGCCCGTCGCATTATTAACCACTTCCAGCCCAGTCAATAGCAAATTGACGTCCGGGAAGTGGTTCTGTTATCCACACTGGACGTCATATGACGTCCTGCGGGATAACAGCCGCCGCGCACCCGGGGGGGCGCGCATCGCGGCGATCGGTGGAGCGGTGGGTCAGTCTGACCCACCGCTACACTGATCTCGGTAAAAAGCCTCCGTCGGAGGCTTTTTACCATGTGATCAGCCGTGTCGAATCACGGCTGATCAGGAAGTAAACAGGAAGAGCCGTTGATCGGCTCTTCCTCACTCGCGTCTGACAGACGCGAGTAGAGGAGAGCCGATCGGCGGCTCTCCTGACAAGGGGGGTTCACGCTGATTGTTTATCAGCGCAGCCCCCCCTCGGATACCCACACTGGACCACCAGGGAAGCCCCCAAGGACCACCAAGGAAGCCCTAAGCATGTGGATGGCCCCCATGGCCATCCACATGTAGTAAAACTAAAAAAAATATTAAAAAAACATAAAAAAATATGCCAATCAGTGCCCACACATGGGCACTGACTGGCACGATCACGCCAAGAAAATAATGTGTGGTGGCTGGCATTGCTAGGCAGCAGTGTCACCAGTGCCACCTACTAGTGTCCATCAGTGCCATCTATCAGTGCCCATCCGTGCCCATCTGTGCCCATAAGTGCCCACCTATCAGTGCCCGTCCGTGCCACCTATCAGTGCCACCCATAAGTGCCCATCAGTGCCGCCTAAAAGTGCCCATTAGTGCCCATTAGTGCCGCCTATGAGTGCCCATCAGTGCCGCCTATGAGTGCCAATCAGTGCCGTCTATGAGTGACAATCAGTGCCACCTATGAGTGCCCATCAGTGCCGCATACCAGTGCCACATATCAGTGCCCATCAGTGCCGCCTATCAGTGCCCATCATCAGTGCCCATCAGTGCCACCTCATCAGTGCCACCTCATTGGTGCCACCTCATCGGTGCCCATCAGTGTCGCCTTATCAGTGCCCTTCAGTGCCACCTTATCAGTGCCCATCATTGAAGTAGAAAAGGTACTTATTTACAAAAAAAAATAACAGAAACAAAGAAAAACATAGTTTTTTTAAAAATTTTCGCTCTTTTTTTATTTGTTGCGCAAAAAATAAGAATCGCAGAGGCGATCAAATACCACCGAAAGAAAGCTCTATTTGTGGGAACAAAATGATAAAAAATTTGTTTGGGTACAGTGTAGCATGACCGGGCAATTGTCATTCAAATTGCGACAGCGCTGAAAGCTCAAAATTGGCTTGGGCAGGAAGCTGTATAAGTGCATGGTATTGAAGTGGTTAAAAAACATGATATTGCACTGCTGGAGACCCCTAAAATATGGGAACTCAGGCATGCCCTTCCGCCTTGAGTGCCTGAGCATTCTATCGTGAGGTCTAAATGCTATCACATTGGGCACAGAGGTATGTGCATAAGCCTAAAAGAATAACAACTTTCTGAATGTCAGTATTTTTAAGGATCTCTGGGGCCTCTAGTGTTGCTAACCACTTAGGGACCGGAATTATTTGCCCCCTTAATGACCAGGCCATTTTTTTGCGTTGCTTTAACTGACAATTGCGCGGTCGTGCAACACTGTACCCAAACAAAATTGACGTCCTTTTTTCCCACAAAAATAGCATTCTTTTGGTGGTATTTGACCACCTCAACGGTTTTTATTTTTTGCGCTATAAACAAAAAAAAGAGTGACAATTTTGAAAAAAAAAAAAAAAACAATATTTTTTACTTTTTGCTATAATAAATATCCCCCCAAAAAATTAAAAAAACAATGAATTTCTTCCTCAGTTTAGGCCAATATTGTATTCTGCTACATTTTTGGTAAAAGAAAATTGCAATAGGCGTATATTGATTGGTTTGCACAAAAGATATAGCGTCTACAAACTATGGGATAGATTTCTGGAATTGTTTTTTTTTTGTTTTTACTAGTAATGGCAGTGATCTGCGACATTGCAGCAGACAGATCGGACACTTTTGACACTTTTTTTGGACCATTGACATTTATACAGAGACCAGTGCTAAAAATAGCCACTGATTACTGTATAAATGTCACTGGCAGGGAAGGGGTTAACACTAGGGGGAATCAAGAGGTTAAGTGTGTTCCCTGGGAGGTGTTGCTAACAGTATGGGGGCTGGGCTGACTGGAGGAGGAGAGAGATCATTGTTCCTAATCACTAGGAACAGACGATCTCTCTCTCCTCCCCTGACAGAACAGGGATCTGTTTGTTTATACTGACAGATCCCTGTTCTGCCCAGAGGACATCGAGTTCGCCGGACCCAATGGTTGGCTCCCCTGCTCGTGAATGGGCGCCCACAAATCGGCGTGTACACGCCCGACGTACAATGACGGCGATTCACGCTGGGGAGCCAACTTGCCGCAGTACAACTGTGGTGGGTGGTCGGTAACTAGTATGTTTACCATAATGCACTTTCCTACTATGCAGATGCACTTTCCTACTATGACGCCTATTTGACTATAAGTGTTTATTTATTGTTATCATTGCAAAGTATTCAGCAGTGGAAAAATTATTTTGTGATCTTCAGAGAATCATAAAATGTCATTAGTATGTCTTAATGCCGCGTACACACGGCAGTTTTTAATATCATTGAAAAAAACTACGTTTTTCTCAACGTGATTTTTCGTGTTTCCTCTCAAGCCTGCCTTGCATACACACGTTCATGAAAAAAAACGCTTGAGCAAAGCGCAGTGGCGTACAACACGTACAACGGCACTATAAAGGGGAAGTTCTATTCGGATTGGCGCCACCCTTTGGGCTGCTTTTGCTGATCCTCGTATTAGTAAAGTTTGGTCAGAGCCGATTCGCGCTTTTCAGCCTCATGCTCTTCAGTCCGTTACAGCGTGACAAATGTGCTATCTCCATTACGAATGCTAGTTTTACCAGAAGGAGCGCTCCCGTCTCATACTTGATTCTGAGCATGCGCATTTTTTTCCCCTCCTAAAAGCATACACACTACCGTTTTTCACAACGTTAAAAAGAACAACGTGAAAAACAACGTGAAAAAATAGAGCAGGTTCTAATTTTTTTTAGGCCATTTTTCACGTCATTAAAAATGCTCTGGAGCATAAACACGATCGTTTTTAATGACCAATTTAAAAAATGGCATTTTTAACGTCATGAAAAACGGTCGTGTGTACGCGGCATTAGTGACAACTGCTCCAAGAAAATAAATATATATACACTGATCAGCAATAGTGTGTATTGCATTTATTAAGGTTTGGTAATAAATACTATAAAAAATACAAGAAAGAGATGGACTGCATGCAGTAATGTCCCATAGCAATGCTGAACAAAAAGCATTTCTTTTTTTAGCATAGAAGTTGGAGGGTTTCATAAATTTTCGTCTGCAATAAACCTGTCTCATTTTTACCACCACTGTGCCAACCAAAAGCGCATGTTCAATTGGTTGTCGTGCCAATTTTAATAATTTGGTCATAAAAAAACAAAAAGCTTAAAACAAAAAAAAAAAAAATTACAGTTGTGGGTACCCAGTCACTCTGCTGGAAAGCTAATGCAAACGATTATGATGTGTATGGCCAGCATTTAGGAACAAAGTAGTTTTAACACTGTGATTACAAGTATGGGTTATTTTTGCATCAGGAATTAATTACACTCCT